>JAMXBC010000008.1:86665789-87041263 GCA_024138005.1 Lumnitzera racemosa | reverse complement strand
CTTCTCAACCCGGATTAGAGCGGGCACAATTTCTCTAATCTCACGACGGGCCGGACAACATCGTGCGATGGCATTTGCTTGCACATGCATTGCACCTAATAAGTTGATTTAAAACCCTATTGTGTTTGTGGTATAGTTTTAAGTCCTCTATCCTAACTTACTAAGTTGTGGTTGCTCACATCCCTATAGACGTCGTGCAGGTGCTGGCTAAGAAGCGGCAAACAACTACTCTAAAGCTAGCAAATGTTGGATCTTGAGGAGTGAGGAAAATTATTTGAAGAACGAACATATATTCTTAAGGTCTAAGTTTTGTTTTATTTAGAATTTTTCATTTTTTAAATAATGTAATAACTGAATTATAGTGTATATATGTAAATTTTCTCACTTTCTTAAGTAAATGATTTATTTAAATTATAAACTATTTACTTCAAAGCGGGTTAGTCGTAGACGCCTTGTGTAGATTAGGTCTAAGATAGCGGTTTTAAGGCCAACTTCTATCTTAGGATGGTTTACACGGCAGGGCTGTTACGACTCTGCCGCTTCGGGGCATAACAACTTATACTTACCCATGACCGTGTCCCTATTATTGTCCTCCTTAGGATACATCCTTCGATGGGGAGTCATCCCACTTGACATCAGATCCTAATATCGGTGCATCATTTGGTTCTTGTAAGGTGACATCACGAAACTGCTGGACAATCCTACTAACCTCTGGCTACTTAGTAAGGATATCCTCTTATCTCATCTAAAGCAACCGATCAATGAAATTCGTTTGCAAAAAAAGAAAAGAAAAGATAAAGAAGAAGAAGAAGAAGAATATTAAACAATTAACTAATAAACTAATCGTGCAAGATGTAATAAAACAATCATAGGACAAGTGACAACATACCAAGTACCTCACTATAGCCACAGTCCGGCCAATGTATTGCTTCATCCTTGGCTGGTGCTAGGCAGCGTATTTTGGATCTACTCTAGCATATGCTCCTTCCAAGTGTGGTATATATACAATCCTATTTCGATGATTCACCCACTCCTCCAACTGGCATGCATGCTCAATAGCCTTATTCATCTTGGTCTAACCATATAGATCAATATTGTGGAGTTGTATAAGGGTATCCATATACTTTAGTACCCCGTAAACATTTCCAAACTGTCTAAGTACAAAGTTCGGAAAATATAGCTACATGAAGTGGAAATAGATTAGTAGGACATGTGTCGCCCATATCTCCTGTCTAACTAAGCAATAGGAGGGCAGGTTTGCCATATATAATAGTAGCCTACATGTGCAACACAATCATTCGCATCTTTCCCATTACCACAATCGCATGATAATAAGGGATCTCATAAGTTAACCACTTGCCATAAGTACACCAATGCATTCTTAAGGCAACTATGTGACTGTTTCCACCCTTTTAGCCATACATGGTAAGGTAAGGAGCAATTATGACCTTGAATACTTATTTGTTGTAGTTAAAGGTAACAATATGGTGGCTATTACCTACTTTGCACTACCTATCAAACTACCTTTATGCAAATTTAGTCAACACTTTACCTTCACCCATTTCCTTAGAAATCTTAATCCCCTTATTGTTGTTAAAGTAATCATTACAATAATAAAATGTCTTCTTCACTAGTATAGCAACAGGCAAGTTCCTAGCATCTCTCAATGCATTGTCATAACTCTTGACAATATTAGTGGTACAAATACTAAAACAAGCCTCGTCATTATACATCAATGTCTACATCATTAGGTACAAGCCATTGAAGTATAGTCTAGTATGTAGGCTAATCATTAGGCTTTATCATAATATTTACAAAACTTATAAGGTTACACCTATAATGTGGCCTTTTTTTATTAAGTCCCTATACTCTTTGTTTTTAGCTTGGCTATTAAAGTTGCTTGCCACATAATGAATGCACTAACACCACGACTAACCATTTGGCCTTATTACATTCTTACACTCTACAACGAACTTTATGCCTACATGGCTATCAGAATTCAAGCATATGTTTGTTAATCCTTTATTAGGTACATCAACATGTACCTTAGAAACCACCCCCAACTGTCTTGGCACTCTTCATCTATCAGTACAAACCCTAATGGTATGATGTGGTTTGCACTGTCTACTCCGGTTGGGATGAGAAGCTTGTGTTTAAACTTCTAGTATAGAAATGTTTCATCAATCATGATCATAAGCCTAAAAGAAAGGAAATTGACTATTAAGTAAGGATCTTATTTATGAAAGTATTGCTTAAAATTTATAAATCTAATAGAGTATGTGATCATACTTACAATGGAGGAAAGCTTCAATACATGGTCTAAAAGCTTTAAATAGTCTATCAGAAGACACATATCTCGAAGTGTTGCTTTCTATCCACTTCAACTCAACCATTGTACCTAGATTCACTTCTTACATGTTGTATAGTAGTTTAGGGAGTACTTCATAAGACTCCTCTTACTTCTTATAAACCTTTTCCATTGCCTTACGCTTGGTTTCCTAAACCTTCTTAAGGCATACAGTGTATCCAAAATGCTGACAGATGTTTACTTATAGATTTTTATCTTAACGCTCAAGAATTCTTGTATCTCCATAATAATATACCATGATAAGGTGCTCTAGTCTAACTATAGATGGTCTTAGCTAATAGTAGGGTTAACACATGCATACAAACCCTTATACCAAGTGAACACAAAACAACCAGCTTGCTTTTTCTAAAATGCTTGAAGCCTCCATTTTTAACCATTATTGCTATCAACACATTTAATAGACCATAGTTTTAGCTTTGACTCTACCACAACATAGTCATGGTGGTTGATTACATGGTGCATTTTCACCACATATTACAAGTGCTCCTTTTCAGAAACTGTACACCAACCTTGAATTAATTACTGAAACTCCGATCACTTATGTTGTCCTTAGACAAATCATTGCCATTATTTATACTAGCAGCATGGAATGGCATGGGTTTCAAACTTTCAATTGCATCCACATGTGTCAAGAACCTACTGTACTAATCATTCTTCATCCCTGACCCACAAGGCTCATCTAAGGTCTAAAGCCAATCCTCATTTGTCCTATTACAAGTATCAAATTCCATATCATTTGAATCCTCAGTCACTTCTTCACATGCTACGTTGTTTTCAATATCCATCTCCTCATTAGCTTCATTCATAAGATCGATATCAAGTTTGGAGAGGCATTCTTTCCTACCTACTTTTTGGGTAGTTAAGATAAGTTAGAAATCATGCAGATGAGTTTCCACCTACCCTTCAACATCATTCTCTTGCAATACATTGAACTTAACTATAGTAGGCAAATTAACTTTGTGAATCTCAATATATACCTCAGTAAAACTACTAACCCCACTACATCCCTAGCATGATGCCAACATTTGTTAAACATCATATTCATCATTTACTGGTATAGCACAAAAGTAATTCGTACTAGCTCCAAATATAAGACTCTAATGGATCATTTAACTCGATGGGTCACTAAATTAACCCAAAGAGAACTACAAATGATAACGACCAATTGCTCATAACTTACCTCATACTGAACCCTAATTACTGTCGTCAGTTGCCTTTCATAACAAATCCCATTCTCCCCTTCCATAATGTCACCATTTGTGTAACAAATCACACGTAATTCACCCATTTTCTAGCCTATCTTCATTTAGCAAATAAGTTTTATACACTACATTAGTATTACACTATCACCAAAGATGACTTATAAACAACAATACTGCTAATGTTCCATTATACTTAGGAAAGAGATATTTTTATCCTCGATACAACTAACTTATATACGACCTTACTTATATAGCGTATTTCAATTATACTATGTTATACATTCTAAATATGCCATAAATATACACAAATGTATTTCATTATACCGTCACTCTACACATATTTATCTACTTTGTAGCTTCTAATCACACATATACTACAATATGAATTCTAATTGCATACATACATAGTATGTATATTACAAATTCTAACACATATACATACATTATACTATGCATGTAAATGCTAATCATACATTTTATTTATAGTACAATTACATAAAAATTTTTCCATCTTCCCTGATTATATACATTCCATATATACACATGTATGTATGTGTGTGTGTGCATATATATATATATATATTCTCTCTCTTTTTTTCTTTTTTACTTTTCTTAATACATGTAAATGTTAAAATAAGCTAAACAATCAAATATAATAACAAAACTCGACATTTGAATCGCTAATAACATGAACATCTCATAAGAAAATTTGAAATTGGACAAAAATATTACCTTCCTATGCCTAAATATTCCTAAAGAGAGCAAGATGTTGAAACCCATAAAAATGTTCCAATAAATCACCAAATTTCAATACAGTGAGTGTTTGAGTGTGCTAGGAATGCTGTTTCCACATTTGGATTGAAAAAATCAGCGCCTAATTGATGTGAATCAATGTAGTGGATCACTTGGGGTTTTTTTTTTTTTTTTTTTTTTAGAGAGAGGAATCATAGTGCATTATGGGGAAGAAGAAAGCTTGCTATTGTTTGAACCCTCCAAAGAAATGACTTTTGGAAAGCCAGTTTGGCTAAGTAAAATTGACTTTCCAAAAGCCATTTATTGTATAGTATACAAAATCATCTTGCCCAATGCTAATTCTAATATGATTTATGATAGATTTGGTTTTTGAAAAGTCAAATTTAGTGTTATGAAAATTCGGCTTTTCAAAAACCAAATTCATCTGCTATACTTGTAGGATAAATTTTACCATGATTGTATTTTTGGGTTTTTTACTTGTTCTTTTTTTTTTTTTTGCATGTTTTCCTTTTCCCTAATTTTCCTTTGTATACCTTCAAATATAAAGTAAAAATTACAATTATTTTCATCTCTCCTCATTTCTTTTCTTATCTACTTATTTCCACTGTTTCTCTTTTATTATAAGTGAGCTAAAATTAGTGTATGTCTCAGCTTGAGGGAAAAGGAAAGAAAAGAGTAAAAAAAATCCCAAAAATGCTATTCCTAAGAAGATATTCTTAGGAATATGACAATAGATGGCACATCAACCCACCAAACCTTCTTCTTCCTCTTCCATTTCCATTTTAGAAAGTTTTTTGTCTCTCTCTAAAACTTATCCTAAACACATATTGTATCTACACAAAGCCCTTTTTTGCTCATTTTTTTCAACAAAATTGTAGATATTTTATGAGAACGCAGTAAGTAACAATTCCTAGGGAAATTTTTTAGAAAACAACACCAAAATCTCACAATCTCCTTAGTTCCTCTCCTTAGAAGTTGACAAACCAAAAGGTAACATTTTTTGCTTTTTTGATCAGTTTTATGAACATGTGAATGTGTGAAATAAGATTATTGTTGAGAATATGATGGTACATTTTGTGTACATCAAATTTTTTGCATTCCAAATTTTACGCGTTAGTTTATTATTAATGTACACGTACCATGTGATGTGAGTAGACTTATGTAATATCAATGCAACTAGTTGAGTCAATAAGTTTTTGTATGAATAAAACAAGTAAGGAATAACCAATTATCGTGAGAAGCATCCTTGTTATATTTAATTTGTTTACATTGCCAGTGGGTATCATAACTATGCAGCTATATATATAAGATATAGATTGTTTTAGTGTTGTGAATTTTATCGGGCTAATGTGACATATAGGTAAGAATGGATAACGTGAGGGTGGTTTGTTACACAGGAAGAAATATCGTAGAAGGGGAAAATGGGATGTACTACGATAGGCACCCAATAACAGTAGTTGGAGTATTGATTAGAGCAACCTATGGTCAGTTGCTTGGCTTGATATGTAATCAACTCTAGGTTAATGTAATGACTTATTGAGTTGATTTGATTCACAGATGTCCCCTTGTAAGAGGGAGTAGGGACATGTTTTGCGTTGTACTTATAAACAACGATTATGATGTACAACAGTTGATGACATCCTCATTTGTATGTGGTATAGTAAGTCATTCAGCAAAAATATATATATTGAAGTTCATGAAATCAATATTCTCCTAACTATTGAGTATGATTTTAGAGGGTATGACAAGAATGCAGAGTTTTAAGTAGAAAATTAATTGTTTCAATCTCAGCCGGTTCCACACAGTGATATACCCACTAGTAGTAGCATGTCTTACGAGGGTAACATAATGATGACCATTGAATCCGACGAGGATACATATGTGGAGAACAACCTAGCCTGTGCAGACATTGAAGAAGACTCAGATGATATTGATTCTAATCTTGTTATTTGTCAAAGTGAAGGGTGGCTTCACAAAATTGAAGAAGTTGAAGGGTTAAGCAAGAGAAACAATTGGAGGTAGGGGTTGACTACAGATGTGGATGCAATGTCAAAACCTGTACTATTCTATACAACTCTAGTTTATGGTGGCCTTATATCATCCGATAAGAGTGTAGATGATGGTGAGTGGAGCTTCAACGATGAATTTAAAATAGGAATGTAGTTCCAAAGAAAAGAACACTTAAAGATAGAAATGAAAATGCATTAAGTTATGAACCATCATAACTTTGTGGTAAAAGAGTTAGAGCCTACTCTCTGGTCAATTAAACGTATTAATTGGGAGAAGGGATGCAAATGGATATTACGGGCATGTAAGAAGAAGCATGTTAGATTGATGCATCTCTAGGGTCAAACACATGGAGGAGCACCACAATGAAATGAATTAAAAGAAAATCAAAGAAGATTAGCAAAGTTTGGGCAACTACCAACTAGATACGACATGCCAATCGATCCTACTCGACCTATAATTCGCTGGATATGGCTCATCGATTCAAACTATAGGGTCACCCGGCACTACTCCTTACTAAAGGGAATAGATACGAGTTAATAGGATAAAAAGAATACTAAGGTTGCTCAAAAGGGAAACTTTTATATTTTGATAATGAGAGATTGATGACTATGTATAAAATAAATGGGGTTTATATACTTGCCTTATTAGGGTTATAAGCACATATAAAAAGACAAAAAGGGTAATTTACAATTGGAACACATAAAATATACTAAAAAGGGTAAAAAAAAAAGACAAAGAATATTCAGTACAAAAAAGGTAAAGAATCCTCCTAAAATGTTATGTCAGAAGACACATATCGCATGGTGACTAGCATTGTGAAAAATAGTGCAATTTGAACAAAATGAAGAAAAGAGAGTTTATAGTCAAAGTCGACTTGATCTAAATTAAGTTGGAGCTTAGTCAATCAGTCACTAAAGAATACTTGGTTTGGACTGGGATTGGGTGTCGATGATAGGCTCAAATAGTCATTTGAGGTTGGTATGCTTAGATGTTGTCTATGTTATGGTGTGGTTGCTCGGCAAGTTGGCCTATATACTTGGTAATTCTACGCGTCTGCTTAGTAGCTTCAAGAACTATGCTAATGCACCTGAAAGTTAGGTATTCAGGTCCGTAGTAAAGTGAAACATGAAGGTTACGATAAGAGTTCTTGCCTTGGATGAGGCTTCAAGCTAATATTATGCGATTAAGTCCTTAGAGTGATTTAGCTTGGCTACACGTGATCAATTTGGGAAGTTGATTCCTATCATCTACTTAGAGGCTAGAAAGATTTAACCTTAAATCTAAAGTGGTCTTCAATTCATATTCTTCTTGGGCTCTTATGGGGTCTTCCTCTTCTTCTAGTTGGTAGGGAATTAGGTAGGATACATTAAAGGTAGAAGAAACACCATAATTCTCGGGCAATTCGATCTAGTAGGTGTTACAGTTGATCTTCTTCAGGACCTTAAATGGGCTATTAGCTCTTGGAGATAGTTTGCTCTATCTAAGGTGCGAAAACGCTGAGGTGAATCCATGCTAAGTCTTCTAGCTTGAAAGAAATAGTTTAATGACCTCGACTACTAATCTCTTGTCATCTTTAATTGAACTTGGCGAACTTCCTTATCATATGTAGGTATAGCTCTTATTATTCTTAGGCTCAATTAACTCCAGATCAACTTTCTTTAACAATGGTGGGGGTACTAATTAGATTTAAGGGAATAGTAGGATTGAGGCCATAAATGACCTCAAATGGGGTCTTTCTAGTAGTTTTCTAGATAGTTCAGTTGTATGTGAATTCCATAACTAGTAGACACAAATCCCAATCCTTTAAGTTATTTCCTACGATAGCTCTAAGTAAATTGCTTAGCTTCCTATTCACCACTTCAGTTTAGCCATCAGTTTAAGGGTAGTTACTAGAGGTGAACACAAGTTTAGTCCTAAGTCTTCTCTATAGAGTTTTCTAAAACTAGCTCAAGAATTTGGTATCATAATTTGAAACAATAGTTCTCAGCACTCCATGTAGTTGGACAACTTCTTACAAAAACAAATCATCAATATATAAAGTATCATTCGTTCAATAGTACAGGATGAGTGTGATATTTTGTTGAAGTGAGCCACTATAACAAAGATCGAATATTTTCCCCTAGATGTTTAAGGCAACCCTAAGACAAAGTTTATGTTAAGGTTGGCCCAAGGTAAGGTTGGTGTTACCAAAGGCATATACCCTCTATAGGGCTCTCTCTTCCCCTTAGCTCTTTTGTACACTTCACAACTACTAACTACCTTATAACTATCCTTGGCTAAATTAGGCCAATAAAAATTTTCCTTTAACAAATTAGCTATTTTGATCTCTCTAAAATGATTAGATAATCTACCACTATAGGCTTCCCTAACCAATAGCTTACATGTGGAACAATTTGATATGTATAGCCTTCAATCTTTAAATAAATAGCCATCTTAGAGGTAATATCCTTCAATAGAAACATTGTTTTTTCGCTATTCTATATTAGGACCAAAATGGGGTTCTTAACCATACTACTCGATGATAAGTGAAATCCCAATAATTTTATATGCAAAGTGGTTAGCAAGGTCTATCATCATGATAGAGCTTCAGTGACCACATTTGCGCTTCCCTTCTTTTGTCAAATCACATATGGAAAACGTTCTATGAACTCTAGCCACTTGGCTTACCTCTTTGAAAGTTTGTTTTGACTCCTAAGATGCTTCAATGACTTATGGTTAGTCTAAATAACAAACTCTCGGAGCAGTAAGTAGTGTCACTAGATGGTAAGAGCTTGAAAAAGAGAGTACAACTCTTTCTCATAGATAGAATAGTTTAATACAACACCACTAAACTTCTCACAATGGTAGGCAATAGATCGTCATTCTTACATCAGGATGGCACCGATTCCAATGCCTAATGCATTACATTCCAATTTAGAAGGCTTATTAAAATCTGGTAATAATGGGATAAGGGCATAGGTAAGCTTCTCCTTAATTTCCCTAAAGCCCTGTTTAGCTCAATCATTCCATCAGAATCCATCATTCTTTTTCGTCAACTTAGTTAGGGGGCATGTAATGATACTAAAGTTTTTAATTAATCACCTATAGAAAGAAGTAAGGCCATGGAAACTTTGAATTTCAGTAACATTCTTTGGTGTCGGCTACTCCAATATAGCTTGAAACTTTTCCTTATTAGCTTAGATTCCCTCCCTTAAGACTATATAAACAAGAAAAATTACTTCACCTTGATATAATGTACACTTTTTTAGATTCCTACAACTTTTTGACTCGTAAAATATCAAAAACAACTTAGAAATGTTAAAGATGGTTGTTTAGGTTAGTACTGTATACTGATATATTATCAAAGTACACAATCACACTTTGTCTTATAAAATGGCACATCACATGGTTTATAAGCCCCATAAATGTAGTCATCGCATTGGTAAGTCTGAAAGGCTTAACTAACCATTCGTAGAGACCATGCTTTATCTTAAAGGTAGTCTTACATTCATCACTTAGTCTTATGAGAATTTGGTGGTAGCTACTTTGCAAATTAATATTCGAAAATATCTTAGCGCTATGAAGCTCATCTAACATGTTATTGAGCCTTAGTATTAGGTATTTGTACTTAACAGTAATACAGTTTATAGCTTAGCTGTCAATGTACATGCACCATGAACTATCCTTCTTTAGGACAAGCAAAGTTGGCAAGACAGCGCCTTACTATAGATCAATACAATGTTATATGCCTCAAACTGGGAGTAGTCCTTTGGGTAACTTCTCAAGAAACAAGTTAGAAAATTCATTAATCAAGTTTTGGACCTTATCGAGTATATCTCTCAGATCTTTCATCTCCATTAGTCTTTAGATTAATAGGAACATAAGCTCATTGGCGTTCTTAGCAACTCAAAGCTCTCTTTGGCTCATCATTAAGGCTTTCTTCTTACTAACTCGAGTGAGTTGCTTATGAGTCTTATTCATTTGAATTGGCATCATGGGTTGTAGCATAATCTTCTTCCTTCCCTTCATAAAGGCATAGGTATTCTTATATCCATCATGAGTAATACGTCAGTCAAAATACCAAAGTCTTCTAAGTAATAGATGTGAAGCTAAGCTCCCATTGGGACTACATCACACATTACTTCATCCCTGTACACATTCCCAACATTGAATGGCATAATTACTTGTTTTGTTATGTGCAGAGTACCCTTATTGTGAAGCCAATGTAGTTTGTAAGGTTGAGGGTGGTTAGAGGTTAGTAGTCCTAACCTCTGCACAAAGGACTATACAATGATGTTGGCATAACTTCCATCATCTAATATGATGGTACATAACTATCCCTTGATGGTACACTTCGAATGGAATAGATTCTCTCTCTGATCTTCCTTAGAGTTAGATAAGGAACTCATTACTCATCTCAACATTAAGGTCATTACTTCCCCTTGGTCGGTGTAGAAACAAGTTTTCTCTTCTTCCTAGCTTCTACCTTCCCAACATTCTTCTCCTCCTTAAGCTCATTCTCGTCAATGCTATCTACTATATCTCCTCGGAGCACTATAACGCTTCAATTTCAACACTCAACAGCCATATGTCTGAAGCCCAAGCATTTAAAGCACTTCACTTTACTGGTCTTCTGTCATGAGGTATATCCCTTTTCATGTCCTTAGGATCGACCTAGCCTTAGTTCAGCTCAATTGGCCTACTTAGCCCTATTCTCTTGCTCAATTATCATCACATTAGTCATTTCTCTCCTTAATTTGGGAAGATCTCCTTCGTTTGAATTGAATGAGTTGACACAAAATAGGGGCTTAGGAAAATGTTGGCCCAAGTTGAGTTAAGGCATTTCTTCTCTGTTTTTCAACCTTTTACACTACCTTAATGACTTTTTCTAAAGTATAAAACCTCTATACTTCTACAATATTACAAATCTAATATTTGAGTCTAGAAACGAACCTCGATACTATAAAAGCCTTAGGTTCATCCACATCGGCTTGAATCATTAATATTTGGAATTTTCTCACATAGTCATCAATAGATTGGCCTCCTTAGTGAAGTTCCTGTAGTTTGGCAACTATGTCCTACAAGTAGGTCTCAAGTACAAATCTACCCCTTAACAATCTCTTCATCTCATCCTAAGTTCTTACTCATCGTCGTCCATCCCTTACTCTGGTTGTATTCAGATTTTTCCATCACATTGTAGCATACTTATAAAATTCAAGTGTAACAAGTTACACTTTAACAACATCAATATACCCATAATAGTTAAACACTTTCTTTGCTTTCTTTCCCTACTCTAAATATTTATCGGCATCTCTACTTCCACTAAAGGGCAGAATTTGGACTTTAACATTGTTTAGTCCTTAAAGAGCTCAGCATCCTCACTTTTGTGCTTAATAGTACTTAACCTCTTCTTCTTTTATGTTAGTCTCCACGTCTACTTCCTCAATCTCCTCTAACTCCAATTATCATCTAGCAACTTGGTCTACTACTCCTTCAACTCGATGGGGTCGCACTAGACGATTGGCTCAACTACCTTATGATGTAAACTGAGGCTAAGAACAAATAAGGTCAGTCGTAGGGATGGTTTAACCTTACAAAAAGCTTGATGGATGAGATGGAAATCATGTGAAAGAATAGGAAAAGGTAAGATAAGCAAACCTACAAATAACTCCAAGGATATAACGCATCAAAGAGCTTCCGAGAACTTATGGCACAACTTAATATGATGCATGAGATAGTCTGATGAGGTTACTCGCCACCTAACCTCACTTAAAAGTTAAGATAAGAGTGAAAAGAGTAAATAAGCTAACAAGAGCAATGTTCACAAAAGGGCATATCCAATATATTGATGATAAGAGGATAATTCATCCTACGACTACATGTACAGCAAGTATTTATACTTAAGAAACTAAGGCAACTTACCTAAAATAGAAAAGATTAAAAGTGTAATGTCTAAAAGAAGTAACATACAAAGAGTAATAAAGGGTATAAATGATAATTTAAGTAAATTAATTATTGGCACTATGGATTCCTTTACATAGGTTTAAGATATGTGGTAACAACATATTAAGGATGCTTCTGGTAGAAACAGACAAAATAGTACGCTTATGGTGGAGGGCTAAGCAAGAGTTCCGAGCAAATGTGATGGGTAAACTTATGGTCATCTCAAGAGGAATAGTTATGGATATGTGCTAAAGCTCTCGACTTCTTGGCACCAATGTTGTCGATTTGAAGGTCGACTCAGTTAAAGCCGAATAGGTGTGTGTGAGGCAGTAGGCAGTCAGTAGAGCATTAGACTAATGGGCACATGATTATCGAGAGATTTATTGTTATTCGACTTAGCATAAGAAGTTGGTCGATAGCAAGGAACAACTTGGCTTTGGTAAGAGTGGGTTAGAATAGGAGGATTTGACTTGTTAGTCCTTTTAGGCCTTGACTTCGGCTACAGGTTAGAGGTTCAGTAACTTGATTCCTATTACCTTGGCCATAGCGTCTCTCTAGAATATTTTCAAGTAGGTTATGGTACGGCATACCCTAGGGTTGTTGTTTTAACTTGCATCACAATTACTATACTCTCAATAAGATTAGTGAGTCTATCATGTTTATCACCAACTAACCTAGGAGTGTTAATACCATTAAAACCATGACCAGGTTGAGTACAACTACTTTGGTCACCAATAATACCTTAAACACTCGACCAACATGGTATAATACTTCTTGAACAAAATAACAACACAATACTTCTACCTTACTAGTCAAAACCTCTACTAATACACTTTGACAAATTTAACACCCAATAATCACTTAAGCACAATAGAAATGAACTTGCTCTGTTTTTGTAATGAAAAATAGAGTAACAATAAAAATTGTACTTACCAACACATGAACCTCCATTACACAACTTATAACTTTGAAACTTACTTCACGCAAACATACTGTAATAGTTACGGAAGGCATATAACAACTACTAACAGTAAACATGGACCAAAACTTCATTACTACTTCAAATATTCCCTCTTAAAACCATGCTCTGATACTAGCGAAGCTAATATGTCTCTAAGGTCGAATACATGGAGGAGCACCATAACAAAATGAACCAAAAGAAAACAAAAGAAGATTAGCAAAGTTCCAGTATATCCTACTTAGCCTACAATTCGTTAGATATGACTCACTAGTCTGAACTATAAGGTTACTTATCACTACTCCTTACTTTATTAAAGGAAATAGATAAAAGTTAAAAAGAAAATGAGAACACTAGGATTGCTCAAAAGGAAAACTTCTATATTTTGATAATGAAGATTGATGACTGCATACAAAATGAATGGGGTTTATATAATAGCCCCATTAAGGTTACAAGCATATATGAAAAGAAAAAAAGGTAATTTACAATTAGAATACATGAAATATACTAAAAGGGTAAAAGAGAAAGAATATTCAATACGAAAAAAAGTAAAGAATATGTCTAGAATGTTGTACTAAAAGACATGTGTCACATGGTGGCTAATGTTTTGAAATACAGTACAATTCGGACAAAATGAAGAAAAGAGGGTCCATAATCATAGCGAACCTGATTTATATCAAGTTAAAGCTTAGTCAATCAGTCACTAAAGAGTATTCGACTTAGATCAAGATTAGGTGCTAGTGGTCAGCTCGAGAGATCAACTTAAATAGTCATTTGAGGCTGGTACACTCGAATGTTGTTTGTGTCATGGTATGGTTGCTCGGTAGTTTAGCCTATATGCTTAGTAAGTTTACATGTTTACTTAGTAGCTTCAGGAACTATGCTAACGTATGTGAAAGCTAGGTATTCAAATCGACAGTAAAGTGAAATATGGAGGTTAAGATAGGAATTCTTGTCTTGGATAGGACTTCGAGCTAATATTCTCTACATGAGTCCTTGGAGTCCTCTAACTCGATTGTGCATAATTGGTCAAGGAAGTTGATTCTTCTCATAGATGCTTCATGATAACTAAGTTCGTAGGCCTACACACATGCTTGAATCCTACTCTTAGTCATTACCATCCACAATTGGATTCAACAACTCTGTCTAGATTTATCATTAAGGAAGCATAGGAATCATCGAGTATTAAGGCGAAACATATGCAGGCTACCTTTTGTTAGTAATATGGTTATATTGCACACATAAAGAGAGTTTGGGAGGTAAAATGCAAAGCAATAGAGTAAGTTTATGGAAGGTGGGAAGATTCATATGCAGTGCTGCCATATCTTTTAAATGCCCTTCAAGAGGCTAATATAAGTACCATGGTAGATTGAAGGTGGTGAAATAGCAATATTGCAAGTTGTATGTTCTTTGATTGAGTATTCTAAGCATTTAGATCATGTATCGAGGCCTTCATACATTGTAAGTGCATTTAGACCATTTAATAGTTGTTTTGTTATCACTTATTTAGATACTTGGAACCAATTGACGTGCTATTTTTAAGCCAGTGATTACGATAGACGGTACATTTCTATATGGAAAGTACAAGCATAAGCTTCTTGTTGTGACTAGAGTTGATGGTTCATACCATGTCATCTTCCTTATATTCGCTTTAGTTGATAAGGAGTGTAAGGATAGTTAGGGAGAGTTCTTGAAGTGTCTGCTTATGTACGTGATAAAGGACTGGATAGATATTTGTTTGATATTCAACTGTCACTCTAGAATACGGTCTACAGTTGAAGGATAAAATGCAATATGGCATGGTGTATCCGATACGTTGTCTATAATTTCAATACTAGAGCTAAGAATAAAGTGTAAAGAACTAATAAAAAAGGTAGTATACCAGTTGTAACCTCAAAAATTCCAAGCATATTACAATGAGGCCAAGACGATGAGTCTTCACACTATGACATATTTTAAGGAGTTATATCCAAGGATATAGACCCTATCATAAAATGAAGGAGCTTTCTCTGGTATTGGGACCACAAATATTGTTGAAAGTTATAATAATGTACTAAAGGATGCTAAGAATATACCCATTGCAGTTTTAGTAAAGAAAACCTTTTACAACTGCAACAACTACTTCAATCGACATCGGATCAAGATAGCAAATCAGATGGGCATGGGTAAGGTGTTGAATAAATTTGCTGATAGAAAGTTTTATCGATGGCATAAAGTAGTAAATAGACACCGAGTTGTCATCTTCGACTATAATGAGTAGATCTTTAAGGTTATAACTGTGTCATACCTTACAATTTATGGTTAAAAAGGGGAAAACAGTTACACTATTACACATAGGAATCACTGGTATACCTATAATAAGTGGCAAATGTATAGAATTCCATGCTCTTACGTAATAGCAGTTATGGGAAATGACCATGGATTGTGCTGCATATATTAGACATTGGTACATGTAACAGCATCAACTATGAGTATACGTGCGTTCTTTCATGCCCTATGCAAATAAGGTTGACTTGCCTTTGCTTGACATTCTTATATGGCACCCTGTGCAAACTAAGGATAAGGAGAGGAGTCTTTGAAGGCCCCAAGAGAAACGATTCCAAAATGAGATGGGCAATCATATACATGTGGATTATGCAGCGTTGAAAGGCATAATAGGAGAAGATGCCCTCAACTAGGCCATTGGTCTACTTTTAGTAGATTTACTAGTAACATCATTGTAGCATTTATGAATGATTTACTGATACTTACAATTAGTTATATATTGTTGTTATTAGTTATTATATTTTATTTGGTGCCTTTGCTGCTTATTATTGGTCGTTTAATAAAGTTGCCTCTCATTGTTTTATTCTCTTTTTACAGGCGCAAATGGATCCAAAACCTACTGATAGGTCATTGCTTCAATTGCAAGCATCCCACGAGTCTGAGTTAGTATGGGGTGGTCAAGTAATGACATATAACATTAGAATTCAGATGAAGCTCAATTCTTATGATTCCATCTAACACTTGTTTACCTTTAATGTAACTTAAAGTGAATCTATGGCTTAAATGTCATAAATGAGAGGCTATATTCAGACGTATAGATGGATAAGAGATCTTAATATACCTACAAATGTATCCATACTTTGAGCAAGTCAACTTTCTCTATGCCAAACAAGTACCATTCATATAGCTCGATTGACATTTGATTACAGCCTTGGTAGAATGTTAGAGAGAAGAGATGCATACATTCTATTTTCAAACTAAGGAGTTGACGATTACACTCCAAGATGTCTCTATACTGATTGGTCTACTAATTGATGGTTAAGCTGCGATGAGTTGATGTGCTTAAGAGCTCAATAATCACTAAGACTTACCATAAATGATAATAACCAAATGGGTCATTCAAAATATTGAAGAAAATAAAATGGATAGGTTAACAAGCTAAATGTAGTAGCTAACGTAAAGCAACTCAGAGGATATGACTTGCTAACAAACATAATACGACTTAGTACTTTACTTGATGTAATGCCCAAGCTAATACCAAGGTTCATCCACTATTAATCTTAAGCTACTTAGCAAGATTAGATAAGATTATATGAAAATGGACTTAGAGAGAAATATCTCATAAGAAGAAGTATATTCAATATCTAAAAGGAATGTAAGATGCCTTGGCTACAAAGCGAAGGGACTATTTATAGTAAGTCTCTAAAGTAACATTATAAATAAGGAAAATTAAAAAAAGCATATAGAAAAAAGAGATTCTTAGTACATATAGAAAATGGTAAATACGACAATTGATAAAAAGACAAAAATAATATAGTGTCAAGTAAAAAATACAAGTGGCAGCTATCACGACCAAACAATATCATTATCATGATAGATCTCCATATACTGCATAAAGGTTTACTATTAACCTCCTTGTTGATCACAGGCCTTTCATATGACACATAAGGCTCTTTTCACTATATGCTACCATTAAGCTCATGGATAAGTAATATAGAGCAATTTACTAAAATTAACTTCTAAGATATAAATTAATCAAGTAAACGTGTGGACTCATTAAGTTCCACACCAAAAGAATGTTATAAACAAATGTAGTTCGTAAAGGAAATTGCAGTAGAAATATTCAATCTATAATATGAACAAAAGTAAAGATAAATGGCTATCTATAAAAAGCTATTACAAAAAAAATCCTTTCAGCTCTTTGATCGATCCATCTAATTTCTATGTAGGACTTACCTTGGGCATTCCTCAGGCTGGATGAACAAAGAGATTTTCCTGCAATAAAAGAAATCTATCGAGATATAAGCTTAAGTTTAGTGAGATAAATACCCTCATCAATATCGCATGACAAAAATTTATTAAATACACAATCATATAAATACATGAACAATCAGTATGCCAAATAACGTATGTAGTAGCTTAGGAACTATATACGACTTAGAATTATGCCTCCTATAGTTAGGGTTTGTAGATAATTAACCGACCTAAATCAAAATCCGAGTTCTAGACCTTAGGTTTTATTTCATCTACACTATTGTGCTTAAGTTAAAATAAAACCATATATATATATTTATATACTTTCTTTTCTGAACAACAAATTATATTTTCAAATCCTAAGTCTAGCGGTATGGTGGTTCCCGTAGTCCATAAACATACGCCTTAAGTAGAAGCCACAAGACATAGCCATTCGCTAACGGTTGGCATCCTCCAGCGCCTAGTAAACCCGTCAACTTAGGATAGAGACTCAATAAAATGATGACATAGCTAGTGCCCAATCCTACAGGAGGCCTTCTTCATGTAAGTCTCTTCCTATCTTCTATGTGAAGCGATAGTCGGTGCTATCTAAATGCAATTATGGGGAATCTATGATTCATTGAATTCCTTAATCATATAAGTAATTAATCCGATTTTTCATGGTGATAAGACCATTTCATTCCATACAATCATACATATGAATTATCACAAACAATTTCCATTATTACATGATTAACAAGACATAGCATACAATCACAAATTCATATACATGTACTTCCTATATCCTACAAACATCCAATTTATGTATATATAAGTTTAGGTGCATCTATTCTATAAGAAAAATCAAGTAAAGAGTCATCAATAATTCATTCACTTTACCATGTAAGTCAATCAAAGTAGTCCAGGGGTAGATCGTCTCTGAACGTTAGGTCCCCTAGACATTTCAATCATAATATTATAAGGATTTGAAATAAAACTTATAAAAATAAGCTAAAACCCTTTAAGTTATACTTTTGACTAGTTTTTATATTTTTTCTCGGTTTTTTACTTAAAGTTCAATCGTGTATAACTTTCTTCTCTTAAATCCATTTTTTATGATCTTATAGTCGATCTTCATAATTTTCGAGTGTACTTTAATGTGGTGAGGTTATATTTTCGAGATAAAGCATGCAAATCTGCCTATAGGTCATAACAGAAGCAGTCTTCATGATTTTGAGTGATTTTAGGCTTCATTTGGCTAATAAGCTGTTTGGTAACTTAGGGAATCCTTTGGGCTTAAGCTTAAGATCTCATTCTAGGTTCAAAATACTTCTTAAGATTAGATTGACAACTTTGATTTATACTCTTAAGGTTAATAACCACTTCTTGGGCTTTTAAGTGCACTTAAGTTGTCAAATGGGCTTGTTTTTTTATCTAAATCAATGATAGTTACTTTCTTGGGCTCTTAAGTGGGCTTAAGTTGTTAAATGGGTTTCAGTTGTCAAATGGGCTTGTTTATTTATCTGAATCAAAGATAGTCATTTTCTTAGGCTTAGGGGGTATCTTGTGGAAGTCTTGAGAATCTTAAAAAAACTTTTATTGTTATGCTAAGTTGCTGGTCAAAAACTTAAGGTGGGTTCAACTTGGTGTTTGGGGCTTGTTTTAGAAGTTTTAGGCTTAATAGACTTATCATACTTATTTTAATTAGTCTTTTCACTTTGCTTGCTTACTTACTTTTATCATATTTTTAAGTGTCTTTTAGCAAAGTTCCAAATCTAGTCAATTTGAGTGTGAGGGTTTTTAACTTGTTTCATTATTTCCTTTAGTTTAGGTATTAGATTATGAATTTAAGCTACTTGTATTCAAATCTTAACTTGACTTTTTTTCCATGAGATGATTATTTGGCTCATACTTTTCATAAAAATAGAGGATCTCACCATCATATCTCTTATACCATAGTTCATGTCTCACAAAGTTAGTTCCCTCATAAAACTTCATATGATGAATTTTCCTTTTACCTGAGTCTAGATTTTAGTATGTTTAACTCAATAAAAGTGAAAACAACATCTAAATTACTTTTAAACCCTTACGTCCAGCATGTTTCTTCTTCATTTAAGTTCTCATTTCAAGATTTTCTCAACTTAAAATCTTCCATTCAAAGTGTTAAATAAGTATCTCTACAAAACACTAACTTTACATGCTCATATTTCACTTTTCATGTAAGGGTTTTATGAGTTTGCTTCTTAGGGTAGTCTTAGATGTTTCGCTAACTTATGATCATGCTCATATCTTCAAGAAATCATGGTCTCCTAACATGAATACTAAACTATTAACACAAGATACACTTACTCGTCCATAAAGCAAGAAAATGGTGGTTATGTAGTAAGTTTCCACTTAAGCTCTTTGTCTTACTCCCTCCTTCTTGAACCCTTTTTGGAAACTTGAGTTGTGGTCCTTTGAAGTGGGGTTTGAAGGATGTTCTAAGGATCCTAAAGGAGCTTTGAATATTGGCAAAAGCAGGACGCAAGTAGAATGTCGTGAGTGTGAAAGCTTATAAAATGGCAACAAGTGTAAGATTTTGTAAGGTTTTGTGTTTTCTCTTTTGAGTTATTTTCAAAGTGAGAGAAAAGGAAGTGAAAATGAAGTTAAAAATGAGAACAATGAGAGAAAGAGTGGTTGGCTATAAATGAGGGTGGAAAGTGTGTTTAAGAAGTTTGTTTGTATTGTCTTATAGCATGCATAAAAGTCAACAATTGCAACTCTTAATGATGTAAGTATTAAGAGGTGACTAGTGGAGTGTAAGATAAAGTGATTGATAGATGAAAGACAAGAGTATGCTCCTCCTCCCCCCTCCCCTTTCCTGCTTATAAGAACCGACTATTAGGGTCTTCTTATGGCATCGAGTTATCTTGTCTCATTTATTAAAGTTAAGCATGTGAAATCTTATGATAATTTATCCATATGTAGTATAAGTTAATGGGTGATAAGAAAAGTGTCTTATCACTAGTTTTTGATAGGTTATCAATTGATAAATGACTCCAACTCTCAATTGATAAGTCATTTAGGATGATTAGTTGGTCTACTTATTTACATGTAAAGTTTAGACATGAAAATAAGGGAATTGTTTTATAGGATTTACTTCTTGAATTGTTTTGTAAATTATGATTCAATTTTTATAAAACTATGAAATTTTCTAAAGCTAAATGAAATTATTCAAATTAATTTATCGATTAGTCGCTTAAGGTTAAAAGTCCTTAATTATTTTAGGGCTTAGGGTCTTAGGTGACTTTAGAGTCTGCAATTTTTCATGTGAAGGTTTTATCAACAATAGGGTTTCAAATCGAAAAAGTAAGTTCGTTTTAAATTGTAAACTTAAGTTCTTAGTTTAGTTGATCCTTGGAAATGTTCAGGAAGTACTCTTAGTCGAATCATAGGCCTGCTTAAAAGTAAGGTTTATAGTAGCGAGGTATTGGTTTCATATTGGCGGCGAATGTTAAGTGTTACCGAGTAGTTGTAATAATGATAACAAGTTGGAAAGTCGAAGCCGATGTGGAAGGGCCTCAACAGTCAACCAATCAGCCTCATCACTCGATAGGTTGGCATCAACTCAAAGGGTTCCTGGTGATTGGTGTAGTGATGTATGATTAAGGTTTTCGGCTTTGGCATTCGGTAGGTTGGATTTAGCATTTAGTTAGTCAGGTTCAACACTTAGAGCTAGACAAAGTAGGGTATGGTCGAGTTGAGCTTTTAAAGAGTTCTTCCACCATTCTTTTGTAATTGTATCTCATCTTTGGTAGGTTGATTAGAGAGAATCCTTCTGGTGAATGACTGAAGGCCTTAGAGGCACACACATATGAGAAGGTTAGTGGTTGTTAATCCATCATGAGTGACTTATAGGCAAATTGGGCTAACTTATACTTGTAGTTACTTAGACTATACGCCCAACACCCCCCTCAAATGCTATTAATGGGACTCAAGTAAAGTTTTCCTAGTTAAAAGACAAATTTGGTGACCTTCCCTACAATACAAATGGTCTTACTATACAATGATACACCAGAGTGCATATTATGCAACTGATTGGGGGGATATTATTCTCGGATAAGTTCAATAACATGGTACATCTGATATTTCTCCTCCTCTTCTCTAACCTTATTGTGATTGGAGTGCTGTATGCTTGGCATGATTCTATTGCCAACTGTGTCTTGTGTCACAGATAGATGCATGAAGATTAGTGAGCCGCTTATTTTACTTTAAGTGTAGGCATGGGAGCACTTCCTATACATTGCTTCATTATGCAATATGATCATGGTAGTAGTGGATGATCACCAGTTGATGAGCTGATAGGGTACCAAGTTTGATGTTATGGAGCTTCAGATACATATTGTTGGCTAGTCTAGGGATGTGTTTGATCATCAGTGTCCAAAGTAAGTACATAAGTTACTAACTATAGTAATATTTTCTTCTATAATATTACGTGTCCAAATGTTCTAATTAGCTAATTTTACAGGTCATATGGATGCCTTACTCCCATGACGACATTAGTGGGCTCCTTGCTTTCTATTGCACTGGTAATGATATCTGGACTACGTGTGTACCCTTGATCTGCTTCTACGTGGTCTACTTTTATTTCTTGGATTGGTTTAGATGATAGTTCGGTGAGATGTAGGGGAGTCCCGCCCCTACTAATACATCTTGAGAGCTATACGATATAGATCTGTAAGGTCAGATAAAGACAAATTAGGTTACTATTCACGCTAGTTGGTTGGAACAATGGGTGGATCGACGTATAATGATTATTCCTATAGTACCACTACCCAATGTAGCTCAAGATTATAATGAGTGGTACTAGCAAATCACTCGACAATATATCGGCTAGTCAGGGGCCTCTTAGGTATACATGGTACGTGTTCAGCTTCATTCTCCTTGACTAAAACTACACATATGCAATTATATGCTAACAAATCCCTTTTTTTTTTTCTTTTGTAACATGTAAGCAGATTTAATCTACAAATTACCTTAAATGTCATATGAGAATATCATGACGGAGCAGTCATGCATAGATGATGTGATTTAGCAACTCAAAGGTATCCACCTAAATGATGCATAAAGGCCGGTACTAGATATGAAGTAGGGTGGCTCTCCACCTCGCAATCCTCAACAACGAAGGCACCGTTGTCTGCGAGAATAGGGACAGGATAGGGGTAGAGGACTAGGACAAGTTAAGTTAGGCATTGTAGACTATTTGTCTTTAGAGAACCTATCATTAGTTATATTTCCTAGATTGCTAGGATTTGACTTTCAAACACTATTTGTTAGGGAGAGCTCTATTAGTCAGATTTTCCATACAGTTGTCATCGAAGAGACCTTTGGTAGTTAGGTTTGTATTCCCTTGAAGAGGCTAGTTAGAGATTAGTATGACAACATGGGTGAGGGACTTATATAGGTGTACCCTACTCCAATCCTCATGCATACATCACACTCGGGTGCCTACAGTTAAGATGGGGCATAGATTGCTCAATTGGATGCAGATAGGACGGTGTAGCCCCAACCTAATACAGATCCTTAGTATATTTGTCTACATATGCATCGATGACATTAGATTTAAATATTTCACATTTGAGATTGTATTTTATCTTTACTTTCTAAACACTATGTAAATATTTGAAAATAGTATTAGGGTTTTCATAACATTTTCATATTATTATAAGTGAATATGTCATTTTAAATTTAGGTGCTTCAGCTATATTAAAATTTAGTATACATTTTTATGTTTAAAATAACCTTTAGGGGAGTGAATTTGGGTTGGAATATATGATTTTGGATTCAGTCAAAATTAGAGGAACCAAACCAAAATTGTAATATTGATTTATACAAATACAGAACAAAAGTTTTTCTATTGATTCAAAAGTCAAACCTATGGGATAGAGAAAAAAGAAAAAATTAAAGGTTTCACTTACATACTATTAGATAGAATTCGATTTGAAGTATACTATTTTATTCAAATATGATTTTGGATTGAGCCAAAAAGAGACAATTTTGGATTGAATTAAAATTAGCTATTGTATCTTGAGATTATTTTTCCAGCATTTTTAAGACTTTTTTTTTTACCATCTTTTTTTTTTCCTTTTCCCCTCAACTTAGATGGTGTAGTGTAACGAAGACTTGCACTATGTTTGGTAAACTTTAGGAGAGATGAAATGGGAAGAAATTAATAGAAATTGAAAGAAAGAAAAAGAATGGAAATGGAAAGAAATGAAACGGTAATATTATTTTATGTTTGGACACTTAAGAAGAAAATTGAAGGAAATGAAAGGAAATTGGTGATGCAATAAACTATATTATCCTTACTTTTATTTAGCAAATATTCATGATAGGCATATTTTTGTAACTTCATTTCATTTCCATTGCTTTCTCTCCAAAATTAGAGAGAAACATTATAAGTTTACAAGTGGAAGACTTTCCACTCTTTTCCTCTCAATTCCTTAGATTTCCACATTCATTTTCGACATGTTTAGTTGGAATTCCTTGTATCCATTTTATTACAGTATTCAGTTGGAGTTTCTTTTATGGAATTGAAATTCAGTTGAATTGTGTTTCCGCTAAAGTAGGGAATTACCATTCTGAAATATTAGTTCTAAATTGAGATTCCCAATTTAACACAAATGGTTTATTCCAACCTTACCTTTAAACAAACCTCAAAAAGGACAACACTTACCCTTGAAAAAAGATCAAATCCTATCGATAATCACATGCCAAAAAAATCAAGTTCATCAACCTCCATTGTTCTCGGAGTTGTGTCTTCCCAAATCCACAGCTCAAAAGTGGGAAAATACTTATTTGGCTTTGTCTCTCAACCTATCCCTTTCGCTACCTCGATGCTCTATGTTCGATCTTCTCACTACATACAATAATTCTAGGTTTTTAGAGTTGGACCGAAGAGCCTATTTGGGGAGGTCATTTTTTATCTTGGGTTTGTGCATTTCAACTCCTAAGCTTGTGCACTCATACTTATTGGTGCGTGAGACAATTCTTAGAACAAGTCATTGCATTGATTCTTCCAATTCCTTCCTCAATTCCTTCAAGAGATGTTACCTATAGTTATATATGCCAATGTTTCCAACAACGTAGAAGAGAAAGGGAAAAAGAGAGATGAATCTAGTCCCCCCAATTGATTAGTTGTACCTAAAGCATGATATGTTGTTGCTAATGAATTACCAAAAGTATAAGATTGTACCTAGTTTATGTAACTTTGGTTTGTAAGAAATACTTCTCAAAGCAAGTTATTTCACTGATTTTTATGGTTGCTTCTCGATTTCTTCAAGAGACGCTACATATGGTTATATTAGTGTTGGGTCCCATTAATTTCTCCTTAGATGAGAGACTTTCATTTTGGAATGGGAAGATTAGGGTTTTATGAAGGAGAAATGACGATGGGCAATCTCTATAAACTTTTTAATTCAATTTATTTTTCTAATATTTTATAATTCTCTTAAGCTAAGGTATTTTTGGAATTTTATTTTCTATTCAAGTCACAATCTTGATTAAATTTAATAAAGTGAATAATATAATATTAATTTAGTTACATCTAACTAAATATCCTAATATACATTATTTACTTACGACATTCTCGTTCTATTCCAACTAGTTATAATTTCATTCTTTGTTTATTTCATTTAAAGAACTAAATGTACCGTTTTTACTCATTTCTATTGGTCTGATTCTGATTTCTACTCTATTTATATTTAAATCTGCCACGGATCGATCCGACGCCGGTGGTTTCGCTCTCCTTTTCCATTGACGATGGAGACCTCACAATTACAAACCGATTCCATCGACAACCCGGTTTGTATCCCAAACCCTAATGCTGACCCTAATTCGAACTCAATATCATCCTCAGCACCAGTGTGGCCAACAATCGACGGTCCGTTAGGGTTATCGGAGGATGATTCAGTGAGTTACGCTCGAAGGTTCTACAAGTTCGGATTCGCGCTGTTACCGTGGCTTTGGGCAGTTAATTGCTTCTATTTCTGGCCTGTCCTTCGCCATAAACGATCTTTCCCTCAGATTCGTCGCTGTAAGCTCCTCTCTCTCTCTCTCTCTCTCTCTGTGCGCGTGCGCGCGCGCGCTCGTGTTGAAATTACAATGCGCAATACGATTGGATAATAATAGTTGCTGATTTTAATGTTTCAATATACTAGCTCTCGGGCAAGAATCTGAAGGACTCATTTTACAATCTACTTGAGTTTGATCGTATAGTCAATTCCGGGGTTAGTTCACTAATTTATTTGAGCTCAATGTAGAAAAATAGAGTTCAATCAAGTTCAAAAGGGATTAGCTTTAGCTATGCAAAAATAAATGAGCTTTGTTGAGATGAGTTCCTGCTTATTGTGTAACAATTGGAGTTGAGCTGGGCTTGCTCCCATCAAGCTGAAAGGAATTTTGACCTTCACTATCTAAATATAGAAATGAGCCTCTCATTGATCTGAGCCCTTGCTCATCCAGTGCAGCTTTGAGGTAAGCTCAAGCTTGCAGTGCTAATTGAGCTGAATTTGGGCTTATTAAATTTAATTGATTTAAAAAAGAATCAAAATTTGCTATATGAATATAATTTTAGCCTCATCAGGTTGAGCTCATACTCGCTGCACACTACCGTAGGTGAGCTTGAGCATGAGCTTAGTATTGTGTTGTCTTATCGACCTAGTGACTTGAGTACTTAAATGAGAAATTTTCCCTGTGTCTGCCATTGTCTTTCCTTCTGAAAATGCTGTTTTCTTTACTATCTTCTCATTCCTCATGCAAACTATCATGTTGTTATCTAAATCTTGATCATTAAGGCAACTCTTTTATGTCAAATAAATTTCTAAGCTTTGCAGATATTTATGTAATAGATGCCTTCACAAATGAGAAGTCAAGTTGCTAAGTTGCTTGGACAAGTATTTTTTGTCTGAGAATTGCCTCTGAGGGCTTGTATTCTTTCATTACGAAGGTTCCATTTGTACAGAACCGATGTCTACAATGAAGCTAAGTTAATAATATTGAAGAAGTAGTCACTAATCAAGTGGTATGGTGGTGAAATCCATGTGCTCTTATGTAGGTTAGTGTTCAAAGCTTAACAAAAAGCTGGTTAAATGGAACATAGTAATGAGCGAATGTGTTGACTTAGTTGTTTTTCACTTTCATCATTCGAGTTTACTACCTGCAATCAGTGATTTTTTTTTTTTTTTTTTTAAATCATGGAATTTGGTTTGCCCATGTTTACTGTAGTTTGTTGTGTGGGGAGCAGGAGTGGGAATCTTACAGCTGATAATTTCAGTATATAAAGTTTGTTACATCCATAAAGAGCTAGAACTGATAGATGTCTTGGGTCATATCATGAGTACCATACAAAAAACAGGAGGGATCAAGATGCATTCAGTGTAAAAAAAAGAAAAACAGCATTTCTTTATGCTACTTTGATTAAGATGACTTTAGCCATGTGTTTGAGCTGGACTATACAGATGTAGTCATAAGTGGAATTGTATAGGATTTTCCTAATCCATGGTCATGCCAGCCTTCCATTTTGTATAAGACTAGATATCAGCTTGTGAAACACTGCTGTATTTCCGAGTTTATATTCCTTTGATGATTAAAAACATATTTTTGACCTTTCTCCCAATCTGATCCTCTGGAAAGTCTAAAAGGGTCAGAAACCCCATTATTACAAAGGATCTTCACCAATCATCATGTGTCCAATTATTGTTTAGCTATTTTCTGTACCTATGAAAATCCATAGTATGGTAATTCATACTGATAGTTCTTTTGAATAATTAAGGTAATTGAAATGCTTTGTATGCATGGATTTGGGATATGATTTTCTTTGTAGAAGGGTGTGTAGGATAGAGTAGGAGGTGGAGTGGGAGAGTGGAGGATGATGGTGGTATGTTGATGACAGCTTGTATGCAGTGAGCATGGGAAATGAGTCCTAGAGAGAGGCGAGCACATTTTCTTGCTCTATTTTTTCTTTTTTTTTTTTCCAGTGTATAATAAGTTGGTTAGAGTATTCAGGTATTCATTTATCAGAATGAAGAGATTAAAATTCCAAATTCCCCATACAGTTGATGATAAAAAATTCAGACTAGAAATTAGTGTGTGGAATCATGCTTGGATCGTGAAAAAAGAAATACATGCACTTAAGACAATTAATATCCGTCACAGTAAAACAAAGGGTCATCATTTTTGTTTGCAATAGATTATTACGTTACCGTGTACAAAAGGGAAATGGAAGAAAGAAAGGAACAATGTAAACCACAGAAACAAAGGGTCATCATTTTTGTTTGCAGTAGATTATTATGTTACAGTGTACAAAAGGGAAATGAAAGAAAGAAAGGAACAATGCAAACCACAGATTCAACTCATCGAAAGTATGTATAGCTTCTCAGGAATATTGTTAAATAAATGAGAAATGGAGTTATTTATTTACTTTTTTGGTTGATGAAAAAAGTGCTTTTCAACAGTTGATGTTAATCAGGTACCTTCCTGCACTGTGCTTTTACTTGGCTTTTGCCATGTTTGTGCTTTAGTTAGTATCTGACAAGCCTCTATTAATTATGTACTCACGAGACATGGACAAATGTGGCTCTCGATGCATGCCTTTTGTTCATCATATAAATATTTTGAGCAATAGGATACATTACAGGGTAGATGAAAAATGAGAAAGTTAAGTCTGCAAGTAGCATAATGTTTATATAAATGATGCTGTTGAAATAGAGGACCTAAGATCTTTCAGGCAGATATTACTGTTTTAAATCTACATTTATAATTCAAGAAAAAACAAGGCAGTGAATAGTTGCTTTTCCTTTCAGTAAAATATGCAATGACTTTTGATCACCTAGCTTGATTCTTGGAGGTTATTGTCTTAATTTCATCATTGTTGAATATGGGATGTGCAGGTTTTGCTTCTGCATTGTGCAAACAGTGATTCAGAGTCTCACACAAATAACATCTATATAGAAACACAATTGTCCTTGTTCATTTCTTGATAACTTAAGATAACAATCAAAGATGGAAGCTAATGTTACATAAAACATTATATTCAAATGAATTTTATCAGGAAACTAAGAGTTAATCAACCTTGCTTCCTTTTTTTTCCTTATGATTTATGAAATTACAAAGCTTAATATGTAAAATGATTGAGTAGTTAAAGATGAATAAGGTAGGTATCAACTAATAATTATTTAACTTAATTCAGTTTTGATATTCCTTTTTAATTTTATCATCAATAATATCTGCTTCATGTGGATGAAATCTTACTATGTCTCATTCCGACTACTGATGCATATTGCCATTGGATTGATGTGCACAGGTTAACCAAAATTATGTCCAAGATATTAACTAAATTGATAATGTCTTAGCTAGCAAGAGCAAATGCTTGTGTTATGTAAAAGATTCTCCTTCCATTAGACAATCTGCATCCATAGGAGTTCAAATTTAATCTATTACTCAATTGGTTTTCTAACAAATTAAGCTGATGCAGAAGCAGCTCATATATCCGCTGCTGTCAGCTTTGATGTCCTGATTAATAGCTGAACCTGCAATAGACAATGCATTTATGGAAATGTAAAGTTCTCTCTAAAGTACCAAGCTGCCTGATAATCTTTTCGCTATTTATTGTCACAAAGGCCCTATGTCGACCTGTAGCTTTAACAAAACTGTGTTGTTTGTAGATGTCGTCAGATCTGCAGTTGGGTTCACGGTATTTACAGCTCTTCTACTTTCATGGGCTTTGACATTTGCAATCGGTGGGGAGCATCTTTTTGGTAATGTCTGGGATCAGCTGGTAATGTACAACCTTTCTGATAAATGGGGCTTGACTGGTTGGGATTAGATGCTTTCTTCTCATGAATACAGTAAGACTAGATGCTTCATCCTGTAATCATCCACATTGGCTGGGACTAAAAGATACATCGTTTGTGTAAATTCATGTGCACACTGAAAGCTTAATGTGCTATAGGGATCTCAGATCTGCTAGTGTCTCTTTTCATTCCTTTTCAGAAAAGTTCGTTACTAGGTCGAATCCTGTATAAACAGTCAAACTATCTTACGACGTCAAACCAATCTGATAAATGTAACATCTTACTCGCTCGTGCATGAGAATTCTTATCAAGTACGATTGATCATATAGGTGAATTCAGTGTCCAATCTGCACTAGTATATTTTGGGAGCTATCCATTAAGAGCGTGGTGAATGTGTCACTTCTAAAAAATAAATCTTAGAAAATAGAAATTTTGAGAAAATAATACAAGACTAAGATGCTTATAAAATTGTGTTTAGAGACTCAATTTCAGTGTGTGAAGAAGTCGGATAAAGTTATAGTTTTACATTTCTTTATTAAATTGATCTCTTCAAAGCAAGATTTTAGAAATGTTATTAGAAGCTTCAAAGTTGCGTTTTGAGCATATAATCATCTAGGATGCTTTCCTCCTCCTACTCAATTGCTCTGCACCTCTCTTTATGATTCTTGAAACGAGCAAGGTAAGTACTAATCTAACATATATTGTAAGCATATTTTAAAGTACAACTGGTAAAAAAATAATGATCACTGAACGCATTCAGATGATTGCTTTTTCACTTAGTGGGACTCATCCTTCTTCTGAGTAAACAGCATGTGGTTGCGAGTTAAAAGGCAGCACGATGAGCTGCAAATCAAACATAAGTGAAAAATAATAAAACGGAATGCCAATTGGCATTGCCAACCTAGACGTACTTGTTTGGCCGAAAAAGGTCCAGATTGACCAAAATCAATAGGAATAACTTATATATTATAAAAATATTTAGGTAAATTGTGTAGGTCGCGCTTAATAATTTAATGAATCAAAAGGATTTATAACTTTTTGAAAAGTAGGTACTTAGCACTATGAAAATTTGACTTGGCAATTGATTAAGTTAATTCTATTTAATTAATACTAGAGAACACAAGAAATGCAGGAAATTAGGGATGGGCGGATCGAGGAAGACAGAGAGAGATGCAAGAAATTGAAAAAAAAAAAAAAAGTTTTGGAAAGTACCAGAAAGAAAAGAAAAGAAAAGAAAAGAAGTTGCGGCCGTTTTCCAGCCTTTTCAAGGCCATGGGATGGTCATGATCATTGGGGAGTACCGGTCGTGCGACTTCCCGTAGGTGGTCGTTTGCCACACTTGAGTCTTCCGGTTAACAGAAGATGGTTACACCATTTGATAGGTCGTGCAACCTAGCACTTTATTGGGGTTCCATGACCCCAGCCCACTTCGCTAAAAATTAGAAAAGAAAATTGTCAAAACCCAAAGGGTCGCACAACCCAACTTTTGACCACAGTGTATTTTACAATCCTTTTTTAGAAAAAAATTTGGGAGAAAAATGCAATTGATATCTCAAAACTTTAATTTAGATACTAATTAACTCATTGAACATTTTAAGTGTAGTTTTTAACTTCTTAAACTTTAGTTAATTAGAAAACAACCCATAGGTTAAGAATAATATTTTTAAATTTTGATTTTAATATACAAATACTTTCTTAATTTATCAAAATATGTTTTAAGATTCCCTAAATTTTGATCATTTTGTGACTTTTTTAACTAAAAAAAGAAATGTTATTTAGATTTCCAATTTATCAAAGTTTAATGGATGAAAAACCATTTTAAAAATTTGGAGGATTAATTCATATTAAAATCAAAGTTTATGACGATTATTTTTATTTTTTTCAAAAATTTTTGGTAATGATGGCCATCTACTATCTTGAAAGCAACCATCGCCATGTGTTGATTTACACGACCTACTTTCAATTGTAGGTTGTAACTCACTTACAACTCACCTTTTCTAGCAACCCCAAGGTCAAGAGTCCTTAATGGTCACTACATATCCCTTGGTCTTAAGGTGACAATGATTGTACTTTATTTTTCATTTTCTTTTTTTTTTTTTCAATTTTCAGCTCTTTTCAAAGTTTTAGATATTTTATTTTCTTCCAATTATTATTATTATTATTATTATTATTATTATTATTATTATTATTATTATTATTATTATATATGCACATATATAAAATAATTACTGTGTTAGTGATATGTTAGTTTAAAAGTCATTTTAAGTTGTAACATCATTTTCTAAGAATAGTAAATAGAGGTGAGCACAATTCGATTCACCACCCACCAACCCCTCCCAACAACCCCCTAACCCCCCCCCCCACCAAAAAAAATGAAACTCATCTCCCTCACCAAAACGAACCTGAAATGGCTCTTTTTTTTTTTTTTTTATAAATTGAACCTATATATGTGGTTTGATTTGTAAATATTTTGAATCTAATTAAAACTAATTTGATTTAGTTTTATATACGGTTAAAACTATTTATATCAAATTTTCACTAAATAATTTTATCTCTATTAACATATTTTTTTTCTATTAAATTTTCATATGTTTCCAGTTAATTTCTTATACATTTATTGTATATAAAGATACTTAGTAAAAACTTGCATAAAATCTTAGTAAATCTAACTTGATTAGATGAGGATAAGAGCTTTTGTTCTAATGAGTAACAATGAAGAGATAGAAGTAGAACTGTCCATTTAAAAGTGATAAGAAGAAAATAAAAACAACATATCTAAGATTAGAAAAGAGATGAAAGACATATAAAAAACACTAAGGTTAGGCCCTTAATTTGAAAATATATAAGAAAAAGACAATTTAGAAAAGGAAAATTTCTAAATGTGAAATCTCATATAGGATTCACTCAATTTTAATAATTAACCTATAAATAAGATAAAAAAGAATAAGATATGAAAAATTTGATGAAATTCATAAAGATTAAAAAATAAAAAAATAAAACAACCATGTAATTTTTTTTTTGTTTAACCAATTAGTTTGGTTCGATTCGATTCAGTTTGATTTGTTTTTTTGAACAAAATCATGAATTGTTTATATATAATTGAATTAAATCATTTGCAAATAAATAGATTTTTTTTTGTTTGGTTTACGGTTTAATCTCTAATTTGTAGTTTTTTTTTTTACCTAACCTTAGAGTAAATATTGACCTTTTAAAAAAATATGTGTCCATTTGAAACATTATTAGAAAATTATTGATGAAGAGTTCAATAATGCGGCTCTTAAATTTTTAGGATTATCCATTGCTTAGATTTTATACTATTGTCACTGTAGTGTTGGTTCCTAAAAGTAATAATCCTCAATCTTTGGACTTCGATCTATTAGTATGTATAACTAAACATACTTTTTTTAAAAAAAAAAATACTAACTAATACGCTTTGTGTTGTTTCCCAAGATCTCCAATGACCATGTATGGACCATTAGAGATTTCATGTATATCAACTAAATCCTCTTAAAGAATTTTCCTTAAAGTTCTTAAATATTTGGCATATGCTACAATAATAGCTATACTATTAAACTAACATATCTTCTTTTAAATTTTACTCTTTTATTTTTTCTTATAAAATTCCATTAAATACCCCTAATATGAATCAAACTTAAGGTCCACTCACCCATACTAGAGTTAGGAGGCTTAAGGGCATTGTATGTTGGATCATTTACCTCTAACCAAGCTAGGAAGAGTCTTCCTTACTGACTGGACCCAAGTTGCTTAGTTTTCTAAGCTCGTCTATGCCCTTTTCCATTTTGCATATGAACTATGTTGATTCGTCCCTTTTATAGCTTAGCCTACTTGGTCAACAACTTAGCAAACTTGAGCAATAGCTCAACTGTTATTTTTCTGAGCTTCCTACTCTACCTGCCAACCTATTTGAAGAATTGTTAACCTTCCCTTTTGTTAACTTACATCAAAGTTACATATATCAAATGCCAACACAACACATCTAAACCTCCTTCCAACCTAACCAACTGTTGACTTTCCTTTAGTTCAATGTGAGGCTATTACGCATAGCTCAATTCCCATCTAGATGGACAGTGACACATGCCTATTTCCTTTATCTATATTGTATTTTGTTGTCAGAATATTCTTTTTATATATTCTCATTTTTATCCCCTCCTCTTTGTACATTACATAGGATTTTCCTTTAAGGGTAACTTACCCTTTTTGTAATTGCTACGTATGAAGGGTTACCTTAAAGAGGCGGACATAAATACCTTCATTTATACAAGCCATAAGGGATATTTATCATCAAATAGCAAATATTCTTCATTTATCCTCCATTCTTGTTCTTATGTTAGCTTAAGCTACTAAGTTTAATGTTAGCTCTCATTAGCCCCTTTAGTAAGGACCGTAGTGGGCAACCTATATAACTTGCTTGTTCGTTGCATGAAGTTGGTTATTGAGTTCATGTAAGGTTAATGGTTTGTCATATGTTAATTTATGTGTGAGTTTCATTAAATCCCCTTGACTTTCATTATTTGTCAAGCTATGGCTTGGACATGATCTACCCCCTTGATATAATTATGCTTATTGGTTCTTATCATGGCATATCATCTTAGTATTAAAGCTTGTAGGTTGCAATAGAAATGAGTTGTAGTGTTTAAGTTGTGTATTGTGTTTACTTTAATGTTGTGAATGTTTTGTGATTTAGTTGAATTCAATAGTGTCCTCATTGTAGTAGTTATATCAATGTGGTAGTTACTGTTGTAAGTAAAGTGTGAAGTTGTTGTAGGTTTTGGTTTCCTTAGAAGTGTACAAGTTGAGTAGTTAGTGTTTAGTCCACTGAGTATTTGTGTTTGACTCTATTATTGGAGATTGTCGTTGTAACAGTAGCATTTGCATCCAAGTCTACTAAAGAATATAACTTACCCTAGTGTTAATGCAATAATTAGAGATAAAGAGTGTTGAGACCTATTTTGGTTTTTCTTAATTTAAATTACATTAAACATAACCCGCTTAATATAAATTACTCAAAATTAAATTAAAGAAACACATTTCTTAAAAAAATATGTTTTAGCAAAAAATATTTTGAAAAATTGGAGTCGCCAATTAGTTAAACTAGTAAAAAGTAAAATTAGGGTTTTTGAGTAGGAAAACTCTAATTTAGCCACTAATATGTGGATTTTCTTAAAAAATTATTTTAGAAAATTAACTAGAAAAACTAAGTTTAGGGGTAAAATTATTAAAACTAAGCCACTATGTAAAAATTAAAAAAATTAATAGACTTTATTTTTTTATTTTTCTAAAAATACTGAGATATATACAGGTATATAAAATATAACTAAAATGAATTTTTTAGGATTTTTTTATTATGAATTTTTCAAGAAAATGGAAAAGAAAATATAGCAAACAATATGACGATTATTAAAAAATATATAAAAAAAGATCTATACTAAAGAAAATAGATTAGTATATTGATCGTACCGTGATTGTTCCGTTTGCGTGCTCGATTGTGGAATTGATTGTGCATGTGTACAACATCGTATGTGACAATAGTGAAATTTAGTCGTGATCATACGTAACAATAGTTGTACGTGATTGTCCGCGGCATACTTTGTGATCAAGTGACCGTGTTCGTATCTGTACAGTGTGATGTCAAGACATGGCCGTGTGTGTAATATCGTATGTTATGTGTGTTAACTTTAGTGAGTAAGTGCTCGTGCATCAGGGAACGGGTGTGGTATGTCCGTGTATAAGCAGTGTGGGCAAGTGGTCGTTGAGGTAAACCGAGTACTTGTGGAGTATAGGCAGTGAGTGATCAATGATAGTCGAGTGTGTGGACAACGTGCGTTTATGGAGTATGTAGCATGACAATGTGTATGCAAGTGAATATGTATTTGATTGAGGGGCGTGTCATATGTAAGTGAGGCAGCGTACGTGAGATTGCTTGTAATACAATGTAAAGTGAGTGTCATGAGTTGGTGTTATCATGTGTGGGTGTAGGCTAGTGTGTGATGGGCATGAATTGATCATGCTGTAGTGTGTACTGTTGTCAGGTAAGTGTTCGGCGGGTTGATTTCGGTGAGTAGTGCTACCATGTTGTTGTGTGAAGTGTTGTGTGGTAGGAGAAGGTGTGATTGGGGCTTGTGTTTGTGAATGTGGGACGTGAATATGTCGTAATGTATGTTGGGGATTCTAAAAACGTATCTGAACTTCATCATCGAATTCCTATTTATAAGCCATACAATCAAATGTTTCAAATCCTTTTTTAATATAGATTTAATCTTAACCAATCCTAGATACAAAAGATATGATAATCCCTAATTTAGATTCAATAAAGAGTTAACCTAGTTTTTAGAAATCTTATCTTGATTTAGGTTTTCTATCTTTTTGGCTCGACTCGGTACAACTTGATTTGGCCAAAAATACATGCTAACCCATTTAATAAATCCTAAATCTATTTAGCCTAACAAAACATTAAATAAAGATCCACTTTATATCGGATTGGATTAAACAATATTTTAACGAAGCTTCATCCTTTAATGACTTAGAATTCATTAAATTGAACATACCCCATTATCTAATTTGACCTTAAATGATTCGACTCAACTCAACTTGATACTTATTTTTATTATTTTTTAAACTTTAATTTTTAATTATTTTTACTTTTTTAATTTTTATTATTATTATTTATTTATTTTTATTTTTATTAAACCTGGCCCAATAAAAATACTAAGCTAAAAAACGGTAAAAATATGGTGTCTACAGCTACCCTCTTTGCAAGGAAGTTTGATTAGAACTTTGCTACAAACAAAAGAGATATTTATTTTTGTCAAACCTTACTTTAAACCGATAAAATGAGGATTACTAACTTAAATAGTCAACTAAGTTATGTTTCATCTTTAGTAAGGATACTAATTTCAAAGGTCGATGTAAAGAATAACAGTTTGTCTTGAAAAGGTATGGCGAGGGAGTATGAAACTCGTCTTGAAAGGACAAGGCAAAAGAATAGGAAGCTCATTTTGAAAAGATGGCATAAAGGAATAAGAAACTCATCTTAAAAGAATAAGGTAAAGAAACCAGGGTGCCTATCTTAAAGGTATAAGGATAAAGATTTAGGGTGATTAAGAGGCTCATCTTGAAAAGATGGGGCAAAGCGAAGCCTATTTTAAAATAATAGGGCAAAAGTTAGAGAGCTTATCTTGAAAGGATAAGGTTAAAGATTTAGCATATCTATCTTGGAAGGATATGGCTAAAGGACTTAAGGTACCTATCTTAGAAGGATAAGGCTAAAAAATTAAGAATGCTTATTTTGAAAAATAAGGTTAAGAATTAGGGTGCCTATCTTAAAAGGTTAGGGTAAAAGATAGGATGCCTACCTTGGAAGGATAAGGTAAAACCACTAAGGGTCAATTAACTTGTTTTGCTTTGATAGACGATCCAAAAAGGATAGATTCCTTCAAGATTTCAAAGAAACTTCTTAATTTTCCTAAATTTCTTAATTTTCCAAAATATCTCTTTTAACGACTTTAGGATCATTTTACTTAAGAATAGAGAATTTAGTAGCTGGCAACTAAATTGCATACCTTACGTTGACTCTTAATATTTACTCGTTCAGATCGTCGAATATTACCAAAGTACTTCCTTAAGATTGTGATTGCTTTTTTTTTTTCTTTTACTCTTTTTTTTTTTTTACTTAGAATAAGGTCTTCTTTATGATTAAAACCTTTGTTGATGAGTCTTTTAGCTATACCATGCTCATCCTTTGATTCTACTTTTGTTATCACCAAGTCTCAATTTACACCTCTCTATGATTCCTAAAAAATAACTCTCCTTTCAAAAAATAAGATTAAATCATTAAGAACATTCGATTTCAATTTATTTGGTGATTCAAATCCATTGGTAAGTGTTTAGTATTTAAGTGTTTAAGTGTATGAGGCTTAGAAACATAGTATAGAAGGATTTATTGGTGAAGTGTTTATTGGTTAATGACCATTCGAATTTGAGAACATTCATGGATATCAATTTTACTTGTAAATGATGAAAGATTAACCACAAACAATTCTCAAGAAAAGTTGGAGTCTTTCTTGAACTCAACTTTCATAGATAATACAATTTAACAGCATCTAAATTCATTGGTCCCCTTAATTTTGAGCCATCCATTTTTATTAGCACTAATACACCTCCCGATAATACTCTTTCTAATACATAAGGGCCTTAATAATTTAGAGCAAAATTTCCCCTAGGGTCTTTTACATTCAGTAGTACTTTCTTCAACACCAAATCTCCTTCCTTGAAATACTTCGGGCACACTTTCTTGTTAAAGCCTTTAATCATCCGTTGTTGGTAACACAGACCATAACATATTGTTGTAAGCCTTCTCTCATTTAGGAGATTCAAATGCTCCATTCGATTCTTCACCCACTCCACTTCATCGAGCTAAATTTCTACTAGCATTAGGAATGAAGGTATTTCTACTTCCATCGGTAGTACCACTTTAGGTCCAATGAATAAGGTGTTGCACTTGTAAAGGTTTTAATTGAGGTTCTGTAAGCTTTGAAAGCAAAAGGAAGCATCTCATGCCAATCTCTATAAGTTATCACCATCTTCTCAATAATTCTCTTGATATTCTTATTAGCGGCTTCAACTAACCCATTCATCTAAGGTTGTTACAGAATTGAATTTTTGTGATTGATCTGAAATTGGTTACATACTTCAGCCATCAACTTGTTGTTTAAATTTGACCTGTTGTTTGTAATAATAGACTGGATGCATTGTATCTGGCAACAATATCTCTTTTTAGAAATCTGACTATCACTCCTTTGGCTATTTCTACCCACTTGGTAAAATAGTTGATCGCGATTAGAATGAACCTATACCTGTTTAAAGCTGTTGGAAAAATTGGACTAATCATATCCATTCCCCACATCGAGAAAGGCTAAGGAGCCATCAACACATGTAATTCTTAGGGAGTAGTGTTGATTTTATTAGCATATATTTGACGCAAGTGACAATGTGTTATGTGCCTAATATAATTTGACTCCATTGATTTTATCCCATCCTCATGATTTTCTTGGCTAACTGTACCCATTCATATGTAGACCATAGACTCCCTCATACACTTCTTTCATTAATTCCTTGGCTTCTTCTTCATCTACACATTTTAGTAATGTTGCATCTAGTGATCTTTTATACAACATAGCTCCACTTAATAGGAAATAAGCATCCAATCTCCTTAAAGCTTTTATATCTCCTCTATCAGCTTTATTAGGGAATTTACCTGTTTGAAGTAACTTTTGATATCATAATACCAAGGCTTCTTTTGTTATTTCTCTTCAATGGTCAAACAAAAAGCCGATCTTTCCTCTACTTCAATCTTTAGGGCTGAATTTCTATCATATCCGTAACTTTCACCATCGATGCTAATGTGGCGAGTACATTAGCAAATTGATTTTAGGTTCTTAGAATGTAAGCGAATGAAATTTCTTGAAATCTTTTAATCAGCCTTCCTAAATGCTTGTGATAAGATATTAACTTCTCATTTTTTGTCTTATATTCTCCTAAGATTTAGAGAATTATAAGAAAAGAATCTCTATATACTTCAAGCCTTTGTATTCCCATGTTTAGCACCATTTTAAGCCCCAGAATGCAGGCTTCCTATTTTGCCATGTTGTTTGTATATAGAAATGCTAACCTCGTTGCTATAGGGAAATAATTACCCTCAAGTGATATCAGTATAACTCCTATCCCATATTCGAATACATTGGCTGCTCCATCAAAATACATTCTCCCTTCCAATTTTTCACCACCCAATTCATTTGCTACCATCACATTTTCATTAGGACATTGAGCTTCTGAACCATCATTTTCATCTTCTAGCATGTATTTTGACAATTAATTGGTCACTGCCTGCCCTTTGACTAAACTATGACTTATGTACTTGATATGAAACTTATAGAGTAACATTTACTGCTTCGATATTCTCCCAATCAATGCTGACTTTTCTACTAAATACCTCAATGAGTCATGTTTTGTCAACAACTTCACTAAGTAATAGAGAATATATTACCTAAGCTTGTGCATCACCTATACTATGGCACAACATGTTCTTTCCACCTCAAAGTGTTTATGTTCGCCTTCTATGAACTTCTTGCTCAAATAATATATAGGATGCTCTTTTCAACTTGTTTCATCTTTCTACCCCAACATACATCCCATTGATTTAGGAAGGATTATCAAATAGACAATTAATGGCCTTCTTAGTGTAGGAGTGACCAGTTTTGGCGAATTCACGAGATATTCCTTGATTTCAGCAAACACTTGCTCACATTCTTCATCCCATCTATTGTTGTATTCTTCCTCAATAGTTTAAATAATGGCTTGCATTTGGTTAACTGCAACACAAACCGAGCAATGTAATTTAACCTCCCTAATAGTCCTCGAACTTCCTTTATAGTCTTCAGTGCATGCATGTTTATAATTGCCTTGACTTTGTCTAGGTCCACTTCGATTTCTCTTCCACTGACTACAAAACCCAATAATTTGCCTGAGGTTATTCCAAAGGTATACTTTTCTGGATTCAGTTTTAGTTGAAACTTCCTTAACCACTAGAATAGTTTATGTAAGACATCAGCATGATTCTCATCCTTCTTGGATTTGGTAATCATATTGTCTACATGAACTTCAATTTCCCGATGCATTATATCATGAAACAGAGCTACCATAACATGTTGATGAGTTTCCTTAATGTTCTTTAACCCCGAAAGGCATTACGTGGTAACAAACGTTCCCTAAGTGGTAACGAAGGTAGTTTTCATGTTATCCTCTTTAGCCATCTTGATTTAATTATATCCTGAGAAACCATCCATAAATGAGAAAAGATGATTTCTGGCCGTATTGTCCACCAATATATCAATGTGTGGTAAAGGGGATTATCCATAGGTATCCCTTGGTTTAAATCACATAAGTTCACACATACTCTAACTTTCCTATTTTTCTTTGGCATTAACTCCACATTGGTTACCCATTCGAGGTAAACCAACACTTCTATTAATTCGACTCTTAGTAATTTATTCACCTCTTCTTTTATTTTAAGGAGTATATTTGACCTAAACCGCCTAAGCTTTTTCCTTTTAGATTTAATATCTTCTCTTGTTGGCAGCTTATGAACTACGATTGATGAATCTAAACCAGGCATGTCTTCATAGGACAAAGCGAATATATTCAAGTATTGGATAATAAACATGACAACTCTTGTTTCTAATTATTCGCTAGATTACCCCTAATTTTTAAGTTTCGTAGATTCTCTTGTTAGACTTAGGGTTTATTAATTTGGTTTTGATGAGAACAAAACAAAAAGTGTATATCTAAACATGTTGTTTTTGACGAAAACAAAATAAGTGGATGATTAAACTAAGTATTATTCGATTATATTGAGATAATTGAATAAGATTAATTAGCTTGTTTAATGATTAATTATTTCAATTATCTCTACAAGAAATTTAATTTTTTAAGTGGTGATCAAATGATCTAGAAGTTAGAATGCAAAGAGTATTTGTTTGTTGTGTACTAAAAGAATTTTCAGGTGATATTTAGCTTACCATGTTAATGGCTCAAGATAGAACCAGGCTAATGATATAAAGCCTTAAAAAACACAAAGAAAAGCTCACTGGCCTGGAGGAGCTAGCTTACCGATTCACTTGCTGGTAGAGTATTTTTTACCGGTATGCAGGTAGTTCAAAGTATCGGCAAGTATCGTTAGAGCATTTAATGCACGGTAACGGGAAGAATTTAAGGAGCTGTTGTAAAAGCTTAACAACCCGACCAAAGGAAAAAAAAGATCTAATATTCTACTGTAATTTTAAAGACATTCTCTTATATTCTTAAGCTTATTCTACTTCTCTATGGTCTCTTGTACACTTATTTGCTATCAAACAAAAAGAGACATAGTTATGGTGTTTGAAAGTCCTTACATTTGTAATCTTGAGTAAAGAAAGTGATACATTTGAGTTAGTTGTGTGTAACAGAGATTGTGTAAGCTTATGTAGCTCTTGTAGCAATTGAGTTGTGAAATCAATAAAGAGAAAATGAAGTCCTCAGTTGGAGGCATTATGTGTTTGTAGAGATTAGGGGCGGTTCGAACTTTACGTTAAATCTAACTTGATCTCCTGTATCCTTATCTATTTAATTTCCGCATTTATTATTGCTCTATTGTTGCTATAATTACTCTTATTATTGCATTTAGTAGTTTATATCAAAAAAGAATTGAAATTTGTCCTTAAACTTAATTCACACCCTCCCCCTTTGGAGTTTAGCCTAGTATTCTCCAATTGATATTAAAGCTAGTCTCTAATCTAATCACTTGCTTAATCGCATATTAGAGTAATGATCATGGCATCTAATGCATTAGGCTTCTTAGAAGGACAAGAAATCAATAAGCCTCCTTTCTTCACCAGTAGCAATTATCCATATTCGAAGAGTATGATGTCCATATTCTTGAAAACATAAAATAGACTACTATAGTGTATGGTTAACTAAGGACCATTTAAGATAGAAGGAAAAGAAGAAAGAGATTACTCGGATGATGATTGGAAATTACTTGATCTAAATGAAGTTGCCATGAATATTTTGCATTATGCCATAAATTAAAATGATTTCAATAGAATATGTACTTGTAAAAGTGCCAAACGAATATGGGATGGATTACAAAGCACGTATGAAGAAACTAGTAGAGTAAGAGATACAAAAATAAGTTTATTGTGTGGACAATTTGAAAACTTTAAGATGGATCTAAAGAAAACAATTGATGAGATGCATAATAGATTCATCAATATCATCAATCCTTTGAGTGTTCTTGAAAAGACATTTACTAACCTTGAAATAAATTCCAAAATCCTTAAGTCTTGGCCAAGAGATTAGGAAACTAAGAAAACCGCAATTGAGGAAGCTCATGATCTTAATGAAATGTCAAAAGAACAACTCCTTAGAATACTTAGGATGCATGAGATGGTAAAGAAACAAGGAGAGGATTCTAGAAAGAAAACAATTGCTCTAAAAGTCATGGAGGAGAACTTAAGTGATGAAGAAAGTGAAGACGATGATGAGGTCGCAATGTTGGCAAAGAACTTTAGAAAGTTCATGAAATTCAATAAAAGAATTAAGAAAGATAAGGATGGATATAGATCATCTTCTAAGTTCAAGAAGGAAAAGAGAGAAGTTATCAAATGCTATAATTGTCAAATGTTGGGACATATTCAACAATATTGTCCATTACTGAAGAAGGCCGATAAAGGGTAAAAAAAGAAAGCTATGATAGCAACTTGGAGTGATGGGGACTCTAGCAACTTCGATAATGAAACTTGCTTCATGGCTCTGAATGATGATGAGATATGTTCTCCTCCACATGATTCCTCCTTTGATGAACTTAGGAGTATGTATGATGACTTATTGAAAGAATTCATAAAAATGCAAAAGAAGAATAAAGTATCAAAGCAAATGATGAATGAAGTAGGTGATGAGTTTGATATTATCAAAAGTAAATATAATAAAATAGTTGATGCAAAATAAAGCTTAAAAGAAGACAATGAATATTTGAAATTTGAAAATGAGAGATTGACAAAAGAAAATATATAGATATGTACTAGAAATAATGAATTGATAAATAAAAATAGCAAATTAAAAGAGGTTAAGAAGAATTTTGAAAAGGAAATAAAAGAACTAAAAATTGAAGCAAAACATGACGAAGGTATGATAGAGAAACTAAGTCAACTTGAATTTGAAAATTCAATTCTAAGAACTAGCCTAAATTACTCAAGAAAAACAGTAGCAAAATTCGTAGATGGAGAAAAGAATTTTGATAAAATCCTAGGAACACAACGGTTAGGCTTATACAAAACCGGAATAAGATATATTAAGGAGAATGTGTATAAAACATACAAAAGCTATTTTGTTAAGGCACTAAATAAAACTTGTAACTATTGAAGACATGGTCATATTGCTCATACATGCGCATTACGACGTAATTGCTCCTTATGCAATAAAAATAAAATGGTTTGAGTCCCTAAGGAACAAACTTACATTACAACAATTAACTCCAAATGACCCAAACTAAAGTGGGTACCAAAGAGATAACCACTTTTTTTGGAGGATTCTTCAAGGCACAACAACAAATGGATCTTAAATAGCAGTTGCTCAAGACATATGATAGGAGACATATCCAAGTTCACATCTATAGACTTAAAAGATGGAGGAAACGTAACCTTCAGAGATAATCGAAAAGCTCATGTCATTGGTGAAGATAACATTTGCATTAATAATGATCTTACTATTAAGTATGTGTTACTCGTTGATAATTTAAAACATAACTTACTTAGTATTAGTCAATTATGCAACATATGATATAAAGTAATCATTCGTACATCAAAGTGTTCTATTGAAAACATTAAGAATGACCAAATCCGTTTTGAGGGGTCTAGACAAGGAAACATCTATAAAATTGACTTCGATATGTTTTCATACTCTCTTGAGACTTGTCTATCTACTCAAAATAATGATAGTTGATCATGGCATAGAAAGTTAGGATATGCTAGTATGGATATCTTATCAAAACTAGCCAAAAGGAATCTTGTTAAAGGATTACCTAAGATTAGTTTTGATAAAGATAGAACATGTCAAGCATGTCAATATGGCAAACAAACTAGGTCATCTTTCAAATCAAAAGAAGCTATCTCAACTTCTAGGACACTCCAACTATTACACATTGATTTATTTGGTCCAACCCAAACTTTAAGTTTGGGAGGGAAAAGATACACCTTGGTTGTAGTTGATGATCTTACTAGATACACTTGGACCTTCTTCCTTGCTAACAAGGATGAAACTTATCATGTGTTATGTACTATAGCAAGAAGGTTTAAAATGAAAAAGGTCTTTCTATTGTCTCTATAAGAAGCGATCATGGAGGAGAATTTGAAAATCTTAATATGGAAGATTTTTGTAATAAAAATAGAATAGAACATACCTATACAACACCTAGAACTCCACAACGAAATGGAGTTGTCGAAAGAAAGAATAGGACCCTTATAGAAATGGCTAGGACCATACTTTATGACAATAACATACCTAAATATTTTTAGGCCAAAGCCGTCAATACGGCTTATTACATATCAAATCATGTTTTCATTAGACCAATTCTTAAGAAAACCTCCTATGAGCATTGGAAAAACAAAAGACTTAACATATTATATTTTCATTCTTATGGAACGAAATGTTACATTCTCAATAATGGAAAGGAACATTTGATTCAAAGTCAAAAGAAGGTGTTTTTCTTGGTCATTCTTTTACTAGTAAAGCTTATAGAATATATAATAAGAGAACATTTGTTGTAGAGGAGTCAATTCATGTTGCATTTGATGATACTTATATATATAAAGAGTCTAATGATGAAATAGAAAACATTGGTGCTCATTTAGACAATCTTAGTCTTAACAAGATCAATCTAATTCTCTAGGCAAGATGAAATCGTTAATAACTTTAACCTAGATTTACCTAGACAATGGAAGTTTGTGAAAAATCATCCTAAGGATCAAATAATAGGAGAACTATCTAATAGGGTTCAAACTAGAGCCTTACTTAAAAATTTAAGTAATGTAACGTTCCTATCTTAACTTGAACCAAAAAATATAGATGAAGCTCTAAAAGATGAATTTTGAATTCAAGCTATGTAAGAAGAGTTAAATCAATTTACTAGAAACAAGGTATGAAACTTAGTATCTAAACCAAAAGATAGACTAGTTATTGGAACAAAATGGGCTTATAGAAACAAACTTGATGAAACCGGTATAGTAGCTAGAAATAAGGTTAAGTTAGTTGCTAAAGGCTATAATCAAGAAGAAGGGATAGATTTTGATGAGACCTTTACCCTAGTTGCAAGACTAAATGCCATTAGGATAATATTAGCATTTACGGCTCACAAAGAGTTCAAACTGTATCAAATGGATGTTAAAAGTGCCTTTCTAAATGGCTTCATCAAAGAATAAGAATATGTAGAGTAACCACCGAGTTATGAGGATAATGAATTCCCAAACCATGTATATAAGCTCAATAAAGCCTTGTATGGACTAAAGCAAGCTCCTAGAGCTTGATATGAAAGATTAAGTAACTTCTTGATAAAGAATAAATTCATTAGAGGAAAACTTGACACAACTCTATTTATTGAACAATACAATGATCATATACTAATTGTTCAAATATACGTTAATGACATTATGTTTGGTGCTACTCACATGGATTTAGTTAATGAATTTGTCCAATGTATGAAAAATGAATTTGAAATGAGAATGATGGGAGAACTCAACTATTTCTTAGGCCTTCAAGTCAAGCAAACCAAAGATGGAACCTTCATTAACCAAGGAAAATACACCAAAGAACTCTTAAAAAGGTTCAAAATGGAAAATTGTAAAACTAAGTCAACTCCAATGAACACTACCCTAAAACTTGATAAAAATGACAATGGAAAGAACATTTGTGAAAAGATATATAGGGTTATGATAGGAAGTCTTCTATATTTAATTGCATCTAGGTCGAATGTCATATTTATTGTGTGTCTATGTGTACAATTTCAATCTTGCCCTAAAGAATCACACTTGAATGCGGTTAAATGCATTTTCAAGTATCTTACGAGCACTATTGAAATTGGCTTGTGGTATCTAAAGTTTACCTCACTTGATCTTATTGGATATTCCAATGCCAACTTTGCTGGTTATAAAGTCGATTGGAAAAGCATAAGTGGAACATGTCATTTTCTTGGTAATTCATTAGTATCATGGCACTCAAAGAAACAAAACTCAGTAGCACTTTCTACCATTGAAGCCGAATACATAGCAGTTGATAGTTGTTATACTCAAGTTTTATGGATGAAGCAAACCTTACTTGACTATGGTTTGAAATTTACCAATGTTCCAATAAGATGTGACAATACAAGTGTTATCAACTTGACCAAAAAATCAATTCAACATTCTAAGACTAAGCATATAGAAATTAGACAACACTTTATATGTGATTATGTGCAAAACAATGATATTTGCTTAGAATTTATTGATACTAGCAATCAAATAGCTGATATCTTCATTAAACCCTTGAGTGAGGAAAGATTTTGCACTCCAAGAAGAGAAATAGGAATGATCTTGCAAGATGAGTGCTCAACTCATAAGAACCAACAACATGGCCTTTTTGAATAAAATTAACTTTCTAAGTAAGTAGATCAGAAAATATCACACCATAAGGTATAAGAAACATGATCATATGGCTTTTATGCATTAAATATCACATTTACTATGTTTTGGGCATACTTAAAGTCATTCATGCTTATCTAAGTTTATATATACACAAAATTATCATGCATTGGTTTCCATGCCCAAAACCGGGGTTTATATGTCTATTTTCATCCATAAATCATGTTTGAGTGGTTAAACTAACTTAATTTGAATTTCGTGCATATTTGACCTCTTTAGACCATTTTTAGGTTCTAAGTGCAAATGGAGGATTTCTTGCTTATATGGAGGCTGCTTAGGTTGATCATGTATCTTTTATGCCTCTCAATGTCTTTTAACATGTTTAAAGCACGAACTTCTCTTAAACATTGAGAAAGGATCTCCACTTGCTCTTTAGCCATTTGCATGATTAAGGAACTTAAGTAGTCATTTTACAATTTGTAGAGCCTTAAAGCTATATTTTATACTTATCATGCTCAAACATGCATTTGAATTTTGCTTGAATTGTTGGTGTGCAAAAACTCAATGCTTATGCACATAATTTGCTCATATATGGACACTTTCACTTTATTATGAATTACTTAGCTGTATGGATTTGATTCGGATAAATCTTGACTATCTAGTTAAAAATTAAGTTTTTTAAGCCTTAATGGACTCAAATAAACTTGTTTAAAGTGTCAAGATGTTCATTGAATCTCTACAAATCAAATTAGATTAGTAACTTTGCTCAAACAAGTGGTCTCTGTCGTTTTTCTACAAAATTGCAAACAACTGACATGCCGGTTATACAAATCACTGGCTTACTGGTATACTTACATATTTAACAACTTGTTTTTGTTTCTGTTCGATTAATCCATAAGCCGATTCATAGAAACACCTACATGCCGGTAAATTCCTCTAGTTAAAGCCTTCATCTCTAATTTGTTCACATAGCTAGCATGCCGACTACCCATACTACTAGCAACCGGTTCATTTGTTTCTAGGTACAATTTAATTGGTGTTGAACTGTCTCTCTACCTTTCTCTCCTTCCATAAAAAAAAAACCCCTTTTCCCTTCTTCAAACCCTAACCTCTTTCTCTCTCTTTAAACCATCACTTTTCCTCCATCAAAATCCAAAATTTCTTCCCCTAATAAGCTCTCCACTCTCTTCTCTTTCTCTTTCTCTTTCTCTTTCTCTTCATTTTTCATCAAACTTCTCCTTCTTCTTCTTCCTCTCTTTACTTTCTCTCTCTATCCATACCTACCAATTGTCATGCCGTTACACATTGTCCACATACTTCTACCATTACGCCAGCTTCACTTACACCAGAATCACCTATCTCCTTTCACCTCTATAACACCCATGGCACCGCGTGTTGCTTGTGGTTTAGTACCCTCGGCTTATAAAAACTACCTCTTTCCCTCTCGACAATAGTCTCAATGCTTTGAGAAATTTTTCAATCTAGAGGTCAATACAGGCATCGTTTATCCATCAAAGGTGCTCGAGGAATTTCGCATTGCCGCCTTTCCCAGGGTCATCACCAATCATGTCCTCAATATCCTTTGACTTCCTCATGAAGTACACAATGATGCTATTAAGTATTTTTATTGTAATATGTCGGATTCTCTAGATGATCGGGGTAAACTAAAACTAAAAATGAATCCCAGTGATGAGTTGCGTTGTAATATCCTCTATACTTATGTTTATGGTATTTTAATTACTATTATGCCTGACGAGATTTGTGGTCTTATTAGTGCTGCTATTGGTGGGATGAAAGTAAATGTAAATTACTATGGGGCAAAATTCTATGAGAGAGTCTTTAAATTTAAAGGCATTAGAGTACATTGGAGAAAATAAAAAAAAATTTGCCTACCATTCACCTCGACCTTAGGACAAAAATCCTTTACCATATTGTTATTCATAGCTAATCTCCTTGTCAAGGCCAGTAATCCAACGTCACCTTTCAGGACTTATGGATTTTGTATTATTTGATAATGAATAAGCACATTGATTTTTTCAGTATTATGGTCCAATGCTTTAAACATGTAACCAACAATCTATCTCAGGCTTTTCTTTGCTTTGGGCAATTGGTTATACAATTGCTTATAAAAAAGGGTGTTCAGTTTCCTTCCACCCCATGGGTAGCTCGAGTCAAGCACCTTGAATTAATTGATGTTTGTTAAGAGATTTAGAAGAAATTAAGAAACAATTGAGTTAGGCAAAAAGACCTTCCTCCTCATGATCTTGCCTCTATACGTGGCCTATAGGAGCTTATTACTTCTTTTAATGAGCCAGGCAGTCCTAGTGCTCATACTCCCTCTACTGTTGCTCCTAGCTATACTAGTTTCCTCCAACTATGGGATCTTTTCATCAACCTCTACTTGATTTTGGGTTTCCATCTTTTGATCCAACTGCTCCTTTAGCCTCTCAATATCCTTTCTATCAATACTTTGAAATACAATACAATTAGCTCCGGGAGGACATTCATGATCATTTACATGGCGAGTTTTAAGGGCTCTATAATTATTTCCAGTTGAACTACTACCGCCCCTTCCTACCTTTTTCCTCCTCCTACTCAGGATGACGATCCTCTTGCTGCCTAGTTATGTATTTTAGCTTTCTGTCTATGTTTGCTTTTTTGTTGTTTTGTTTAAAGACTCGACCTTTAGCTACTTTATCTTTTTATGTATTGATAACTTTGGTCCTTGTTGGACCTACTTTTACTACTGGATATTTGTGGCCCTTATAATCTCCTTGCTAAACCTCTTGTGAACTCTTGTTCTAAATGAACTTGCTTTGCTATATGTGGTTGTCCATTGCTGGTTGTTTTTGTGCTCTTTTCGAGCCTTGTATGTTTTTATTTTCTTCTTATAGGGAGCATATTCTCTAGTATAAGCCGAAACTCTATCGAATTTTCGGCTTGATTTTTCTTCCTTCTTCACCACCTAGATTCTCCTCCTTTTGATGAGGCCAAAGGGGGAGAATAATTCAAGTCATCCATAGTCATTCATTGGTTAATTCAAGTTGATAGTCTAAATTTTACAATTGCTTAAATTGGATATTTTTATTTATTGGTTAATTATAAGTAAATTAGATAATATTCATTCCTTGTTAACTCCTAGACAAATAATTATAGCTTTAGCAAATTTATTATATCGACTATCATGAAAAAGATCAATTCTCACCTTTTCGATCAATCTTATTTAATCATTGATCATCTTGAATTCCTATGATAAATTGAAGGGGAGTATTGAATTGAAGGGGAGCAATTGATTAAGGGGGAGCTCTTACAAGAGTTTTGTTCTCATCAAAAAGGGGGAGACTGTTGAACTTCGGGTTTATTAATTTGGTTTTGATAAGAACAAAACAAAAAGTGTATATCTAAACATGTTGTTTTTTAAGAAAACAAAACAAGTAGATGATTAAACTAAGTATTATTTGATTATATTGAGATAATTGAATAAGATCAATTAGCTTGCTTAATGATTAATTATATCAATTATCTTAAAGTTAGAATGCAAAGAGTATTTGTTTGTTATGTATGAAAAGAATTTTCAGGTGATATTTAGCCTACCGTGTTGAGCTCAAGGTAAAACCAAGCTGATGGTATAAAGCCTTGAAAAACATAAAGAAAAGCTCACTGGCTTAGATGAGCTGGCTTGTTGGTTCACGTGCTAGTATTCAAAGTACCGTCATGCCGAAAAGTCAGTTTCAAGTAGCCATTAGAGCATTTAATGCACGACAACGGGAATAATTTAATAAGTTGTTATAAAAGCTCAACAACCCAACTAAAAGCAAAAAAAGATATGATATTCTACTATAATTTTAAAGATATTCTCTTACATTCTTGAGCTTATTCTACTTCTCTTTAGTCTCTTATACACTTATTTGTTATCAGACAAAAAGAGACATAGTTGTGGTGTTTAAAAGTCCTCACATTTGTAATCTTAAGTGAAGAAAGTAAAACATTTGAGTTAGTTGTGTATAAAAGAGATTGTGTAAGCTTGTGTAGCTTTTGGAGCAATTGAGTTGTGAAATCAATAAAGAGAAAGTGAAGTCCTTAGTTGGAGGCATTGTGTGTCTGTAGAGACTAAGGGCAGTCCAAACTCCATGTTAAATCTGGACTTAATCTTCTTTATCCCTATTTCTTTGATTTCCACATTTATTATTGCTCTATAGTTGCTTTGATTACTCTTATTATTGCATTTAGTAGTTTATATCGAAAAAGAATTAAAATTTGTCCTTAAACTCAATTTATAGCCTAGTGTTCTTCATCCCTTCTATCCCTAAGTTAATCATAACTATCGGTTCAACAATAATCAATCTCCCCTGTTCAAATCGACACCAACTCTCTTGTATTTCGCCTAGAGTCTCAATATCATCTCCGATGTCTAACCCAACAAGGTTGAAGGTGATATTGGTACTTTCATCATTTACAGGTACGAAGCATCCATTATTTTCATCGCTTTTTATCAGATTTGAAGAGTAAAGGAAAAGGCAAAAAGATTAACAAAGTAAATAGTGAAGAATTAAAAGAAAGAAAGGAACTAATTTTATTGAATGAATTCAAATCGTCTAAGAGAAAAGGCCTAACTAATTGGACTAATTATTAAATCGAATGCTCTTAGTTGATCTAATACTGCTTTTCTAAAGAGACTTATGAATGGAAAACCAGTTGTATAAGGAAACTAGGATGCCAATATCTTTCTTCTCATCTAAATTGATGTTGCATTACTGAGCTAAAGCCTTGGATAAATTGGCTACTTTGAGCTCTTAAACATAAGCTGGTACTAGGAATGTTTGACAGAAGTCTAAAAAATCCATATGATCATGGTACAGGTGATCTCTTCTCTTGCCTTTAGTTTTGGCCTTCATTTCTTGGATCTCTTCTTCAGTAGGCTCATAACAGAGCCCTAGCGTTCCAATTTTCTACTTAAGTTGTTCTGCGTGACCCCATGCCCCTTATCTTGATACTTCAATTATGCTGACCTCATAAAAAACCTCTAATCTTAGTTCTTCCAATTGTTCACTCCTGATATACAAAATAGTTATCTCTTTATAAATCTCATAGTCTTGCTCTCCAATTATAGTAACTAACTGCCTATCACCTGTGAATTTCACCTATGTAGACTAGATGGAATTGCCCCTACTGAGTAAAACTACGGTCTTCCCAATAGAAGATTGAAAGTTCAAGGTATATCTAGGACTTGAAATGGAATAATGAACATCTGTGGACCAATCTTGACCTACAGCCTAATTTCTCCAAGTGTCTCCCTCTTTGATCCATTAAAAGCCCTTATTGAAATCAAACTAGGCTTTATCTTAATCGAATCTACCCTAAGCAAATTTAATATCGCCAGTGTACAAACATTCAGTGAAGACCCATTATCTATTATTACCCGAGTAACCACTTTCCCTACATGCTTGACTACTATGAAAAGGGACTTTGTATGCTAGTCTTCTTCTTCGCTTTGCTCATCCGGTGAGAATAAAATTTTATCCATCACAAATATTGAATTAACCACCAATCCCAGCTTTTTAGTGGAAATACCTTTAGGTACTTTGACATCTTTTAGAATTTTGATTAAAGCTTTTCGATGAGTATTTGATGACAATGGTAAGCCCATTAGGGACATTTGGGTTGGTACCTTAGCTAGCTGATCCATAATCTTGTACTCACTAGTTTTCACTATCTTCTCAGTAACATTCTAATCTTTTTCATCCATATCTTCAAGGATCCTTTGAGAAGCCTCTTTCATAGTAGTCTTCCTCTTAGCCTCTTCATTCTAGTTATAGACTTGTTTCGAGCACGTAAGCCTACCAACCATAGGTGATAATGAGCTGGTTGTTCGATTCATCGTTTGGTAATCCAAAGGGTCTTCTTTGTAATTTTCTAAGGCTATTGAGACATTAAAAGCAATTTTCTTAGGCTTACCAATTCTTCAATCTTCTCAGCCTTCCTGTAGTACTAAAAAACCAAAGGTTTAAGCCGACCTCTAATCAGGCCGACCTCTAATCGTGCCAACCATCTCAACTATCTTCTTGGCTTCTGTAATAAGCTTGTTTTCTTCCTCAAATTTGGGATCCTATCTAGTAGGTGGTTCATTAGCATATATGATGAGTGAACCAATATAATTGACCAAATACTCAAACTTTCCTAATGGCTCTCCCAAAGTATCGACTGTTGAATCTTTAGCTTTATACCTTTCTCTAAGCTCCCTTTGAGTACATGTCTTTCGTGGTTTTGGAACGGTCATAGCTATAATATCAACTTCCTTTATCTTCCCATCCTTCAGCAATTGATATATTGTCGACCTAGTCTTGGTTCTATTTTTGAGATTCATATTCTGTAAGTGTCCAGCTTACCTCAGATTCTAAGCTACCTCATTCCCATCTGCTCAAGCTTGTTAACCATTTGAGAGTTTTCATCTTTTTTATCACCTTTTGCGTAAACTTCATTCTCATCTCTTAGTGTTTTTCCTTAATCTCCTTCCTCCATGTCTCAGCATTTAGGACTGATCCTACATCTTCTAGTTCAGGGGGAAGGGTCGCATCTGCATTCCGATTCAAGTTAACTTGAGACGTTTGCCTATCATTGAGAATTCCAATAACCCGAGTGAGAGCCTAGATTTGTTCGGCCATCTTGTTCATGTTTTCTTCTAAGGTAGTAACTCTCAAGTTAGGCTTGGTTTGATGGACATTTCTAGTACCTTAAGTTGACATTCTTGTTTTGGAATGAGTGAATATTAGGCTTCTAACAGAGTTTGCTCACTTGGGTACAATCTTTAAAATCCTAACAAAGACTTAAGTTTAGATATTTTTATGAACTAAAATTTCTTCTTCTTCTTGTTTTTTTTTTTTTGTTTTTCTTTTCCTTATTTGCTTCTTTTTTTTGTTTTTTGTCATTTTTTATTTTATTTCCTTTTCGTTTAAAAGGCAACTATCAAAGGTAAGAAATAAAAAAAGAGCAAAAGACTACACAATAAATAAAGTTTTTCATTTAATAAAGCTGCAAATTTATTATTAATCATAAAATCTAACCTATACAACGGACTAAAAGAAAAGAAAAACTCTTAACTAATCTTTCTAAAAGAAATCAATTCCTATATCTATAAGAGTCGATGAATCTGGCTAAGATGGGCTTCATTAACTTCTCTTATAAGCCTTCGGACTATAACACCTCTTTCTCGAATCTTACTCCTTAAGAATTGGTTTTCTTCTAGCAATCTCCCATTCTCCTTCTTTAATTCTTCAATGATTCTTTTATGTTCTTGGAACCAGGCTTCAACTTTAGCTCGAATAGTGTCTGAATAAGCCTACTCAATAGGTGAAAGGTACTCTAGCTATGGCTCATGTCTGAATATGTCTAGAGCTTCACACTGTATCTTTCCATTCTTTGCCAATTGATCATAGATAAACTGCTTAGTGGCTTAGTATTCTCCGACTTTTCCCTTCAAAATTCCCATGTTGACTACTTTCTTAACTTCCCTCCATTCCCACAGCTTCATAAGTCTTGCTAATCATTGAATCAAAGTAGTGGCAAGTAAACAAGGATCTTGATAATTTAATGTAACATCTTCCAATGAATCTTTGTATGCTATCTCTTGGAGGGGACTCAGTTGTTTAGTGACATAAGCTAGGAAATATCCTATACAACTTGCAATGCTAATGAGAGGGACCCCTGCATAATCAATGTACCTTAGGATGGCTCAAGTACAGTTACTTCAACTAGCTGTCCACATAAAATCCACTGGCTACATCTTGCTTATAACTGATGCCCATGCTTTAAACTAAGCTTCTTTTGGTATCTTAAGGTGATGAGCAAAGTCATCAATCAAGTTCATATGTTCAGCTAAGGATGATCTAGGAAGGTTCCCTTCATATCCTTATGTATGGTTAAGAAACCACATGATAAGAATTGATGGTTTAGCCATGAGGTACCTATGCCTTTGCTTCCTTAAGTAGGTGAGTATCATAAATTGCTGTGCCAATAGTATATAGGATTTACTAGCTAAAAATTGGGTTACTAGCTCAGCTACTCTAAAATGGACTTGATCATACCTGATAGGAAATATCACTATCCCGAATACTGCTACGATGAAGGTGTTCACTCTCTTCTTAGCCAATGATTCATATCTCTTACAAAAGATTTGATGATGTTTCTGATAAGCGTCTGGGTTTGAAAACCATTGTACTAGCCTTAAGATGTTGAGACATTTCCTCCCTTCTAAAGTTAAGAACGGTTCTTGGGCTACCTTTTTTTACTCCTAACAAAGTCATGTTAGGACAATTATACTCACTTCAAGAGGTGGAGCACTATGTAATTATGAGTATTCTTTTGAAGTGGGTGCTAACACATGTGGGTCAACTTAAAAGCTATAGATTCTAGATCCGAATAATAGATAAGGGCTTAAATTAGAGGCCAGTGAAGTTGGATCTGCATGAGAGATATGATCGGCTAAATCTTCTTGCGAATGTAATCTTGCTTTGTGGGCGGAAGTTGATTAAACCAATCCTTTAGTATAGCCTTGAGGAAAGAGTATTTATCCAACTAGACTTCATAGATGGACTCAGGATTGACACTACTCTGACTTTCCATGTCTATATGAAATAAAACATGAAATGATGTAATTATTTACAACGAAGCTGTTAAATTTACAAGAAGGTTGTATATAATATTAATAATTTTGTAACTTCTTGAAAAATTTTCAATTTTTTTTTTAAATTATTCAGCTTTTTACTCACTAAGAGACAATAAAAATAATATATATAATATAAGAAATAAAAATGATTAAATAAAAACAAGAATTAGCAAAAATAAAATCAAATATAAAAAAATGCAGTATGCTATGCATACATGTAATGCAATAGGGGCTAGTAATTAATAAATTGTAGGAATTATTATGAACCTAAAGTCGAAGAGTACCCTTTTATATAAGTAGATCTAAAATAAGATTTAAAAGGAAATAAAACTTGTGAATACTTGTTTGTAAAGGCTACTTATTTTTTTTTTTACATTTCCCTTTTTTGAAAAAGAATGACAAATTGACTACGAATTGATCAAGTTTTTCCTATAATTTAAAAATGCCTACCCCTTTTTTTAAAGGTGTAATGTAGGAGGGTGTGGTTTACACGTCTCAAGCTTTGTAGCTATAAGGATTTCTAGAGAAAAATTTAGTGAGATACATTAAAGCCTGAGTGGGCTCGCCTATCATCACTAGGTAGGGATAAAGACCCCTGCAACTTGAAGGTTATATAATGGCAACCCATCCTAAGTTCTTAGGATGACCTAGGTCCGATTACATTTAAGTATGCAAATGGTTATTAATAAACAAAAACCCTTAAATCCCCAATATGGGCCTGTTGGGTCTGCTCGTTTTTCTTAAAGCCTGCATCACTAAAATCTAATCAGTACAACTATAATAAGATAAAAGAAAAATAATACAAAAAACTCATCAATTAATTTTTTTATTTTTACGAAGCAAGCCCACTAGTGTCCATAGTGGAGTTGCCAATTTTGTCGAGTCCTATTTTGGTTTTCCTTAATTTAACTTATATTAAGCCCAACTTACTTAATATAAATTACTCGACATTAAATTAAGGAAACTTTTTTCTTTAAAAAAATGTTTTGGTAAAAAATATTTGAAAAATTAATCACCAACCAATTAAACTGGTAAAAAAAGAAATTAGAATTTTTTGGTGGAAAAACCTTAATTTGGCTATTAATCTACAGATTTTCTTAAATTATTATTTTAGAAAATTAACTAGAAAAACTGAGTTCGGGGGCTACTTATTAAAGTTAAGTCACCATGTAAAAACTAAAAAAAATTAATGTGCTTTATTTTTACATTTTTCTAAAAATACTATGATATATATAAGTATGCAAAATAAAACTAAAATGAATTTTTAAAGAATTTTCAATATGAATTTTTCAAGAAAAAGGAAAAAATCTTCTTCTTTTTTAAATATATTTTATATCGTTGTCCTGAAGGTATTTATGTACTCACTAGTAGGGATTAAATCAATGTAGTTCCTTTTTAGGAAAAATTTAGTGGGTGGATTTTTTTTCAACTTAAAAATTGAGCCAAATTTATGTTTACTTAACAATTTATATATATTTAAAAAAAAAACTTAAAAAGGTCTAATTTCACGAATTTATTTTTTTAAAAGAACCTGACTAACTAAATTTTTTTAAAAACTCTAGTTAACATTTTTTTATTATTTAAAAAAATCACTACTGATCAAAATCGATTTTTTTTAATTCCTAAATACAAGATATACTAAGATACATATTTTACTAAATATGTATCTTCTTTGAAAATACAGATCTAAAAAGAAGATATGTGATTTTTCAAAAATGATGCAATTTTTATTTAAAAAAATGAAATTTAACTAAATTAATAAAAAATTCAAATTATCCAAAAAATTACGTATCTTCTTTGAAAATATAGATCTAAAAAGAAGATATGTGATTTTTTCAAAAAAGATATAATTTTTATTTAAAAAAATGAAATTTAACTAAATTAATAAAAAAATCAAATTATCTAAAAAAAATATAGCAAACAATATGGTGATTATTAAAAAAAAAAAAACCTATACTAAAGAAAACAAATTAGTAAAAATAATTAACTAAATAAATAAATTTTAAAAAAATAATTAAATGAAATAATAATAATAATATTTTATTACCTAAACGAGTCAAGTTGCACATAATTGGCGTGTTTGTGTTGACTATATCACAATCATTATGTTTGTGTGCTTAGTTGTAGAATTGATCGTACGTAGCGTGCTTATGATCGAGTGACCATGTTCGTATTAGTGTAGTGTGATGTCAGGATGTGGTCGTATGTATAATATTGTGTGTCGTGTGTGTCAGCTTTGGTGAGTTAGTGAGTGCTTGTACGTTAGGGAATAATGTATAGCATGTTCATGTGTGGGTAGTGTGGGCATATGGTTGATGAGGTAGACCAAGTGCTCATGCAGTATGGGTAGTGAATGATCAATGATGATCAAGTGTGTAGACAACGTGCATTATTGGAGTGTATAGCATGATAGTACGCATACAAGTGATTATGTGTTTGATCAAGGGGCATACAGTGTATAAGTGAGGCAACATGCATGAGATTGCAAGCAGTACAATGTAGAGTGAGTGTCGTAAGTCAGTACTATCATGTGTGGGTGTATTGGTGTAATGTAGACATAAAGGCTAGTGCGTGAGGGACGTAAACTGATCGTACTATAGCGTGTGTCATCATTAGATGAGTGTTTCATGTGTTGATTTCGATGAGCAATGCTAATGTGTTGTCGTATGAAGTGTTGTCTGGTAGGAGAGGGTATGATCGAGGTTTGTGTTTGTAAATATGGGACGTAAATATGTAGTAATGTATGTTGGGGATTCTAAAATGTATCCAAACTTCATCATTGAATTCCTATTTGTAAGGCATACAATTAAATCTTTCGAATCCTTTATTGATAAAGATTTAATCTCAACCAATCTTAGAGACAAAAGATATGATAATCCCTAATTTAGATTCAATAAAGATTTAACCTAATTTTTTGAAACCCTATTTTGGTTTGGGCTTTTTATCTTTCGGGCTTGACTCAGTCCAACTTAATTTAGCCTAAAATATACACTAGCTTATTTAATAAATCCTAAATCTATTTAGCGCAATAAAAAATTAGATAAAGATCCACTTAATATCAGATTGGACTAAAAAATATTTTAACAAAGCTCGATTCTTTAATGACTTAGAATTCATTAAATTGAACATATACCATTATCCGATTCAACCTTAAACAATTTAATTCTACTAAACTCGACTTGACCTGACTTGACTTAATACTTTATTTTTATTATTTTTTCAATTTTCGTTTTTTTTCCTATTTTGATTTTATTGTTTTATTATTTTATTATTTTTATTTATTTATTATTATTATTTATTATTTTTATTTTTATTAAACCTAGCTCAATAAAAATACTAAGATAAGAAATGGCAAAAATAAAATGTCTACAAGGAGAATGATAAGACCATTCTTAACTACCTTAAGATCTTTTGATGAGAAAATCAATGAGATGGCTACCATGATCACCAAGCTGACAAGTGGTTAGGTAATCAACTGTTAACTAACCTGTTGACATTACCCCTAAAGTTCCTAATTCTGAGTGTGGTATTGGAGATGGGCTGTATGAAGCTTGACATGGGTAGGGCAACTACCTAACTTAGTATGCTCGAGGTAGAGGAGTTGATAAGATAGCACTTAGGAGAATTGACTTAAAGGATGTAGATGAAGAGGAAGAAGAGTTCTATGAGGTAGGCGAGAAAGAAGCTCGAGCACCTTGAGCTAGTGATACTGTAAAGCTATAAATTTCGACGTTTAATAGTATAGGTGATGTTAATGAATACCTCAATTAGGAGAAGAAGATTAAGAGGCTTTTTTACTACTATTGGTATAAAGAATATGACAAAATGTGATTAGCCACCCTAGAGTTTTCTAGGTATATTATTATATGCGAAGAAGAGATGGGTACTGAAATGTTCGAACATGCGCTAAAATGAAAAGGATTATTTGGGTCAAATTCATTATGGATTCTTACTTACAAGATACCTTTGTGAAATTAAAAGAATTAAGATAAGGAACTTAATTGTTGATGAGTATGTTCGAGAGTTTTATATGTTAATGATCAAATGTGAAGCGAATGAGCCAAAAGCTTAGACTGTTTCAAGGTTCCTCATAGGCCCAAGGCATGAACTCAGAGATATTGTTGAGGTTCATCAATTTAATACCCTTGAAGTGGCCGTTAAGATTGCCTAGAGAATGGAGAGTTAAAGGAGGAACTGGTGATTCTGAGCTCAATTTGGCTTACCTATCCCGTTATCTTAACATATGTAAAATGACTCTAAGGGACTAACCAATTTGAAACCAATTAGGAAAGAAGAATTCCAACTTGACCTAAAGACTCGAACTATAGAAAGGGAGATGCCAAGAAAGTTTTAGAAAGGTCAGACATTTTGACAAAAAGCAAGTGTGATCAAGTGCTTCAAGTTTGAAGGTTTCGGACACATAGCTACTTATTGTCCAAATCACTAAACTATGGTTATTAAGGGTGATGTACTGACCTTTGAGGTTGATAATATTAATGAGAAGTTAAAGATAAGGTAGAAGCAACAAAGCATATAGAAGGACTCAATATTTATGTTAAGGAAGGAGACTTATTGAGCATAATCGTTTGCTGAGCTATGAATATTAAGCTAACCAAGGAGAACAAGCAAAGAAAGATTTTGTTCCACACCATATGTAAGATGAAGGATTAGATATGTGTCTTAATAGTGGATGTGGGAGTTACATCGATATGGAGTTCATGAGTCTAATGCAACAGTTGAAGTTGATAACCTCCTTATATCCAGGGTATATTAACTGCAATGATTGAATGAAAAGGGATCACTTCATGTTACATGTCAAGTATTGTTGCCGATCTCTATCGAAAGCTACCATGATGAGATCTTGTGTAATGTCCTATCATGTGTGCTCGCACATTCTCTTAGGCTGACCTTTGCTCTTTAATAAGAAGGTCATACATAATGGGTTAAAAAATACTTATGCATTCAAGATGGATGGCTAAAATGTTTTATTGAACCCCATAACCCTTAGCCAGATTAGCAATATGTAGCTTAAGATGAATTGAGCGCTCAAGAAAGCATTAGTGATGAATTAAGCTAAATTGAAAGAACCTTTGGGGTCAGATGCATTGTCCTACTTGTTGATTTGGAGATTATTAAAGCCAAGAGAATAGGTTAAAATTCTTAAAGAAGCTAGGAGGTTGATTAATAAATTTAAGGACCTTTATCTTAAAGAGCTACCTCAAGGCTTACCCTCTTTTAGAGGGATTGAACATTGCATTGATTTGCAACTTGAGGTTACCCTACCTATTGAGCTTGGTTTTTCTCTAGGTTTTTTAAAATTAGTCTTTTTTAAACAAATTAATATTAAACCCTACCCATTTAATACTGAGCATCGACTACGGTTTAAAGAAAACTGATTCTTTGAACTTTGAAAACATTTTGGAGTCGCCACTCCATTAGAGTTGGGAGAGAGAGTTAAATTATAATTAATTGGGTGAATTGATTATAATTTAGCTACTGGTTTCTTAATAAAACCAAATTTTAAGTTTTAAAACTAAAAATCTACATCCAGAGGTTATCTTATTAAACCTTAAACGAGTATCACTTTTTAATTTTGCTTTTCAAATACCCTTCCAATAATGTTTATTTACAAGCAATAACTAACATTATGCCTATTTACAAAAAATAAGAATTTAAAGAATTATCTACTAAAGGGAGAAAATAAAATTTTTCCATATTTTAAGTTGTCTCGTACATATGGGTACCCACATACTTGCTATTTGGGATCAAATTTCCGTAGTTTGTTTGTGAAACTTTAAGCGAGTGAGTTGATTTTAATTTTTAATAAAATATCAAGTTTATGTTTTTACTTGGTTTGATGCTAATTGAGGAAATTTTTTAAGGGTCCTAATTAGGATTTTATTTTTGGAAATTCTAAAGTGCCCTAGTTTAGAAAATGGTTGATTTATTTTTTATTTTATTGGAAAATTGGTTTTCTAGGCAACAAAAATCCATTATTTAATAATTCATTTATTTTTCTTATTTTTATTTTATTTATCATTATTTTTATTTATTTATTATTATTTTTCTTACTTGTTTATTTTCTTATGATTAATTTACCCTTAAAACAGAAACATTAAACTTATTCTTACCCTTTTTTTTCTTCTTTTTTCCTCTTTTTCTTCTTTTTTTTGGATACAAATTACAATAATGATCAAACAAGAATAAAATAAATAAATAAATAAAAATAAAAATGACAACAACAATTCAAATTGCAGGAGAATTAAACTTTAAAAGTCACGCGTGAGTTGGCTCGTAGATGCGAAGTTGGAGCAATAAATCAGGTCGGATTAAGTGATGGATTAAGTCAAATTTGACTAGGTTGGGTCGCTAGGTCGTATACAGCAACTACTCATGAATGCGCTTGGGATGGATTTGAGCGCTAAACTAAGCGGGGGATGATGTTTTTATATGAGTTTTATTAGGCTTGGGGTTGTAAGAGCAATGCCATGGTGGTTAGAGTTTGTTTTAGTGGTGATTAGAGCTTTAAGGGTAGTAGTACAGTAGGATGCCACTCATGATGGTGTATGAGGGTGAGTGGATTGCATGGGAGAGCGTCGACGTGATCAGATTAAAAGAGAAGGAATGGTTTTTGGGTTATGGTGTTGAATGCTTGTTGATGTAGTGTATGTATATGTTAGTGTTGCAACAATAGCTAGGGGGCTTGGTGGTTGAAGTCGTTGCAATTACAGTTTATGTGCATGGATATGTGTTAATGAGCATGCGAGGTAGTGGGTGGGTTCAATGTGTCTGATTGAGAGAAAGGGAGATTACTATTTGTTAGTCGTGGTGGTTAAGTGTGCAAAGGGTGTTATGATGTTGGCTCACTTGTTGGAGCAATTCCAAGAGAGAGGAATGATCGAGATGGTTAAGCATACATAGATGGTTGAGTACGCTCAAGATAGGTTGTTTAATTGTATCGAGGTTGTAGCGTTGGGGTTGGTTGTTGAAGGTAGTTTGGTTGTGAGTGCTTAGGGAGTAAGGGTTTAGTGGCTTGGTGTGTAGTTGAGGTTGAAGTGAGATAGAGAGAGAGAGAGAGGTTGGTTTAGTAGTTGTAGCATCTACTACAGTAGAGGTGTGTTAAGAGAGAGAGATTGGTAATATGTGCTATAGTAAGCCTGTTGCTGTGGTGTAGTTTGGTTTTTGAGTGAGAAAGGGAGGGAAAGAAAAGAAAAGAGGAGAAGAAGGGAAGATGTGTTATTAAGGCCAATTACGAAGTATCACGTGTTATGACTAGACACGTGGCCTAGTGACTTCTTAACACGTGGCGGTATGTTGTGTATAGAAAAAACAAATGCAAAAGGTATTCTTATGCCTTTTATGCGATTCAAACCCAAGACCTCTAGCTAAACCTAATGCAATGCTTAAGTGTTTATTTATTAGGTCGTTGGCTTGTACTTTATCCATATATGCAATTTAATTACACATATGGATAAGGTTAGTCTAGGCGAGATTCAAATCTAAGATTAATTTAGGCTAGATTCAAATCTAAGCCCAAGGCCAATGACCCTCTTTTTATTTTTTTATCTAAATTAAAAAAAATTATACTATTATACTATTTAAAATTATTATCTATCTATATTTTCTATATTCTTTATTTTTCTATTTTTTTGTGACTTTTTAGTTTTTTATAATTTTGTGTTTTTTTTTTATATTTCTAAATTTCTTTTGTTTTTTTGCTTTTCCTAAATTTTCTATTTTTTGTATTTTTAGTGACTTTTCAATTTTCATTTTTTTTTGTTTTTCCTAAATTACCTTTTTTATATATTTTTCTAAATTTCTTAATTTTTGGCTTTGTCTTTTTTTTTTTTGTATTTTTCTAAATTTCTTATTTTTTATATTTTTTTAATTTTCTACTTTTTATATTTTTCCTAATTTGGGAAACTTTATCTCATTCTAAAAATTTTGAAAAATAAAAGGGAAGGCAAAAAATAGGGTATCTATAATTGCTCCTCTTTGTGGTGAAATTTGAGCAAAACTTTTCCATAAAGATAAAAGAGATTATTTTTTCCTCAAGGGTGGAATTTGTCCTAAGAAGCGCTATAGCTAGGTAGCTATCCTAAGTTTGGTTCAGTAGGGAATTTGGTGAATAGTGAAAAGAGAGACGAGGTACTTTAAGAGCTGGCCAAGAGACTGAAAGAGGGATTAAAGCTTGGTTATGCCTTATGAGTTGATGAACTAAGGTCAATGGGTAAGCACTCCTTAAGCTATTTAAAACCTTAAAAAGATGTTGAAAACTTGGTCGTACCCTTATGAGTTGACTAATCAAGGTAAATTGAGCAAAGCACTCTTTGAGCTGATTAAGACCCTAAAAAATGTTGAAACTTAATCATATCTCTATGAGCTGATTAACCAAGATGAGATGGACAAAGCGCTCTTTGAGCTGTTTAAGACCCTAAAAAGATATTGAAGACTTGGTTGTGCTCCTATGAGTTGACTATCTAAGATGAGATAGATGAAGTACTCGTTAAGCTGGTTAAGACCCTAGAGAGATGTCAAAAACTTAGTTGTGCCCTTATAAGTTGACTAACCAAAGTAAAATGAGTGACGCGCTTATTAAGTTAACCAAGACCCTAAAGAGATGATGAAAATTTAGTTGTACCCCAATGAGCTGACTAACCAAGGTAAAATGAGCGAAGTGCTCCTTAAGCTAGTTAAGACCTTAAAGAGATGTTGAAAACTTAGTCGTACCCTTATAAGCTAACTAACCAAGTTAAAATGGGCAAAACACTCCTTGAACTGGCTAAGACCTTAAAGAAATGTTGAAAACTTAGTCGTGCCCCTATGAGCTGAGTAACCAAGATGATATAGGTGAAATGCTCCTTGAACTAGTTAAGACCTTAAATTGAAACCTAGTTATGCTTTATCGAGCTGACTAACCTAGGTGAGAACATCTCTAGTAGACTAGCAATCTTAAATTTGGAATCAATTTGAGACAATTCTGGAAGTGCTCCTTTGAGTTAACTATCCTAAGTGAATGGGCAAAACGCTCTTTGAGCTAGCTAAGACCTTAAAAGAAACCTGGTTGTGCTCTACCGAGTCGACTAACTTAGGTAGGAGCATCTTTAGGGGACTAATAACCCTAAGCTGGAATTGATTTGGAAAACTTGGTCATGCTTTTCTAAGCTCACTAACCTAAGCTGGAGCGTCTCTTATGGACTAACAATCCTAAACTGGAATTGATCTAGAAAACCTGGTTGTGCTTTTTTGAGCTCACTAACTTAGGTAGGAGCATCCTTAGGGGACTAGCAACCCTAAATGAGAATTAATTTAGAGAACCTAGTCATGCTCTTCTGAGCTTCATAACTTAGGTGAGAGTGTCTTTAGGGGACTAATATCCCTAAACTGGAATCGATTAGGAAAACCGGTCGTATTCTTCTGAGTTCACTATCTTAGGCAAGAGAATATTTAGGGGACTAGTAACCTTAAGTTGGAATGGATTTGGAAAACCTAGTTGTGCTCTTCTAAGCTCACTAACCTAAGAAGGAACATCTTTAGGGGACTAGCAACCATAAGCCAGAATTGATTTGGAAAACCTCGTCGTATTCTTTTAAGCTCACTAACCTAGGGGGGATTGTCTTTAGGGGACTAGTAATCTTAAGCTAGAATTGATTTAGAAAACCTAGTTATGCTCTTCTAAGCTTACTAACTTAGGCAGAAGCATCTCTAGGAGACTAGTAACTCTAAGCTGGCATCGATTTGGAAAACCTGGTCGTGCTCTACTAAGCTCACTAACCTAAGTGAGGGCGTCTCTAAGGGACTAGCAACCTTAAGTTTGAATTGATTTGGAAAACCTTGTCGTGCTTTTCTGAGCTTACTAACCTAGGTACGAGCGTCTTTAAGGGACTAAAAACCCCAAGCTAGAATCGATAATGAGAGAAAGTGCCCTTTAGGCTTACCCAAGAGGAACTGGTAAAGTAAAGCACTCTATGGGCTCGCTAAAAGGAATCGATGATGAAAGGAAGCGCCCTTCAAGCTTACTAAGAAGATTCAATGAAGAGAAGTGCCCTATGAGCTCACTTGAGCGAAATTGGTAATAGAAAGCGTTTTATGGGCTCGCTAAAAAGAATTGATGAAGGGAAGCGCCTTATGGGTTTGCTAAGAGGAATTGATGAAGAGAAGCACCCAATGGGCTCGCTATAGGATATTTGATGAAGAGAGGTGCCCTATGAGCTCGCTGTTAGGCATTGATGAAGAGAAGTGCTCTGTGGGCTCACTATGAAAAATTAGTGAAGAAAAGCACCTAATGGGCTTGCTAAAAGAAATCAGCAAAGACAAGTGCCCTATAGGCTCGTTAAAAGAATTGATGATGAAAAGAAGCGCCCTATGGGCTCGCTTAAGAGAAATTAGTAAAGGAAAGCGTCCTATAGGCTTGCTAAAAAGAATTTGATGAAGGAGAGTGCCCTATGGGCTCATTAAGAACTTAGTGAAGAGAATAACCTTATGGGCTCGCCAAAACCTTAAAGGCAATTGACAAAAGAGGGGGTAGTGCTTTGAAATTTGGCTAGAACCCTAAAAAGAATAAAATAGTAAGTCAGTGCTCTAAGAGCTAGCTAGTTACTTACAAATGAAAGGTGGGACAATGCCTTAATGATTAGCTAAAACCTTAAAAAGAATAGAAGAGTGGGTTAATGCTCTAAGAGCTAGCTATAACCCTATAAATGAAAGACGAGACAATGTCCTAAAGTTTGGCTAGAATTCTAAAAAGAATAGAAGAGTAGGTTAATACTCTAAGAGCTGATTAGAACCCTACAAATGAAAGACGGGATAACACCCTAAAGGTTAGCTAGAACCCTAAAAAGAATAGAAAAGAAGACAATGCTTTAAGAGCTGGCTGGAATCTAAAAAATGAAAGACAGGATAGTGCCTCAAAAGGCTGGTTAGAACCTTTAAAAGAATAGAAGGGATAGTGCTCTAAGAGCTAGTTTGAACCTTAAGAGGAATTGATGAAAGCAAGGGTAGCACTTTGAAAGTTGGCTAGCACCCCCAAAAAGAAAGGTGGGATAGTACCTTAAAGGCTAGCAGGATCCCTAAAAACGAAAGACAGAACAGCGCCCTAAATATTAGCTAGAACCCTAAAAAGAATAGAAAAGGGGATAATGCTCTTAGAGTTGGTTAGAATTTTAAAAATGAAAGACAAGATAGTGCCTTAAAGGCTAGTAGGAACCTTAAAAAGAATAAAAGAGGGGATAGTATTGTAAGATTTGCTTGAACCCTAAAAGGAATTGATGAAGGTGAAGGTAGCGCTTTGAAAGCTAGTTAGCACTCCAATACATCCTAAAGGCTAGTGAGATCCTTAAAAATGAAAGATAGGACATCGTCCTAAAGGATGGTTGAATCCTTAAAAACAAATTAAAAGAGGGGATAGTGTTTTAAGAGCTAGCTTGAACCTTAAGAAGAACTTGATGAAGGATTAAAGAAGTAATATAATGAAAGCAAGGAAAGCAACTAGTTTGAAAAACTTCTTAACTTGGAAAAATATTCATAAGAAAATTGTATAAAAAAAAAACTATTTAGGAAAAAGGAAATAGGGGATAGGCCCTTTAATTTGAAAAAGAGTTAATGGACATTAAAATCTACATAAGGGAAGAAATGATCTAGACTACTATGGTTAATTTAAAAAAAATGTGACTACCTTGAAAGGAAACGGATGACATGAATTGAAAGCTCAGCTACTTAAGCTAACATGGATTGGACAAAATCTTATCACAAGCCTTTAGTTTCTCTCTCTTCTTCTCTTTTTTTTTTTTTTAAAGTTTTCCTATGGTTATAATAACTACCCCTTTCTTTAGTAACCATATAGGGTTTTTCAATGCCCCTAACCTTGATGTTGGGCTCCTTCGTAGGGCTTTGTGATTTTAAACATTCCTTTCCTAAGGAAAAGGTAACCCATGATTAGTTTAATCGAATAAGACTTCCTTGCTAGCTTTCAGTTTAGATTTTGCTCTTGACTATAATTCCAAAAATTATAATCCATTTTGTAAGTGACATTCCTTGTTCAATACATTAGGTCTTTCTTGATTCTATATTATTAATTTAGGCCTTTGGTCAAAAGGTTTCAAAAAGGGCTAATAAGAATGCCTATTTTGAAAGAAATTCTTTTATTCAACCTAAGTGTACAAGTCAAAAACCTTTAGGAAAAATTATAAATATGCTTGCCCTAGTTTCCAAAAGCAATTTTTATTAAAGATGAATTATCTTTTAAGATCGAAAAAGGTTTTATTACATAGAGGTGGTATTGTGGGTAGGAAGGCTTTATGTGATTCAGCATAGCTAAGAGAGGCTTTAGAGTAGATATAGAGATTTTGGGTTTACAAGCTTTAGAATGTGATTCAAGGCCTTGTATTGTTAGGACTATTTAGGCTTTGACTCTTGACCTTTTGATTCGATTTGGCTGCCCCTACTAGGATGTAATATATCTCTTAGGGGTTTCATCTTATACTTGGGCCCAATTTTCTAACCTCTTTTCTTCATCTTATCTTATCTTTTTTATTATTATTACTTTGCCCCACTATCTCTTGTTATTCTTTCTTTTCTTTTCACCTTAAGAATGATTGTCTCAATTGCCGAGTTTTTGCCTTTTAAGCAATTTAGGGCCCTAAATCTATGGATTTATAGTATATGAGTTTAGGTAAGGTATGCATAAGCTTGAGATGTTTGAAAAGGAATTGACTTTTCTTCATTTCAAAGTAAAATAATTTATCAAGAACAAAATTTGTTTTTGAATTAATGTTACTTAAGCAAGTATAAACCAATTTTACCTTTATCTCCTAGTTAATGACCCTAACCTCCGAATTGCCCCGTTGTGGGATAGTTCTTGATAAGGTTTAAATTTGAAAATTCTCCCAATAGGTCCAACAAGGTTAACAAGAGATACTTGTGTTTAGGATTTGAAGATAAATGCTTAACTTCATTTTAATCTATGTGTCACATTCAAAGTGGACCTCTTTTAAGGAATGAGTCTAAAGTATTCTTACTATTATGTCTCTTAACTCTCAAAGTATTTTAAGGGTTAGAGTATAGGATATAGTTTGCCTCTTCTCATCCTAAGCTCTTTAAAAGGTAAGTTACCAATTTCTTGAAGAGGAGTTCATTATTTATCTACGTTGAGGTGGAGATTGACTTTACCATATGCCCTAGTTTCTCAAAACATGCCCCAGTTTTAATACTTTTGACTTAGTTTAAGTTTGAGACTCTAGGTTATATTTTGACTTTGTTTATGATTAGGCTTGGACCAAGGATTTCAGCTTGGCTTGCTTACCTTGATGGACCAAGGATTATGCTTAGGTTAGTTGCCTTAATGGACTAAATGGTAAAGGGTTTATTTTTAGGCTAGTTGCTTGAATAGGCCAAGTGCCTTGTGTTTAGGTAGGTTGCTAAAATGGGCCTAAGGTTGGTGTTTAGATTAAATGGTTCAAGGGGCTCCTGTTGGCTTCCTTAATAGGTTAAAAGGCCTCACGTGGGTTGGAAGCCAAGTGTTTGGGCTTGTTGCTTGAGTGGGCTAAAGGCCTAAGCTTAGGTTGGCTCCTTGAGCCTATAAGGATTTATAACTGTCAATAACTTTTCTTTTCATTTTCATTTTTTTCTATTTTTGTTTCTTCTTTTCTCTTGGAAAGAGAGAGAAAGATTAAGTCAGAAATCAAGAAAATTATTTACAAATAAGGATGGTGATTTTTTAAGGTTCTATTTATAAGTTTATGAGATTTTACATTTCCCTGAATGGAAGGAAACAATGGTTAGATACACACCCATTGAAGGACTATTTATAAAGAAGGGAATGCTAAAGAATGAAGAGTAATGAACTAAAAAGAACTTTATTATTTTGAAAAATCAAAATACAGAAAACAAAGTTAGAAAACCTAACATTTATTTTGGAACTTGATATTTATTCTAAGCTCCAATTGGAAAAAACCCTAAATTAAGTCTTATAGACAAGCCTTAAGGTCTTTTATCATTTCATAGGTCTCCCCAATGACCTGTGCTAGAAGGGTCCTTAAGGTTCAAAATAGTTGACCTTTTCCTTCAAATAGGTGATCTTATCCTTCAGCAGCTGCTCGTGAATCCTAAAGAGATCCTATAGCCTATTAGTTCTCTGATAATTTGCTTAGTTATCTATCATTCTAGGTTTACACATTTTATGGACAAAAATAAGTTATTAATGCAACAAAAGAAAATACGTGGAAATATGTAGATGTTAGGATTGTTTAGGTTAATGCATTACTCCTTAAGTTGCAACCCTATTATTATTTTCAAGAACTTGATTACATTAAAACTCTTGAATAATTAGTAGGGTTGCAATTCTTAAGAGTAACGTATTAACTCAAGCTTAAAGGAAATTATATACAATTAAGGTAAGTTATAAAAGGTCCTTAAGTTTTGTGACCTCACTTGTTTTTATAAAACACTTTCATTAGTCATATCAAGCATAAGTGAGGTAGCCTAATCAACCTCGGGCCATGGTTACCCAATTATACCTAGAGCCTATACAATGGCCTCCCTCTTAGGGTCCTAAGATGACTTAGGTCTGAGTGCATCTACCTTTCATCTTTGATGTAACAAATGACCCCTTATACCCTAATTTATGTTGTATGCAAAATAAAAACTATAATAAAAACAAAGTATATACATAAAATAACAAATAAACAAACAAATAAATAAATAACATGGGTATTTTGAAAGGCAAATTTAATTTCAAAAAGTATTTTAAGTAGCTAGCCCTCTTAAAGTTCCTAGGGGAGTCGCTCAGCTATTAAGCTTAGTTTTTCTCTCGGTTTTTTAAAATTAGTCTTATTTATACCGATCAATATTAAACCCTACTTATTTAATACTAACTCTTGACTAAGATTTAAAGAAAACTGATTCATTTAACTTTAAAAACATTTTGAAGTTGCCATCCGATTGCAGTCGAGAAAAGAGTTAAATTATAACCAATTAGGTTAGGTAGATTGGTTATAATTTAGCTACTAGTCTCTTGATAAAACCAAATTTTAAGATGGTTTTAAAACTAGAAATTTGGATCTAGAGGCTATCCTATTAAACTTTAAATAGGTACCACTTTTTAATTTTTCGAATTTATTTTTGCTTTTCAAATGCCCTTCCAATAATGTTTGTTTACAAGCAACAATTGAAATTATGCCTACTTAGAAAAAAAAAAGAATTAAGAGAATTATCTACTAAAGGGGGGAAATATTTTTCCATATTTTAAGTTGCTCCATACATACGATTGCCTATGTACTCACTATTTAAAATCAAACTTCCATAGTTCGTTTGTGAAAACTTTAAGTGGTTAAGTTAATTTTAATTTTGAAAAAAGATTAGGTTTACGTTTTTACCGGGTTTGATGTCAATTAAAGAAATATTCTAAGGGTTCTAATTAAGGTTTTATTTTTGAAAATTTTATAGCGCCCTAGTTTGGAAAATGGTTGATTTATTTTTTATTTTATTGGAAAATTGGTTTTTTGAGTGACAAGAATCCATTTATTTAATAATTCATTTATTTTTCTTATTTTTATTTTATTTATTATTTTTTTACTTTTTTATTTTCTTATGATTAGTTTACCCCTAAAATAGAAAAATTAAACTCGTTCTTCACCTTTTTTTTTCCCTCTTTTCTCTCTCTTTCTCTTTTTTTTTTTTTTGGTTACAAATTATAATAATGATCAAACAAGAATAAAATAAATAGATAAAAAGAAAAACGATAACAACAATTCAAATTGTAAGAGGGTCGGACTTTGCAAGTGGTACACGAGTCGGCTCGTAGATGCGAGGTTGGAGTGGTCGATCGAGTCAGGTCAAGCGTCGAATCGGGTCGGATCTAATTGGGTCGGGTCATTGGGTCGTACATAGTAGTTACTTATGGATGTGCCTTAGGTGGATTCGAGCACCAAAGCGAGTAGGGATGACATTTTACATTCAAATCTAAGTTTCGATCCAATGACCCTCTTTTTACTTTTTATCTAAATTAAAAAAAATTATTCTATTATGCTATCTAAAATTATTATTTATCTATATTTCGTAGATTCTTTCTTTTTTTTTTCTATTTTTTGTGACTTCTCATTTTCTTGTAATTTTCTTATTTTTCATATTTTTCTACTCTCTTTTTTTTTTGCTTTTCTTAAATTTTCTATTTTTTTGTGACTTTTTAGTTTTCTATTTTTTTCTATTCTTATTTTTGGTTTTTCCTAAATTTCCTTTTTTTTTTTTCCTTTTCTAAATTTCATATTTTTTTGGATTTTTCTAATTTTTTGTATTTTTCTAAATTTCTTTTTTCTTTTTTTGGTTTTCTTGATTTTTTTTTGTATTTTTCCTAATTTAAGACTTTTTATCCCACTTTAAAAATTTTGAAAAATAAAGAGGTGAAAAGGGGAGAGGAGAAGGGTGGAGGGCATAGGGGAGGGTAGGTTGGCAAAAATGGGGTATCTATATTACCGAATAAGTTAGCTTACAAGATAAACCTCAAGCAAGCCACAAAGCTTTATAGATAAGTGGATGAGCCCATAAAGAGATTATATGTTTAGGAAAGTCCAAGTCCATGTGTCGTGCCTACACTTTTAGTGCTAAAGAAGGATGGTACCTAAAGGATGTATATTGAGGGTTAAGCTGTCAATAGAAGTACTATCAACTACAAATTTCCCATCTTGAGGCTAGACATGTTAGATGAGTTGTACGGAGCTCGAATATTTTCTAAAATGTACCTCAAGTCTAGTCATCACTAGATTCAATTGAGGCTAGGTGATGAGTTGAAGTTAGCTTTCAAAATAATGCATAACTTGTATAAGCGGCAAGTTATGCCATTTGGCCTATCTAATACCTCAAGCAATTTTATGAGGTTAATGAACTATGTGATGAGAATTAGATTAGGAAATTCATTATGGTGTACTTCAACAAAATTCTAATATATAGATTCGATCGACCTAATCACACAGACTACTTTTGAGCTATTTTTAAGGCCCTCTAAATTGAGATATTGTTTAGTAATTTGAAGAAGTGATGCTTTTTCCAAGAAGAGGTATCTTCCTCAAATATGTTATGAGTGGAGGCGGTTTAAGAGTCAAAGAAGAGAAAATCTAAGCTATTGTTGAATGGCTAACATTGGCCTATTATGCCATCATAAGAAGCTTTCATGGTATAACATCATTCTATCGGAGATTCGTTTGAAAGTAACTTGTTTTTTACCTTGGCAAAGCTTTAGGTATACCTTGATTTTCAACCTATAGACCAAGTTACCAAGTTTTGATGGTATTAAGGAGAAAGATACTTAAGACCCTTACTTTGGTTTGACTTATGCCTAATGTATAGAAGGACGAGTTGTAGATGACTACTTTATCGAAGATGCCTTTTTGTTCCAAGGAGGCAAGCTGTATGTATTAACCTATTCCATGGGGTAACTGTTGGTAAGGGAAGCTCATAGAGGAGGGTTATCAGGTTACTTTGTAGAGAAGAGGCTCTATGAGTTGATAAGGGTTGGGTTCTTCTAGCATAAGATGCTACGAAATGTATATTGAATTATGGAGAGGTACATGACTTGTAAGAAGACAGAGTAGAGCTAAGCAAGGAAAGAGCATACCCCTACCTATTTTGACCCAACCTTAGACAAAGTTATGTATGGACTTTGTCATGGGCATACCAAGGACTACTAGAGGTAAAGATCCAGTGATGGTAGTTGAGGTATTTAGCAAGATAGCATACTCCGTGCCTTACAACAAGACTAATGAGGCTTCGACAATCTCTTTTCTTTTCTTATAGGAAACCATTTGATAGAGACCCTTTGAGCTATTTTTAGAAGTCCCTTTGGTGTTGATTAAGAATTAAACTATTGTTCAACATATGATGCCATCCACAAATAGATGGGTAAATAGAGGTTGTTAATAAAACTTTGTGCTCTTTTCTCTAAGTTACTAGAGGATGGAACTTAACCAACTAGGAAGTGTTTCTAAGGGTGGAATCTACTTACAACCAAGTTGTTCATAATACCATAGGTAGGACTCCCTTTAAAGTCATCTATAGTTTTAACCTTGAATTGCCTCTTAATCGTACACCCATACCTAAGCCAGATGAAGGAGACCAAGATGTTGAAGACCAAGCTCGAGCTTTGTCATAGGTATATCAGAAGGTGATTAACCAACTTACTCGGGCTAACGAGAAGGTTAAGTAGAAGAGTCAAGGGAGGAAGGATATATAATAATTAGGTGACCTTATATGGCTACACTTAGATAGCATTTAGTTGTATAATTTTCATGGTACTGGATTGGACAAAAAAATTTGTCCCATGTTTGGTTTATAAATTTGCCTAGTTACTGAACAAAAATTAGGCTGATGGATTGGATAAAATATCTAAATTTTGAACTATGGTACAAAAATGAAATTCATTAGACAAAAACAAAAAATAATTTGCATTCTAAAAAATATCCCTCCATATTATAATATTAAGTTAATGAATATTATTTTATTAAATATTATGAAAAATAATTTATTTTATAATTTAAATAATTATTTTTTAATATAAATTTTATATTTAGTATTGTACAAACCAAATATAATACAATAAACTTATATTATCCAGTCTTTCTTATATTTGTCCTGTCATATTCTCTTTGACCTATCCTATTCTCTTTATCCTGTCTTATCTTTACAACCAAATGCTTCCTTAAGCAAGGATAGAATATTGAACAAGTGAAGGACCATTCAAAATAATCTAGAAGATTAATGATAATGCTTACTAACTAGAGTTGCTCGAAGGGTACGAAGTTTCTAATATGTTTGATATTGTTGACTTAATCCCTTATGTACCTAAAGAAGAAGGACATATAGGAAAACTTTCGGATTTGATCCTAAATCCTAATCAACTTGTAGGGAATGATAGGAAAGACACGAGATCCCTTCATTCTCTCTAGAGCTATGGGATATGAGAGCATGGCAAGTTACATCATTTCCTTTAACCAAGCTTGGAAGAGTCTTCCTTAATAATCAAATCCTAACTACTCAGTCTTCTAAGCTCTTCTATGCCCTTTTCCATGTTACAGTTAGTTTGATTTAATTTGTAAGCTAAGGTTAATTTAGCTTACTTTAAGGCCACTATACATAACTAATTCCTATCTAGAGGTAAAATTTCTTTATAAGCAACCTCAACTCCTTTTTATCTTTTCTGTTTTTTACCTCTTCCCTTTTGTACATTACATAGGATTTTCCTTTAAGAATAACTTAACTCTTTTGTAATTACCACATGTGAAGGGTTACCCTAAAGAAGGGGATATAAATACCTTCATTTGCTCAACTCATAAGAGACAATTATCATCAATATAGTGAATATTCTTCATTTATCCTCTATTGTTGTTCCTAGGTTGGCATAAGCTGCTAAGTCTAATGTTAGCTCTTATTAGCCCTTTTAGTAAGGATTGTGACGAGCAATTTGTGTAGGTAGCTTCTTCGTCACATCAAGTTTAGTTATTTCTTAAAGCATTGCTTAGAATTGACCTATACCCCCTTTGAATATAACCATGCTTATTGGTTCCTATTGTGGCATATCAACCCCTAAATCATATTATCATATATTTGCATAATTTTTAGTATTTTATTTTCAATGAAATATATTAGATTGTTATATTACTAGAAGGTTTCTCATTCTCTCAATTCTATTATTTTTCTTATAATTAGCCATCAAAATCTTAACCATTTATGAATTCATATCTATCTATTTTATATTGCTTGGAGAATAGGAGGAGTTCTAGACTCGATACCCTTCTTAATCCTTAAAATTACTTACATATCCTTCAATACCATATTTAAATTCTCTCTAACAAACTAAGAAGGATTTTATTAAAGGTTCTTTTTAGCTAAAATACAATTGTTGTTGTTATTTAGAGTAAGCATTAATCACTTAATTATTTTTTTTGTCCATTTTATTATATCTATATTATTTAAGTGATCAACACTCCTTTTGATGTTTTACATTCTTAATAATTAATTGTCTTTAGTATATTACCATTATATCCTCTAATGCAAAAGGAATCATTACTTCAATAAGAACATATGTAAATTTATCATATAATACATATATATATATGTATGTATATATATATATATATATATATATATATATTAGGAAGCTTTTGTCTTCTTATATTTTACTTCTTCATCCATTATCTATATTATTAAAGAGAATGGACATATGTATATAAGTACATAGTCATAAATTTAATCATGCACATGTGATGTTATTGGCATATAGTATATATCTATTATGACATGAGATAATATTATGCACCTTATTATTTATTTTGTACCATTCATATGCCTCATGGTATAATATAATATATCATATAAACTAACAGTTGATGGACCTATGATGCATGTGCATACAGGAAAAAACTTTAGTTTGTAGAAAATGAAAAATATAATTTGTATTATCAATTAATAGTCATTACAAATTAAAGGATATGATAAATAATAGCTACTGATGATCTTCTTTTAGGTAGATAAAGAAGACGGATAATTTGATAAAACCTGAATAAAAGTATGTTTTGTAAATTATTATACATTAACATGTACTTCCAATACATTGATGTGCATATACTATAGTTTTTTTTAGGTAAATTACTTTATTAACCGTAAGAACCTAAGTCCATAACAACAGTTCAAACCATACATAACAAAACTAACTCGGCTAGAGTTACATGAGTATCCCATTACTAGAGTTAATCACATTACTAGAGTTACATGCATCAGGTTCGTCTTATTGTCATATTATGATTATGGAAATGAGTAAATTTCTTGCTGTGATTTTATAAGGAATACTGTTGAAACTTGTTGCGTCCATGATTATTAATGGAAGAGTAAATGGATTTGTACCATTGAACATCCCAGGATGGAACTAATATTAACCGATAATGAATATTTGGACTAAGTTGAATATTTATGTGGATATGACATATGTGTGGATGTGGTTGGGTTAAAAGGAGATGTGAGGTTTTTATTGGAAAAGGCCTAGAGTGTGGATCATCTTGTTGACTCACCTAATATAATGAGTTCTCTAAGAGTAAAACTAAAGAAAGAGAGTTGGTTTTTGAGAGTTAGTTAAGAGAGTTAAGTGACAAACACATCAAGCATAATGACGAGGCAAACACTTTATTTCTTACCACTAACCTTTTTATATTGTAGGTACATTTAAAGCTTCTAAAGATAATAGTAGTAGATACATCTTGTTATATCTAAGCATAGTTCATTGATAGAAAGAACAATGAGTGGGTGGAAGCATCCATGTTTGATTCAGTTGATTCATTCCTTGAAGACTTCTCGACTCTAGTCAACTAGATCAATGTTGCAGAATTTGTGTTTGATCCATGAGGATTACTTTTTCAAAGATTCGAGTTGAATCTTCTTGAGGAAGCAGTTGATGATGTGAGTTAGCTTATCGATCTAGCTCCTATTATGCACACTAGTAGACTTTGGAGCTTGAAAGTGACAACCTTAGTGATTCATTTAGCTAACTATGGATTTTGCACCATTAACGTGCATTTAGCGCATACTTTGGACGAGTACAACAATGTTGACTTATTGTACCTAAATAAGTTGAGAAGTGAACTTGTGAAGAATCAACAAGAAGATTTAAAGCTCATTGTTTCCATGTTATTTCATTTTTTAAAAATAACATTAAGTATGTTCTAATTTATTGTAATGGAGCCAAAGAGTTGTATTGCTGGCTTAGTCATAGAGATGCAAGTAAAATATTTTGCTTAAGAGAATTACGATGGAGAGGATCAACATTTGGGTATAAGTTTAAGATTAACATTTTAAAAAGTTCAAATAGGGGGTCAACATTTTAAAAATTTCAAATATGGGATCAACGTTTTAAAAAATTCAAATAGAGAATTAACATTTCATATAATGATTCAAACAAGAGATTAATATTTTGAAAAGTTCAAATAAGGGATTGATATTTTACAAAGTAGTTTAAATAATTGTGTAGATTTTCTATTATAAATTCTTATTTAAACTACTTTATGAAATATTAATCTCTTTTTTGAAATTTTTGAAATGTTAATCCCATTGATCTTCTATTTAAACTTTTTGAAACGTTGATCTTCTATTTAAACTTATTCTCAAATGTTGATCCTCTTTATTGTAATTCTCTCTATGTTGCTTAAGCATAGAGAAAAAGCCAACCATTAACTCAATCATCCCACAATTGCTTAATTGATTTGATGAACATGGAATAGACAAAAGTAAGGCGAACTAGTCTATTGGCTGTTGATCCAAAAGCCGATGAGTTACCCATTAAACCAACCTACCAATTCTCACTTGGATTAGTCAATTGGTACTTTTCCTCTAAGTTGATTCAATGGCTTGTGTCGAGTTATTCCAATGGCCTTTCATCTAGCCATCTAAATGATCTTAATTATTTTCCATTTATTTACTAATATGTTATTGAGCTTATGTTTAAAACATACTGTATGGCATTTCATAAACATCATTTAATAATATATCATATTATTGAGTTTTCTCTTAAAAACCCTTTCTTAATAATCTCTAATTTTGGCAAGTGTTCTTATGCGATTTGGTATGCCTATCATTAGATTGTATAAGCGAGTATAATTTGCTAGTAAGTCATATCTAATAGATTACATCCAAACCCTAACTTGATAATATTTAAACCTTAATCTCTGTGAAATTAGGGATTTTTGCTATTAACTCAATCTTGCAATTGATGTCTTAGTGGTTGTCTCTTTAAGCACATCGGTATGTCTACATACTTAAATGATAGGAAGTTGTCTATGCTATTAAATTGGCATAAGTTTTGATTGTCATTGGAGTAAATATGAGGATGAGATCATGTGTGATTTGGCATCCATAAATGCGTCTCGCATTTTGTTAGTAGATTATAGTATGGTTGTTCGATAGGTGAATATTACTTGTTAGGTACTGCAATATGTCCATGTGCCAAAAAGATGATAAGAAGGTGATCTTGCAACCTTTAATTCATAGAGAGGTGAAAGTTGATTAGCTTATCATAAAAGAAGTGATTGTTGATGAGATCGAATGAATTAGAGGAGTTGAATTATGTTAGGTAGCTAATGTTGATGTTGTAGCTAAGACAGTTTGTAAGCATAGCTAATAGTAATCTTGAGCTTAAGGAGTTGAGATTGCTTATAAAGAAATGTTACAATGTGCTTTCTAACTACTTGCAATAGCATTTACTTCTTTTGAGGGGTAATAAGCACATTAGTTTGGTGCTTAGTACTTCATTTCTAAATTATCTTGCTTATAGGATGAGTTCCCATGAGGTAAAAGGAGCTTAAGAGGTAAGTTTATAAGTATGTAGAATATAGTTATGTGCAAGAGAGTATGAGTCTATGTTTAGTTCTTGCTTTTTTAGCACTTAAAAAGGATAGGAGTTGGTGTACATATTTTTATAATAAAGCTATTAATTGGACTACTATCAAGTGTTAATATCTTATTCTATGCCTTTCTAATAAGTTAGATGAGTTGCATGAAACCGAAATGTTATTTGAAGTAGCTTCAAACAATAGGTAGTATTAAATCAAGATAAAGACAAGTGATGAGTGGAACGCCACTCTTAAGACTAAACATGGCCTTTATAAGTGAAAGGTTATGTCTTTTGACCCATCGCGTACTCTTAATATATTCATGGGGCTCAAAAACTACATTTCATGAAAGGCTTTTCAAAAGTTTATTATCAATACTTTGACATCATACTAATTACAATGGAGATTTGGATGATCACTTGGTTCATTTGAGAAAGTTTTTGATGTATTGAGGAAAGAGAATTTGTATGGAAAGGTGTCTATTTTTGTTAGAAAAAGGGTAATATTCTTAGGCTTTGTTGTTTTTAAAGATCTAATGAGAGCAATAATGTTAAAAAACTATAAATACATTTATAGTAATTATTAAAAACTTGAAATACATGATGAAAATAAAAAAAAAGAAGAAGAAGAAGAAAAGTTGAGTTTTTTTTTTTAATAAAAGATTCTTAATATATAATCTAATATGTACATAAGAAGTATAAGCAGAGTTGAAACTAAATTTTTTTTTTCCTACCATTTTGTTTAACAAAAGTGATAGATTAAAGAAAATCAAACATTGCAACATATTTTGAGTTATTGATGATATAAGTAAAAGTATATAGTTTTCCTTCTAAATTTTGTTATTAGAGTTAGATACCGAATGAATGTTATGAACATCGAATAATAGACTTGGAAAACAGAGGGGAGAGTGTTGATAGCTTATAAAAGCATAATTATATATATATATTATTAGCTTATTGAACTTAAATATGTACAATCAATAAACCCGATTAAAAGCTTAAGTTTCTATTAAATTTAATATGTAAACTTGGTCAAAAATATAATATTTTAGAAAAAAAAATGATTTTATCTCAATTTAGCTTGGAATAGCCTATTTAAAACATAAATTCATAGACTTAGCATGAGTAAAATTGCACTTTTGTTACGAACATTCCTAGAATCTAAAGAGAAAAAAGAATCTACAGTGGTTTAGTTGATAGGTAATTGAAAATATTCCACTTCACACCTTATTGCAAAACCAATGATGTTATTTATGTTACTAACCTCTTTTTTAATATTTTTTCTTTTAGGAAATTGTTTGGTTTTACGGTGTATTACATAATATTGTTTTAAGATTATTATAAAGTTTCGTAGTTTATTGTGAAGTGTGTAAATAAGTTAAGCGAATCAATCCAACCTGCTTATTTTAACTTTCGGTTTCTTCCCAAATGCAAAGAGAGGGTTTTCGCTGCTAACTTACCTCACTTTTTTAATTACCCAAATGGTCTTATCCCTATTTATTCATAATCAGCCTTGTCCAATATATGTATTTAGTTAATTTTGATATCTTTAAGCTCTTTAAGCCCTTTAAGCCTATCGTTGTATGCTTGGGCTAGAGCCGCAGTCATATTTTGACACCAATTATGAATATCTCAACGGTCTCCTCGTTCACTCGCTTTTTTTTTTTTCTATCTTGCTGATTTTATAAATAGGGTAATTAACACAATTTTTTTCTCAAATCATATGAAAACTGCCATTAATAATTTTTCCACATATTTTTTAATATAGCAAAAAAATTGGAGCCAAAGCCAAACCTCTTCAGATTTCACCGACTTCAGCAGAACCCTTAACCGCTGTCATAACAACTCGTAAAACCCTGTACCTCAAATAAATCCTCTCTCTCTCCCCTTTTTCCATTTTGAAGTTGAAATGGATGTAGTAGAATCGGTGTTTGACCTAGAGGTCCAAAACCCGCCTGGGGAGGATTTCTCGGCGGCTGATTTGACTTGGAGCAAATTTGGCACTACTGAGCGCCATGACGATGTTGCCCTAATTCCATACACCCGTGTTGATGCTTTTATCATTGGAGAATGTGCCAATGTGGAGTGTCCAACGCGTTTTCATATTGAAAGAGGAAGGAAGAGATCCAAAGGCAGTTTGAAGGAGTATAAGATGGATGAATACTTGGAGTATAGATTGTAAGTAAAGTATATGTTAAATTGGATATGAATAGTTAAATTATTTTTTGATGTATGTTTGGGAATGTTATTTCATTCATATGAATTTTATTTTCTGCATAAGAATGTGTGTTGTGTAGTTAATATTGTATGATAGCATCGGGTTAAAGAAATCTATAGGATTTTGTTTACATTTTGAGGAGGCAAAGTTTGAAAATGAGAATTACTTGATTAAGGTATAATTGCAAGCACAGTATACAAGCATAGGCGGCAAATTCTGCATGCTCTTGCTTTGAGTTATTCGTTTTTGGATATTATACATAATTTATGATTTTGGTTTCACTTAATTTGTACGTAATTATGTCTATATATATGAAAATCATGGAGGGATTGTAACTTTTCCAATAGTTGGATACTTCTAGATTAAACGATATTTGTTGGATAATAACAAGTATTATGCACAAAAGCTCTGAAATTATATATATAATAATGTATATAAAAGTTCTCTTGATGGGACACTGTCGAAGTGGTTGCTTTGGATGGAGCATTCTGCTGATAGTCTAGCTGAATACCATTATTTTCATAGTTATAGTCCAAATGCTTTCTGTTGAACATGTTGCAATTACTTTGTTCATTTTGTGCTAGTTGGGAAAACAGTATGAGATAGGTGATGTAGGTTGGGTAATTGTTTTATGGTCCTTACCTTGGTGAGACAGATGGTTATTTTGATTTATATTCGTCAGTTAATTAATTTCTTTGGCTCTCTATTTCACTCAATAGCCTCAACAATCTTCACAAATGCCTATATCCATACCTTTACCATTGGTAGTTGCATAGGTTGAAGGCTACAGTTCGTTAAATCGGTATATTAGGTGGAAGAGGAGTTTTTGTCTTTACATGGATGAATCTGGCAGAAGAGGGCTGACCCCTTAATCCATAGGAAATCAGATTTTGGTCATGTTATGTTGGCATTTCTTTAATGCCCCACAACGTGTGGTAGTAATGGATGGTAAGATGTGCATACATGCCTTCTATTCTGATAAGCAGGCGTTTGTGTTTCATGTTCAAGCCATGCAAGGATATGAAGCAGTATTTTTGAGATGATGTAGGAGGTTCTTCTTAAAGGCTTGAGTTTAAGAATTAAAGTTATTGACCTGTTTTCGAACTTGCTTTCAATTTATGGCATTTTCTTATTTGAATGTACAGGTAAGTTCATGTTCTGCGGGTCTTCTTGGATGTGATGAGTCAAACTTTCTAACAGTTCTTTGATAATTAACTCTCCTATGTCATTTTTATTGGGCTTGCTCAGGCACAGTTATACTTGGTGGAATTGTCCTGCATGATTTTCTCCCATCCACAAAGAGCACTGTCTTCACTGTTGCTGAGGTTCCTTTCCTTTCTATCACAAAGCCAAATCATTAATGGGACTATAGCAGGAGTATTGAACTGGGTAGATGGAAAATTGATAATTAATTATTTTCTTTGCAAAATGATCATGGAACTTATCTTTCATGAGGACCGCCATTATTTTTTGATATGATCACATGATAGATTCATTTCTGAATTTTGTTGGAACCTCGATGAAGTACTCCACATCCAAGTCTTTCATGAGTGTAATGATTATAAAGTGTGAAACTGAGTTTGGCCATTTAACCCACTTGAACCTTGATGGCTAGCGTGATTTAAAAGTTGACCAGGATTTTTCCTGTAATGCTTAATTTGCATAGGTTTGTCTTGGCTGCATGATGACTTTTGCTTTGCCAACTTTCCCCAGGAGAACAATATGAAGGATTTATTATCCTTTTGGGTAGTTTCTCTTGATTTGGAGGCTGAGGAAGATGATTCTCCTAATAGCTTGCTAAAGGGGAATTGCATCTCAGTTAGAATTTTCTTCCTTTCTATACAACAATTTTGTCCATTCACTATTTTTGTTGAGAAAGATAGTTGTGATTTGTCATTTGGGTCATAGAAGGTCATGGGTTGCCTTATTCATTGTCAACTGCCATTTTTCTGGTGTGGAAAGAAATTAATTTGGAAAAAAGAGGCATTTAAGCCTTTTTATATCCATAATATTGACTATTCCAAAGGGAATACGGAGTCATGTCTATGTAAGTGAGTAAAGACAGATGCTGATCCATCATTCAAGAATAAGGGGTTTCTTCCATGTATATTTTATGTACTGAGATAATTTTTCAAATTGTTATATGTACATCAGATTCTTTATATAATATGATTGTTGTATGCATTTGGCACACTCTCTTGGTGCCATTTTCAAGTTTGCATGCCTTTTTATTTTAGTAATAGCCAAGCACGTTCAATTCTTATTCAGTGATACAAAATTATGGGGTAGCTTATATTATATTCTTTGAACGTGTGTAACATGCAGATATTGGTGTTCATTTGGTCCAGAAAATTATGGGGAAGGCGGTGGTGTTTTACCCAGTCGTAAATATAGACTAAACACTCGAAATCGTGCTGCAAGACCTCAGTCAATGCGAGGATGTACCTGCCATTTTGTTGTGAAGCGTCTTTATGCGCGTCCATCGCTTGCACTTATTATATACAATGATAGGCGTCATGTGAATAAGTCTGGCTTTGTATGCCATGGGCCACTTGATAGAGATGCTATTGGCCCTGGTGCCAAGAAGATCCCATATATTTGTAGTGAAATTCAGCAGCAAACAATGTCTATGATATATCTTGGTATTCCAGAAGAGAATGTTCTTGAGAAGCATATTGAGGGAATTCAACGCTATTGTGGATCAGATGCAAAAGTAAACAGTCTTGCTTCTCAGTATGTCCACAAACTTGGGATGATCATCAGAAGATCTACCCATGAATTGGATCTAGATGATCAAGCTAGCATCAGGATGTGGGTTGAACGCAATAAGAAATCTATATTCTTCTATCAAGATACTTCAGAAACTGATGCTTTTATATTGGGAGTTCAAACAGAATGGCAGTTACAACAAATGATCCGTTTCGGACATCGTAGTCTTTTGGCAGCTGACTCTACTTTTGGCATTAAGAGACTGAAGGTAAGATGCTTTGTATTTGTGCTGTTCATACAAGAAGAATTGTTTATATATGTAGTTAATTGGGATATATTCAACTGCAGTATCCTTTGTGCACACTTCTTGTGTTTGATTCTAGACAACATGCACTTCCAGTTGCATGGGTAATAACCCGTAGCTTTTCCAAGCCTGATGTGTCCAGATGGATGAAAGCTCTGGTTGATCGTGCTCGAGGAGTTGAACCTGGATGGAGGGTTAATGGATTTTTGATTGATGATGCAGCTGCAGAGATTGATCCTATAAGGTGTGTTTCCCTCTAGCTGTGTCCTAGTATTTGATTCAACCACCTTTTCTTCGCTAGCTCTAATATGTTAATGCCATCTTCTCAGGGATATTTTTAGCTGTCCAGTACTCTTTTCATTCTGGCGAATCCGGAGAACATGGTTGAGAAATATTGTTCGAAAGTGCAGTCATGTGGAAGTTCAGCGGGAAATCTTCAAGAGACTGGGTGAAATAGTTTATAGCATCTGGGATGGTCTTGATCCTTCAGGTGCATTGGAGATCCTCATGCAGGATTTTGTTGATCAGACTGTCTTCATTGAGTATTTCAAGGTTTCATGGCTTCCTAAGATTGGTATACATCTTCATTTTGTTATTGTGCATATATATACATGTATTAGGCAACTGCATTTTTAAATTGATATTTATATATTGTGATGTTAATGGAGATCCATTTTCTTTCTGCAGAAATGTGGCTGTCAACAATGAGAAGCCTTCCACTTGCAAGCCAGGAGGCATCTGGCGCCATAGAAGCATACCATGTGAAACTTAAAACCAAGTTGTTTGATGATTCACACCTTGGTGCTTTACAAAGAGTTGACTGGCTAGTGCATAAATTAACAACAGAACTTCATTCTAGCTATTGGCTTGATCGTTATGCAGATGAAAGTGATTCCTTTCTAAATGTGAAGGAGGAATACATTGCTTCCACTTCATGGCACCGTGCATTGCAAATTCCTGATTCTGCTGTCACATTTGATGAGAAGGATCACCTCTTTGCTAAAGTTTTGAGTCAAAAGGACAGTAATGTAACACGTCTAGTGTGGAATCCAGAATCAGAGTTCGCTTTTTGTGATTGTTCCTGGTCTATGCAAGGAAACCTTTGCAAGCATGTCATCAAGGTCAATATGATGTGCAAAAGTTGTGAAAGCCAAAAGCCTTCCATGTCCTTACATTCGTTGAGAGAAATAATGTTGGATATCTGGAGAAAACCTTTGGATGATTCCGTAGCTCTTGATCAGTCAATGGCTTGGACCTGTCAGATGCTTGAGCAAATACAGAAACTTGTTGAGTTAAACAACTCTAATGATATCAGCTCTGTAGTCAATAATATGCCATTGAAATGGGTCTCAAAGAAAGGCAGAACCTTTGTCGGTTTACCTTCGCCTGCATTTGGTCTTCTGTCAGGTTCGAAAGATAGTTTCAAGGGAGCTCTTGTGCATAAAAGGAACCGCAAGCGAAAAAGATTGTCACAGCTGGGATGATCATAAACTGTTTGGCGAATTTGTCTAGCATGTTTCAATGGGACAGCAGGTTGTCTCCTGACCGCATTAGAGGGGTGAATTTCTGGAAGTTGAGGCAAAGATATTTAATTTGAAGGCTTGAAGCATGATGTTAACTGCTTAGCTTCCCAATACGGAGTATTGGTGCTTAACTCTTCTTCCTCAATTTGCATTCCTGGATATGCTTCAATGTCATCCTCTTGTGTTTCCCTGCCATACTTTGATCTGCTCACAATTCCCCCCAAAAGAAAATCATCATAGGTGATTAGTAAGATGTGAAGAGCATTCACCAATAAATCAAGATGTGTAGAACATCTTCACTGATTGATATTTTTTTTCCCTGTCCAGGCTCTGTAATTTATTCTTCATTTGTGCTCGTTCAATTCTTTAGTTATTCCTGGGACACAGATGGTTGATCGTGGAGAGTTGTCTTCTTTGAACTCTACGGCACAGAGTCTCTGATTGATCTAAAGAACAGATTATACATGGTTATGCAACATGTCTTACTGTTAATATCTATGATTGGAGTTTTGGATATGAAACTTTAGTCCTTTGTTTCCCTCGCATGAAGAATTACTTCATGCTGTTCTTTTGGGCTGATATCAAGCATGCAGAAAAAATGGATGACTGGAGCGTTGCATTTAGGCAGGCAGTTACCAGGACTGCCACCATATATGGTTAACATTCAGTACCCAACACCAGCACTGGCAACAGCACCTTATATAGGCAATGGCTACAATCTTCTTCAACGGTTTCTTCCAGCATGTCCTGTCCTGCTGGTGACTGATTTTTAAAATGGTCTAATTATATTAGCTTGCGACTCTGCAAGAAGCTTGTAAACTTTACTGTTTCGTTTGTAGAGCGATGGAAATTCTTCTATCTTGCATTTTGAAAGTCTCCTATTGTGGCCCAGTGGATCATTAAATTGTTACCAAGATCGGTCTATGATGTGAATTTTGATTACTTTAGTTGGTTGGTTGATATCTAAATTCCCTATTATGATTTACTTTTTTGACGAGATAGTCATTAACTAAGTTATAGTTTGTTTTTCTTCCTGCCTCAATTATATGTCATGTTGGTAGATTTTATGGTGGTGAATGAGATTGGTTACTTTATATTGCATTTAGTTGGCAGAATAGCTATAATATGAAAATTGGAATTTTCATTGTTGTAGATTAAGGAATTATGACTGAAGAAATAACCATTCCTTAAATATTCTTAGCATATTTCATGTTTATTGTGAGATCCTAAGCGAAGATTTATGTAGACAATTTTAAATATATTGCTATTCTATTGCCAATGTTATACTTAAGTGTAGCCTAAGTGATTGCTATTACTTCTTTATTCCCTTTCTTAGGAACTATAATTCTTTCCTTAGCTTATTATATTTTATAAAGTAAACATGTCTAAGGTATGTGTAAAAATGTAACCATGCATAATAAGAATAAGATAACTTGTTTAGGTAGTCAATTCCTGAATATCTATTCCTTCAAAGCAATATTGAGTGAAAAAGAGCTAAGCATCGTCTTGGTTACATATTGTGTTAACTATTAATGTCCGAATATCAAACTTGTTGAAAATTTGAAATCCATATCAAAATACATAAAAGCCAACTGGACTTTAGGATTAATTAATTTATTCTATAATTATATAAATTCATCTAAAGTTTACCACATTTTTGAGTTTGATGTATCATGTGGTATTAATCTCAAATCTTGTTATTTAGATCGCATCTATGTAGCTTTCTTTAAGAAAAGGCAGGTAAAAATTTTTCTTTTGAAGGAAACTCTTGTGTTTTTTATGTGGCATTATTGATAAATGCAATTGCTAGATGTATTTATGTCATGAAGATGTCGATTTTACCCTGGAAATCGCATCAAGTCAGTCTTTAGAGTTGATCTTGACATCCAGCAGGGCAAGAAGAGAGTAGATGTGAAGCACTAAGCTGTGATTTCAAAGTGGGACCAAACTCCAATCTGACCACATGAATCTATTTGTCCAAAAACAACCCATGAGCTACAACACCAACTGCCAATAGGAGTGAGGCAATCTCACCTTATCCACACTCCCACCACAATCTTTTATTACATCCAATCACCTCTTCCTTCCACATCACTCCCTATCAAATATCCACAACCCCAAAAAAGGGAAAAAAAAAATAATAATAATAATAAAAACATAAAAAGTAAGACATATTATTAACTACCCAATTTCATATTCTTCCTCTTCATTCTCCTCAGACAAAAATAAAAAAAAAAGGGGGAGGGGAAAAAGGAAATTACATTACATTAAGATATACAACACATCATGGCAGCCATGAACTCAAGTGTCCTAGCATGCAGATACTCCATTTCAGGAGCATCAGGATCATCTGAGTTTACATCCAAGGTTGTTTCTGTACCATGTGGTCAGAAGTTGCCTGTCATCAAATGCCAACAACAGATTAACAAGTCTGAATCTAATGGAAGTGAAGGAAGAAGGGCTGCGCTTCTTTACTTGGCTGCCACTGCTTTCACTGCAGCTGCTGCTTCTACTTCCTCTGCCAATGCTGGCATCATCGAGGAGTATCTTGAGAAGAGCAAGGCCAACAAGGTTTGTTCTTCTAGGAATCCATCTAGAGTAAAATTTAAAGCTTCATGTCACTGATTCTTTTGAAATCTGTTTTAGAAATAAGCTTGAAATTCTGAGACGTGACCACCGTTTTCCCCGTACAGTTCCTGTTTGCTAATGCATGTTGGTATTGCAATAAAGTAGCATTTAGTATAAATCTGTGTAAATATTCAGGATTTGTGAAATTGATTAGTGATGAGAAACAATAAGTCATTCTATAGTGGTAATAGGATGCGTGATGTAACGATAATTTAAAGTTATGTCAATAAAATCGCATTACTTATTGGATGGGAACTAACTAAATTGTGTTATCACTATAATTTCAAAATCAATCAAAAACATGATAATTGCTTTCGCTCCTGCAAATGTGTGGGTTATAAAATTATTAAGTTATTTGGCAATGTGACGATGGTCGTATGTTTTATCACTATAATCGAATTACAGAACATAAAAGGGTTTGAGTTGTGTTGTCAATAGTATAACCACACTTATGCCAAGGACCCAGACTAAATGGAGGGGGACTCGGACTCCACAGTCGTCCCTAAACTCAGAAACTTTGGGAAAAGAAAAATTTGAGATTATATGTATTTTGTATAGTTTAGTCCCTTTATATGTGCAACATCCTCCCTCGAGTGAAATCTTAGGTCTGGATTGCATATGCTTATGATCGAGTGAAATTAAAAGTACCGTTAAATTGGGTTTTGATACTTTCGTCCTTGGCCTTCAAGAACATCATGATTCCATTGATTTGAGTTGTTTACTCAAGGAGATCTGATGCTGTCTCAGGAATTGAATGACAAGAAGAGGTTGGCTACTAGTGGAGCAAACTTTGCAAGAGCATACACAGTGGAGTTTGGAACTTGCAAGTTCCCAGAGAACTTCACTGGCTGCCAGGATCTTGCCAAGCAAAAGGTCCATTTCAGTAAAGCTTAATCTTCACTATATATATATATATATAGATATTTTAAATATTTTGTTTTATTTTATTGTTGTTCTTGGATTCAAATTGAAATTTTCTGTTTCTTCTGATGCAGAAAGTGCCATTCATCACTGATGATTTGGACGTGGAGTGTGAAGGGAAGGACAAATACAAGTGCGGTTCTAATGTCTTCTGGAAATGGTGAATTGTGAAAACTGTATTTTGCCATTGAAGAGTGTTAATTATTGTGCCTCAAAATGTACCTAATCTTCTTCTTCCCATGATATAACTTTTGAACAAATGTTGTGTCTGTGTTCTCTCATGATTGTTAATCTTTTACCATGCTCATCTACCTACAAAGCCTCATTGTACTCAGACTTGTTTTCGGGATCAAATAAGAAGATTGTTAATAGAACCGAAAGCAAGAATAATTGCATGGATGGCGTCTTCAACCGGTGATGTTGGTCATATGAATATGATACCTAGCAAGTGAGAGGGTTTGAATTGGTTTATCTTCTCCTCCCACCAGTAAAATGATTGGAAATTTTGAGAGATACACCGACTAAAACCATAAAAGTCTGCTAAATTTCGGTTGTCTTTTAAAGCAAATGTACAAGGACCATGGAACTATAGAGACTAGAAACTAAAATACGAACAGAAGCGTGAATAAATTTTTCAAGGGCAGTCACTCGACAGCTGCCTAGTCATTCCTCTCAGAAACACCATTCTTTCTTTCTAGAAAATCCATACCTTGCTTATGCTTAGTTATAAGTTTGTAATGCAATTGGACTAGGTTAAGCAGGCAATGTCTGACCTATGAGCCTATCAATGATATGTTGTGCATTGTCTTAAACCTTGTTTCATGTCAAGTATCGAGCAAACATGTTTGACTTGAGTGACATATCACCACTCCATCTTACACCCAAAAAGAAAAGTCACAAAAAACTTTAAATGATATCTGCTTTTATCTTCTTTGTTTACCCTTTCGTTTGAACTGCCCAAAAAGAAAGCAATAACACTCCTCTTTGATTCTCTCCACTTGTGTAAAACCGCTAGGAATGAAATTGCAACAATATAAGTACCTCTGTCACTGGAACTTTGAAGCATCTAAGGAATTGTGCTCTTTATATCGGTTTCTGTACATTTTTCTTTCTGTTTGTATATGTTTGCATGCCGACCATAGTTTTGATTCCATGTACAGTTTCCTTCTCATTGCCAAAAATATGATGAAAAGGGCAATGCATAGAACAAATAGACAAAACTTTCTAAGATGCAATTCTTCACCACTGAAAATACAAAATCCTCTTGCTGGCACTTCTCGAAATCCCAAGCTGTTTGTTCATAGCTCTCAACTGCCTTAACAAGCTCTATCCCTCCAAAAGGTTCGATAATCCCCATGTTGATAGTTTCATCAATATAGCTGATACTTGAGCTTTAACTGCTTCTGATGGCAACACCCTTAAAGATCAAAGCTCATTTGATGGATGTGCAACTGAAGCACTCTTGTCCTGCAACTGGGGACAAGCCTTGCAACAAGACCACCCATAAAGAGAACTCAAGATGCGTTCGAAGTGCCACTTTGCTGATGGAGATAACCAGGTCAATTGACATTTTTAGGGACAGGGAACTGAAGAGCTGTTATCCTGCAACTGGGAGCATGGTATTGGAAGAACACCACTAGAGAAACCAGAAACATGTTCACAGTGCCACTTTATGGATGGTGCTAACCCGAGCAGACTAACATTTCTTATGCATATATTCTCAAATGGAGCAGCCTCCATGCCATCTAGTACGGGTGCTTTTTTAGAGTTTATACTAACCACGTTCCTTATGAATACACCCTTAACTCTGGGAACGGCTTTGGAATCCCATCCTTCATCAGGATGATCATTAGAGCCTCGACTAAATCTCAAGGGAATTTTAACCCTTTCCATCTGAATGTTTCTTATGGTGACATTTGCTATGTACCCTCCTCTTCCAATATCAGTCTTAATGCGAACTCCAGCTGCAGTGTTCCAAATATGCAAATCTTCCACAGTAACGTTAAAGATCCCACCAGACATCTCACTGCCAATGCCAACCCCAGAGCACGTTGGAGTAGTTCCTGATACTCTTCTTACTAAGATATTTGAGCTAGGACGAGCCATTGCAATTCCATATTGATCCCATCCACTTTTTATTGCTACAAGATCATCTCCACTCTCAATATAACAGTCTTCAATGAGCACATTGGTACATGAGTCTGGACAATTAAAAGTCAATGACAGTTTAAAATCTTGATAAGGGTGGTTAACAACTAAAATGTTTCTATATAATAAACACTGAATTTTCCAAATGAGAGAAGAATCGGCAAAGAAACTATGGTATACCTGGATCTATACCATCTGTGTTTGGGGCATTGAGGGGGGCCAAGATGGTCATGTCCTTGATGACTACATTACTGAGACAACAACAGGTAGCTGTATAAGCACATTCATTGTTTGAAAAAGAAGGTAGGTATAGATACATGCATACATATACATACATACATACATATATGCATGCATAAATACATACGTACTTATATACACACACACACAAATACACATATATACATAATCAGGGAAAATGGATGAAATTTTAACAAATTCATGACTTTCTCCAGCTATTTGTAAGGTAACTACAAAATTTCCTTTACAAATTAATCAGGGCAAGTTTTTTCCAAATACCTGCAGTACACGGGATGAATGGTCCAAAATGGAGAATTTCGGAAAGTAAGATTGGAGATGAGAATGTTTTGTGAGTTCATAAGTTCCACCAAGTGGCCTCTTGTATGCTTCAACGTTCTGTTCCACCATAAATCCCACCACATCTTTCCTTGTCCATCAATTGTCCCGTTATTTCCTGCAGGATACAGTGGACTATCAACCTATGCAACATATATGTATATGTATACAGACACACACACACAATATGAGTTTGTTACATGTCTGTTATAGGTGTACCAGCAGGAAGGGGGGAGGGAATTTTGGAATTTGGCTTTTTAATGAAGGGCAGTTTAGTTACTGTTGTTTTGCAAAAATAAATAAGGAGCTGGAGGGAAAGGGAAAGAGTTAGAGAAATTGCTTGGTCATTCTCTTATCGTGTAAGAAGAGGAGATTGAAAAGTTTGTGTGCTTGGTGCTTGATGAGTCAACTCCGGTTGTGGTAGTGCCCTAGAGGCGTTCCAGCTACACAATTGGCTAGTAGTGGTGGCTCATTACCAGCTAAACTTCTGATTTGCATTGCTGAGTGCAAAAAATAACGTTGATTGAACCCAGGGATGGTTTAGGTGTCCCATGATTTTTTTCCACACATGATCCTTATGGTTTTGTTGACCATCATAAATGCAGCAGAATGAATACTGAAAGGGAAAAGAAGTTGAGATATTCTGAATAGCAACACTGTGCTGACAAAGTTGCTTCTAGCTTCGTGCTTCATCAGTTAAACTATATCTAGAATCAATCGAACAAAGAAAGGTTTTCTAAAGCTACGGTTTATCATAATGCTTAAGAGGAAGCCCAGAATTAGTGCCAGTGACTAGATTAGGATGCCATGGAGCTAAGAGTTATCATTGCAGATTAAGAAAAATAATTATCCTCTTACATGTTATTGCTCATAATCAGTAAAAAAGATGCATTTTTTGGCAGATATGAGATTATGATTAGGACGATAACCAAGTCATTTAAGAGCAAGCTAGTTCATAAAGATGTAGCTTATTCAGTACCTCTTTTTAATCTCATGCGCAAGTAATGAAATATGGACTGAAATGACAACAGTGGAAATAAATGCTTTGTTGAAAAATTTAAGAATAAAGACAGAATTAAAGTGAAAAGGGACAAGGAAATGAAAGAAGCCAAAGAGGAGCATCAACATCACATTAAAACGTGGAATATTTCATGCTATGTCCCTCATGGCACAAGAGATCATGTTGCTTCAACATGGTCCATTCGATTCTTAAAAGTATATCTTTAAAAAGATCAGTGAATGATGCAGTAATCCTGAATTTAGGGATTGATACCTGTAATGACAACATCAGTGAGTCCGTCTCCATGGATGAGGCTTATGTGCCTTCCTCCTGGTCTCTCCCTTCCTCTACCATAAGAAGGTAAAGGTGCTACAACAGGCCACTCGCAAGGCTCCTATAAAGCGGAAACAACATTTTTAATGGATGTATACAAAAATATATATAACATTGAACAGAAAGGAGTGGCCATATTGATCATAGGCACATTGCATTCATATCACAAAAACATGGATAAACCATATGTAGCTTCATGTTTGCATTATGGAATTGGCAATTAAGCACATGAATTGCTACAACTTCAAATTCTCATATCACATTTTTTTCTTTGGGCAAAAAAATCATGCCACTTCCTAATAGCTTAATGAGGAAGCTTATTTTAAGCAACAGGTACAAGGTGTATAAATACTCATTCCAAGTGAAAAGGTACATGGATATTTGAAAAAGTGCCTTCTTTTCATTAGGGGATTTTGCAGCTTTTATGTGGTATCTTTTACCTTTCACCTGTTTAGTTGATGTCACGTAAAAGCATGCAACATGGCATGTGAATTGAAAAAGATGAGAGAAATTAATCGGTATACACTTTGCACTAATTAAAAGAATCCTATATGTCTTCCATATAACTTCTGCAAAAGTACTACTTTCCACGATTTATATTTCACAAGATTGAATACCACAAGGAATTTACATATATTGTTCATGAAGTTCAAGTGTTACTCGTTAGCCAAGGGGAAAAATCAGATAGAAACAAGAAATTTGGGGTGTCTTAAATGCCTTTGAAGCATTCAGCAGATGGACAAAAATATGCCTGCTTAAATCCAAGATGGGATGCCTCCATTGGGTCCCCTTCATTTTGCACTACAGACCAAACACACCAACTTTTTCCATCACCTTCCAATAAGAAAATCTAAACCCACTCCTTCAAATCCCTCTCTTCACCAATCAAATCTGGAGTACCCTTTTTTCCTTTTGCTAGGGTCAAATCTAGACTACACCTACCCCCTGTTTTAGGGCAAATATTCTAGAAATAACCTATCTTTCAATTTATTACTAATACAATTCCACAGTTATACAAAAGAATTACTTTTTGTTCATCCGGATCGGGTTTTATTCGAGCTTCAAACCTGCTCAAGACCAATTTGATTTCTAACATTCAGTAGAATATTGAAAGAATCCACAGATTGACAGGCAAGATTGCAAAAGAAAAAGAAGTTGCAGTAAGCTGATTAGAATATATAAAAGAAGTATTTGATTCCATTCAACGGTCATATTGATATGATGATGCAGCTTTCAGTCCACAATGGAAAAGGTGTAGATAATGTCCATGATAACACGTATGCCATAAACTTCACATAATAGAATGCAAGGATCACCCACAGTAATTATTTTGAAGGAAACAGTATAATCAAGCCTCATTCAATTATAAAACAAACCCAAAAAAATGGCACCGCATGAAATGATATACGCGAATTAATTCTGAATGGTCAAGTTGATGTTGTATCCACTCAAATTTATGTATTTCTAATATTATGTTAATTTTGTAAAGAATGGTAAATATTATTATAATAATGTCAAGAATTAATGTTTAGCTGATACAAGGCTGTTTGGAGGCTATTTCTGGCTGACTCCTAAGAAAAATGCTAACTAAAAAAATAAAAATTCAGCCAGTGGAAATCATTTTCATTACCCATTAACATATTTCAAACTAATCAGCAACTACATTTGAATTCTTCTTCTGCCATCATTTACGGCTTTATAGATCATAATTCGAATATATAACTATTAATAACATTAAGAAATATTCAAACAACTTTTTTTTTTTTTTTCCTACCTTCAAACCTAGATTTAAAAGGAAATCCAAGCACAAAACCCCCGAATGATTCTCATCGCTGATCAGAAACATTAAACAACCTAAAAAACATAAGAACAACAGACAAAAGAAAGAACAAAATGGCTTACCTGAGAGCCTATAATCACTGCACCTTCCTCAAGGAACAACGTGAAATTACTGGTCAGATTAAAACTCCCCGTAAGCCATGTCCCTCTGGGTACATTAAGCTGGGACCCACCTTTATCTCCGTGACGTGCCAGGTTTCGTATCGCACGACGAAACGTTTCCGTGTTCGACGTTTTCCCATCCCCGACTCCTCCAAATTCCGTCACGGACGCTACGACCTTCCTCAACGGTGACGTCCGTGAACCACTAGGCGGAGACGGGGGTGACGGTGATGGGGATGATAGACGATGGATTAGAGGGACAGGGCCGGTTTTGGAGGAGAGATGGACGGTGACGACTGCGATGAGAGAGAGGAGGAAAAGGGTGGGAGCCAAAACGGGTCGGGTCAGATGGGTTTTGGTGAACCCGAACGTGTGTTTGAAAGAGTCCATGCTTGGTGATATTATGATTACCATTGAATAATAAATTATGTACCATGCAGTTTTGCATGCAGAGAGAGGAACATGCTAAACGGAAGGAGATGAGCTGTTTTTACTTGTTTTCCGGTTATGGAGGAAGCTGTTTCATTGTATGCATGCGATATTTATGTATATGCATACGTTGCGTGTGTATGTGTTAATGTATAATATGGATATAATTTGGTAAAAAATGGGAGAGCCGTGGGAGAGAAAGATGACGAGGAAGAAGCGTGTTGTGTATTAAGGACAGAAGAGAGAGAATGAGAATTGGGAATCGGAATGGGTCGTGTGACTGGGAGTGGGACCCACTTGAATGAAAGGTAAAATGAAAAATAGAGGTGGTGGGGCCCACCATGGGTTTGAGTTCGGGAAGCTCAAGAAAGGCGTGAATTATGAATAAGAATATGATCCCCTTTTGTTAATTGTTCGGTACGGTGAGGCCGGACGACTTACACATTGGAATGTGTCCGTTGAGAAAAAAACATTGAATAGGAACAACATACTATTTAAAAATATATGTAATATATAATTAGCAATTAATAGGACTTTTTAAATATAGATTTCTTGAGTTTGTGTTGATTTAATTGAGTTTATGACCTAGATTGTCCCTGTCCAACTATAACGATCATCATCAAGTAAAAGACTATAAATAAGGTTAAGTGACTTAGTCAACAACTATTTCTTATACTTGTAGACCACATCAAACCTTGTAACTCCACTACTTATTAATTGCGGGTGTAACTTCTCTCTAATAATTCCTATTCAACTATTGACTTTGCTCTTTTATAAATACAAGATTACTATTCAACAGTAATTCACTTGATACTTTATGTGCTGGAGCTTTCTTTATGCATTCGAGTTTTCTACTTGTTTTTACATACTTAATTAACTTAAGTATCGGAATAGTTACATTAGATAATACTTTAGTGTCCCTCACTGTTCTTTGTTTTGTAGGCTCACACAGTAGCATAAAGCCCAATTGTAATTATTCTCTCCCAGCCAAAACCCTAAGATGACATTTGGCATCGTTTATGAGAAACAAATCCAATTTCCTACCCTAATACATACTAAACACTCACAAACATCACCTTTTGATTACCGGTTTGTCTTGCATTGACAACCTTGAGAACAACCAGTTAGTGAACAATCAACTTGCCAATAGTTATCCCCCAACTAAGAAGATGTTTGAACAACGTTTGGAGTATACAGAGCACTTACTTGAGGATTTTGTTGTGCAAAAGCTTCTGATGCCTGTACTAGGCATAACAACAAATAGTTGCAGTAGGAAAACGACAAGGATCAACTACTTATTCCCTAAGCGTAAGAGTAGTAAGAGTGATTTATGGCCATCTACGACTATACCCTTGCTGGCAAAGAGTAAGTGGTAGACTCCCATGGAGTACCAATACACTTTACAGTGCGTGGAGCTTATTCGACAAATAATGCAAACCTCAATGAGCTCTGCGTGATTGTAAGAAAGCTCTTTGAGTAGTAGGGGAGCAAAGTAGTTATCGATGCTTAGCTGGTTACTAGCAATAAAACCCCTTCATCAGGGGTGTCTGGTATAAAGTATTGCCCTCGAATAGTAAGCATTCTATCTTGGACTAGTAAGATTCCTCTACTTTTGCACTCTTATGAACTTTCATGGTCATGAGAATACTATTATGTATAAGCCTTTCCTAAGTATTCTAAGAAAAGCAGCTCGGACGTGGTTTAACCACTTACTTTGATAAGCCGGCATGAAGGTTTAGTCTTCACTTCAAGGCTAGTTAACTTCCGTAAAAAAATACTTTTTCCTTATGCTAGACAAGGTAGAGCGAAGGGAAGGCTCTACGAGAATATGTGGCCCGGTTTAACAATGTTGTGGTCGAGATCTTTTAGTTAGATGGAGTAGTAGCAATGCTGTAAACCCCGCAATTTAGCCTTTTCAGTATAGAATCGAATTTATATGCTGTAGATGATCTCCTTAAGTTAATAGAGTCGACAAGTTTAAAATCCGATTAAAAATTTAAATTTGAAACTCAAAACAGGTTTGAAAAACCCTAATTTATTAATTAAAACTATAATATTGTATGAAAACCCTAAATTCTATATATGTATACATATGAGAAATCAAATCCGACTATGATAAAACCTTAAAATTCAAACTTTAAACTTATAAATATATTAATTTGCTATAAAAGCGATAAAAGCTTAATTGAGCCTAATAATTGAATGAAATGCCAAATCGTGTTAAATTACTAGCGGGATAGAGATAACTATTAAATACTAATAGTTATAAAAATATTAAATTAATTTATAAAATTGATAATTTTATTGAATAATTATTAAAAATTATATATAAATTAATATTATATGAATTTAATTATTCAAATTTAATTTTAGTATTATTTTCGATGTTTATGTGTTACATAATTAATATAACCTATATATCTTCTAAATTTCTTTATAATTAGAATATATATTATTATTAACATTATTTTTAGTATTAAAAATATTTTAAGGAAATTCAAAATTTTATTTTATTTGATTATTTCCTTATATTCCTTATTTTACCGTACTTCTCTAATTTTCCCTTTGTATCTTCTTTTTCCTTTCTAAGTTACAAATTATTATATGTACATAAATAATTATTATATTAATATTTTAATTTAGACTAAAAGTAAAAAATGCCATTTTCAAGCATTTAATTCATTTCTTTATTTCATTTCTTTTTATTTTCTTTCCTCCTTCCTCATTATGTTACAATAATGTAAATTTGAGTTCACCCCTTTCACTCCTTCTTCATTTTTTCCATTCATCTCAAATTTCCCATTTACCAACCTACTTCACATACTCCCTTTCCTACATCCAATTTTCTCTAAAATTTCCATTAATTTCCTTCTAATTTTTCTTCTATGATTTTAATTGTATTTACATTAATTATATTCTAAATCAGATTATTATTTTTGTAATTTAGGAAATTTTATGTAATATTTTAATAAATATCTTTAATTAATTATATTTGAATAAAAGTTATAATGTTTAGTATTTTATTAAATTTATACATATTGAATATTACATTATATGTAAATGATCTTATAATACTCTATCATAGTTTAGTATGTATAATATGTACATGATAAATATATATCATAACTCAGTGAATTTGATGTAACAATGTATATTATGATAAAATATATTATATAAATATTAATATACACACTATACTATAGTATATTACAATATGTACATAAACTTATAAAATAGAAATATTAGGTATTCTTACACACATATATAAAACCAAAAGTATGTATACATATATATACATAATATATTGAAATTTTTTTAAAAATATATATAAGAAAATATAATTTTACATATAAACATACACATATAAAAGTTAGTATAAATTTAGGTATAAATACATATACATGTATATGTACATGTACATAAATACATACAATAAATGTATAGTACATGTATAAATATGTGCACATACGTATGCCTACATGTATAGATATATGTATATATACATGTATTGGTACGTATACTAAGTATGTTAAGTATAAGTATAATTAATAATATATTAAGTGTAATAATATAAAGAAGAATACATATAAGTAAATAAACACATAAGTATTTATATATATAATTATATACCTATAATGGGCCAAAACCCATAATACATAATGAAGGCCCATAAAATATTAATTAATTAAATGTAATAATATATAATTATACCGAATAATATTATAAAATTTAAGAAATATAAAAATCAAGAAAACTTGATAAAGTGCCACGTGGACCAATAAAATAATGCAACATCAACAATTTAATTCTAATTAAATAAATAAAAAAAAACTTCAAAATAATTAAAAATAATAATAATACTAATAAAATGAACTAAGTAAATTAATAATAAAAAAAAAATTACAATAAATATTAAATCAAGCTTAAAATAGGAAAATAATGAAATTTACATAAATTAAAGCTAAAAATAAGAAATCATAAAAAATATAAAATTTAGAAGTTAATTAAGTGGTAAGATAATGAAGAAAACTCGAAAAATTAATAAATAAAAATATTTGTGTCAAAATAATTAAATTTATAAAAATTTAGGCTTATCTCAAAAAATGTAAGTTTTAATGTTTAAAATGGACCTCATTATGTGAACATATGCTTAAAAAGGATAAAAATTGACTATAAGTTTATAACTAACGGAGTTAGAACAAAAAAACTATACGCGATTTAGGATTTAGAGAAAACTAAGGGATATAACTAAATTGATTACATTAATTAGATGATAAGATCTTGCAAATAAATAATTAGGATAAAATCTTAACCAATAAAGAAATATCTAAACACAATTATTTATAAATGTTTATTTATAGGTTCTTATAGGAAAAAATCAATAAACACATATAAAGCACGAATAAGATATAATTACAAGGCCGGGAAATTCTTTCAAACTTCAAAACGTTAAATATATGAACGTATATTTAAGAGTCAAAACATTTTGAAAAAGATATGTTTTTATATGTAATAGTAATATATGTATTAATAAGAAATAGTAATGATAATGATAACCAATAATGATGAAGATGATGATGGTAATAATAATAATAATAATAATAATAATAATAATAATAATAATAATAATAATAATAATAATAATAATAATAATAATAATAATAAGAAGAAGAAGAAGAAGAAGAAGAAGAAGAAGAAGAAGAAGAAGATAGAATCATGCAGATATAAGAAACAAATTAAATATAGGTATACATACACGTACAATTTAATCTTAAAATAATACTACAATATAATTGAATTAAAGTTTTTAGTTATGTAAATATATGATTTCAATGTTTCTCTTTAACTTTATTACTTTATTTAACTTATCCTACTATATATGAGAATCACGATTAAATTATAATATAATAATATGCTAATATAAAACTTATGAAAAGAGGAAAGATTCAAACTCGTATAATATTTACTAAATTATATATTATTGCATATACAAGAAGATAATATTTCCCAATCATCATAGTAAATAAATTAAATCATGTTTATACCATACTTAGGTTATAGCAGGAAAATGGGAAAACTGCGATAAGCATATAGTTAATCGAGGAATCTAGCTTTTTAGAATACTTATAAGTCTTATTATCTTTTAAGTACTCAATTATTAAGTATGAAAAACCCTAAAAGCTTGGAAAATGAGCAATAATTTAGGTGAGGGAGTTTTAATGATCTGCTATCTACTTGTACGTGTTATTTATATGATGTTTTGCTAGTTGTTATTGCTTATATGTTTGAATGATTGTTTTGCTTGTTTGCTATTACTTGTATGATCACCTCCTTAAACCGGTAAATATAAATATTTGATCAAAATAACCGGTTATATTAATTTTATGTCTATGACTCAACTAATATATTGATGGAGAGTGTTAGCTTTACAAATTTTTTAGAGAAGTATTTTTGGAAAACATTTTTCCAATCTTAAACATATTTTTGTACAATTTCTATAAGGACCCGTAGTGCTTGTAAATGATATTTTTATTAATAAGGTAAAGCTAGCATAAGATCTCTAATTGATAGCGAGAGGACATATTTTATTGTGCTTGTGGGGTTTTAGATATATTTTGATTGCAAGAAGACTTGCATATTTATGCCTGTGGGGCATTGGATATATGTTGAAATTGAAATGACTCGCTTAGTTGTGCTCAAGGGGCCTTGAATGGTAGATGACCTTAGTGTGGGTCCACTTATTTTGATTGGTATTTCTTTCTTGATTAGGATAATAGTCGAGTGTCGTTTGAAGGAAAGATGCCCTTAAGCAACCTCATATGGTTAAGGTGAGGTACCCTGTGTAAGTAAGTGCGGGGGATATCAAAGTGTAAATGACATAATTTTACACTTTTCATAGTTCTAGACTCTTATGGATATGTTGCTTACATTTATTGCGCTTGCATTCATTTTGTATGTAGGTAGCTTGCATGTATGCTAATAATGTTTGATAATTTGCTTCAATGGTAGTAGTGAGGAACAAACTCACTAAGCTATGGTTTGCTTATTCTCCTATAGTTTTTTTTTGCAGATTCATTTATGTTGGGATTGGGATAAATCTTGAGCGCCAAGTGCAAAGTGAAGATAAGTATGTTAATGTTAGAATTAGTTGAGAATTTTATAAGTGGTATAGAAACATCCTTTGTAGGAAATTTTTGTATGCTAGAGATCAGTATGATTTAGTATTTCTTGTAATTTTACAAAGTAGGTTTACCCTATCTTATTATTTAGTAGGGAATACCGATTCTTTGCGGTTTTGAGGAATTATGGAATATCGGATATTCATAGTTATTTATATTTTATAGTAAGTTAATTAATTAAAAATTAGAAACTTTAGCAATTACTTATTTAGAGTTTTGCAATCTTTGACATGTAAGACAGTTTTTGTATCATGGGTGTATACATAATATGGAAATTTTAGGTAATCTTACTAGGCCTCTTATAGAATCCTAATAAGTGCATGCCATGCAACTCGACATAAGACCTTCAAGAGACTTCTTCTGCTTGCTTATGAAGATAAAGTCAAAGACCCTAGCTAAATTCTTGAATAAGGCCAAAAAAATACATGGACTAGGGGGATAACATCAACCCTAGGCACTATGTCAACTGAGAGAGATTAGGTAGAAAGAAAGATAAGGAAAAATTGTCTATAAAGAATTGCCTTAGTGGTAGGGCACTAAGCAGAGTTGAAGGGGAAGGCTCAGGTAGTAAGAAGTGTCGAGCAGAGAAGAACCCACTTCCTACTCCCATTTACACACAGCATTGCCTAAGTCTTCATCTAGGTGCAGAGTAAAGGTTTGCTGTAGAAGCCCCCTAAGATGAAGGAGAACCCTAATCATTAGAATTCAGACAAGTATTGCTAGTTCTATGATTACTACGGCTACATTACGGAGGAGTGCTTCTAACTAAAGAATGGAATTGAATATGTTATTCAATGGGGCTTCTTTGGTATATATGTGGCCTAGCGAAAGAATGACAATTGTTTCAATGATGATAAAGATAGGGTGCCTTAGAGGCAGTGAATCAAGGGCGCTCAAGTGAAGCAGAATGTAGATTACAACAATGACCAAGCCCTTAACTATGTGATTAACATAATATTGGGGGGCCATACCTAGGGATCCAACTGACCACCAGCAGCTTGGTTAATGCCCCGTTCTAGGTGTTGGCTATTAGAGAAAAGAGATAGAAGATTGACACTTCAATCTCTTTCTTTGATGAGGACCTAGAGGGGGTAAATATTCCTCATCAAGATGTGCTTATAATAAGGGCAAGGATTATAAACTTTAAGGTCTTCAAGATTATGGTAGACAGTAGTAGTTCTGTTGACATTCTTTTCTTGCATACATATGAAAGGATGGGGAGTAAGTTGCTTGTTGAGATGAAGCCTTACCCCCATAATCTCATTGACTTCAATGAAAGAATTGTCCAAGCCAAAGGTATCTTTACTCTTAATATAGAGTTTGGCGATGACAGCAATGTTGTACGATGACCAATGGAGTTGGTTGTAGTTGACTGCTTACCCCCTTACAATGCTCTCTTGGGACGACCAAGCTTGAATGCTTTTAGGATCATCACTTTGTCCCTCCACGTACAGGCTAAGTTTTCGACCTCCACCAAGTTAGGAATATACAGGTGTGATTAGAAGTTCTCTTGAGAGATTTATGTTAAGGCCCCCAAAGCTAATGTTATCTTTGATTTAGAGACTGACTTATAGGAGAAGCTGGCTAAAAAAGCTAAGCCAGGTAGAAAAATAAAAGAGGTACAGATTAGCACCTCTCTCAACTAAATCACTAAAGTCGAGATCGAGATCCCTTCTAAGGTGAAGGAGGAGCAAATTGTCCTCTTACAGGCTAACTTAGATAGGTTCACTTAGTCGGTGTCAAACATGCCTGGGATCTTCCTTGACCTAGCGACCCACAACCTCAATATTGATTCTAGTGTATGGTAGAAGAAGAAGAGGCATTTCGTGCTAGAAAAGTAGGTTGTTATAGAGGAAGAAGTGTAGAAGCTGCTTAAGGTCGGCTTCATCAGAGAGGAAAAAGTATCCAACTAGTTGGAAAATGTAGTTTCGGTCAAGAAGAAGTTTGGGAAGTGGCCCATGTATATTGATTATACCGACCTTAGTAAATCCTATCTAAAAGACTGCTTCCCTCTCTTTAGAATTGACTAGTTAGTTGATTCCATATCTGGACATGCCCTGCTTAGGTTCATGGATGGCTTCTCGAGCTACAATCAGATGAAGATGGACCCTAAGGATGAAGTCCATATCTCATTTCTTACCGTCTTCGATATATACTGCTACACTGTCATGCCTTTCGGCCTAAAAAATGCTAAGACAACATATTAGGGTATGGTGACCAACTTGTTGAAGTCCCAACTTAGGAGGAACATATAGGTGTACATCAACAACATGATAGTTAAGAATAAATAGCCCGACAATCATGTTAAGGACCTATAGGAAGCCTTCGACTAGATGAGAAAATATGACATGAAGTTGAACCTTCATAAGTGCATATTTAGGGTTAACTTTGGCAAATTCCTAGGCTTTTTGGTCACCTAGAGAGGAATCGAGGCTAACCTTGAAAAAATACAAGCTATCAGGGATATGAAGCTTCCTTCCTCGATTAGAGATGTATAAAAGCTCACTAGCATAGTGGCCACATTGAGTAGATTTGTCTCTAAGAGCATAGACAGATGTACCGAGTTCTTCAAAATCCTCAAGAATCCTAAAGGTTTCTATTAGAAATCTCTTATGAATTTTAGTGATTACAAAAAGAGAAGAATATTAATAAACTAACAAGTATGTAGGTATTTAGATAGTATCTTAGAAATCTTAAAATTGCAAATTGAGTTTAGTTAAAAAACTTATTCAGAAGCTATGAATTGTTTCAAAAAGAGACGAGTAGGAAATCCTTTAGAGAATGTTTTAGAAGCTTTTATAAGAATAATTGGTATAGTGCTTCAAAAAATAGTTTAGAGACTTTGAAGAAAAGAAGACCGATACTTTTCAAAAGGTTATTTAGATAGTTGATTTGGAAGAGTAACATTGAAAATTAACTCATATCAAATTCAAGGTAAAGAAGACCTAACTCCACTAGATTGAGTGTATTAGGGAAATACACTTAATTCCATTTCACTTAAGTAGGAAATAAAATCCTAGGGCTTATTTTTTAAGAGAATTTATCCTTAGGTAAATCATAAGAAAATATTTAACATTAGATAAGGATAAGATTGATTTCAAATTTTGTGGGATTTCAATTTCAAATTTGAAGCTTATCTGGGAGTTACTGATCAAAGTATATTTGATTGAGGAAAGGTTAGAAGATTTGGTTTAAAAATTCAAACTCTAAGTTCTTCTCCAAAAATATCTATGGATTATCTTTAACATTGAAAATAAACAAACATGAAATGAAGATAATCTTCAATAAGTTAGTTGTTAGAAGACTCCAATATAAAAGGAGAAATGATTCAAAGTGTTAAGTATGTTTTTAAGGAACAAAAAAAAGAAAAGCATTCATTGCACTTTGATCGTGATCAAGTTCTACCATCTAAAAGAGTATACAACATTTCTCAAATACTTCTTCAGAAGGTTAAACTAATGCGATTTTTTCATCAATCATCATTTTTGTTTTTGTACGAAACTTTTTAAGACTTATATTGTTGTTCTCACTTGTAATCTGTAAACTTTATGTATTGTTTAAGTGTTGAGAAAAGTTTGATGTAATTTGCCTAGAATGTAGAAAAGCTAGATAGGCAGAGTAAAGTGTTGTGAAGTCTATGTATGATAAATGCTTGTAGACTTCTCATGATTTGTTTTGACTTAGTGGATTAAATGGAATGAGATTGGTGAAGTAAACTAGGTCTACAACAGTAGAGTTAGAAGAAAGTAGTAGGTAGAAGCTAAAGCTCTATAAATCTTAAGCTTAATATTCTCTTCCTTAACTCTTTTAATTTGTACTATTTAATTGTGTTATTTGTGTTGAATTATTAAAGTACCACTATTCACTATTTAAGTTATTAAGAGGAATAATTTCTTTCTATATTAAAAAATTTCAAAAGTTTTCTAAAAATATCAATTCACTCCCTTCTTGATATCTGATTTAGGACCAACAATTGATATTAGAGTTATGCTTTAGTATCATCTAGGGTTTAAGATCATGGATGAACTAAGTGGTAGTTTAACAGTTTAACTTAGCAAGATACCATTTTTTGATGGAACTAACTTTCCCTGTTGGAAATTTAAGATGGAGACTCATGTAAAGGCATTAGACTATCGGGCTTAACAAATCATCTCACTAGGAGATCTCAAAGTTCCAACCATCATTACATCAAATAATGATATCACCAAAGCTGAACTTAATTCAAAGGCTAAGAACTTACTTTTGAGTACTATTACATGTTTAGAGTTTTATCTAATTGCTTTGTGTGCAACAACTAAAGACATTTGGGATACTTTGGTGCAAACCGATGAAGGCATAGAAACAATCAAGGACATAAAAAATCAACTCGCTAGTTTAGCAATATGAAACTTTTCGAATCTTTCCTATTGAAGAAATGAAGGCCTCTTTTAGTAGATTCACTGCCATAACTAATGAATTGTCTTCTCTTGGAAAAATAATTAATGATGTAGATATGGTGCGTAAGATACTAAGGATTCTTCCTAAGATTTGGAATGCAAAGAAAATTGCCATAGAAAAAGCTTGTGATCTGAAGACACTAACCTTAAGCTAATTATGGAGTAAGCTTATGACATATGAAACTGAATTTGTCAAATCAAAAAGTACTTTAGAGGATATAAAGAAAAAGGCCGTAGCTTTCAAAGCTAAAGAAACAGATGTTGACTTTGAAGAAGAAGAGGAGGATGTGATGCTTTTAGCTAGAAAACTCAATAAATGGCTAAAGAAGAAAGGTAAGAAAACCTTAACTAAAAGATTTTCTACTAAGAAAAATTGATCTAATGATGTAGGAAAGGTAATCAAGGAAAAGGAAGAGAAAAAGTTCAAAAAGGAAATTATATGATATGAATGTCAAAAACTAAGACATATCAAGTATGAATCTCTAGGGTTAATCAACAAGATGGAGAAATTTAAGAAGAAACACAAATATTTAATAACTCCATGGAGTAATTTGGAAGATTTAGAAATTGAGTAAAAGAGTTCAGAAGAATGTGAAGAAGCAAATCTATGTTTTAAGGCACTCTTTGAGGTAAATTCTGAAATTGATTTTGATTTTGACATAGAAGTACCTGATGATATATGTGTTAAAATTAACAAATTGTTTAGAGCTCTTTCCAAATCAAATGACAAGATTTCTAAGCTTAGATCTGAAGTAAAGATGTTAAAAAATGAAAAGCAAGCTCTTAATTAAACAAATCAATTGCTAGCAGATGAAAATAATTTCGAAGGATTGCTTGTTGCTCATGAAGCTTTAGTTAATAAAAATCTTATTCTAAATGAAGAAATTAAAAAATTGAAAAATTGTATGGAGGATTTATCTAAGTCAACCAAAATACATTCCTGAAGTCTGATGAAAGTGATAAAAAGTTACAAATGTTGATTTTTAGTTAAACAATGGATAATTCAAAATTTAGACTTGGTTTTGAATTTGGAGAAACATCTAAAATGAAGAGAGAAATAGTATTTACTAAATCAAAAGGTGAAAAAAAAAATCAATAAAAAGGACAAAGGCAAAACAGTTGAATCTGTAAGAAGGTATAACATATAATACTCTCAAAACAACAATAAGTATCCGTTTAGAGGGTACAATAGAAGGTTGAACAAATGATATGTTAGAAAGAATATGAGTCTAAGGGAAAAGGTAAGTAATAGGTTTATTAAGCAAAAACCTTATACTTGTTTTCTATGTAATAAACTAGGACACATAGAGAAATATTATTTTTACAAAAAATATAGGCTCAGAAATAAGTATGGTTTAATTCAAAAGTTGAGCTTGAATTGACATAAACTTAAGTTTCACTAGGCTTGTAAATAGACTTGATTGTGTTGTGATGTGTGCAGAAACATGAAGCTAAGTTAAAAGGAACACGGTATCTTGACAGTAGATGTTTAAGATACATGACATGTGATGCTTTGCTGTTCACGAACTTAGAATGAAAGGAAGATGGATATGTGAAATTTGATGATAATGGTAAAGGTAAAATAATTATAGTAGGTTCGATTGGTTTGACACCTCACTCAATTAAAAACATATTATTAGTGAAAGGATTGAAACATAACCTGGTAAGTATAAGTTAGTTATGTGACGAAAGGACATAGAATAACATTTGGACATGATAAATGCACTGTATTAAATAAGGATGGACTTAAGTTGTTTGAAGGGTTGCTTCATATCAGTAAGTGATAATACTATCATTTGGCATAAAAGGCTAGGACATGTGAATTTCCAACAACTTAAGAATTTATCTAAAAAGGACTTAATTCAAGGCTTACAAAAGTTACATGAACATGAAAACATTTGTTGTGCTACTTGTCTTAAAAATAAGATGAGTTCATCCTTACATAAGTGTAAGAAAATTATATTCACTCAAAGACTATTAGAGTTATTGCACTTAGAACTATTTGGTCCAACCCATACTATAAGTCTTGGAAGAAATAAGTATGGATTTGTCATAATAGATGATTTCTCTAGATTTATGTGGATCTTGTTCTTACGACATAAAATTGATGTATTTAAAAGCTTTGAAGTATTTTCCAAAAGAGTTCAAAATGAAAAAGGCCTCTCCATCATTAGTCTACAAATTGATCATGAAAAGGAATTTGAAAATTCAAATTTTATCTTGTTTTGTGAAGAAAAGGGCATTACTCATAACTTTTCAATACCTTATACTCTACAACAAAATGGAGTAGTTAGATACAAAAATAGGACCATCTAAGAAATGGCGAGAACTTTACTTAATGAAAGTAATATAGCAAATTATTTTCGGGTAGAGGTAGTTTAATATCCCGTAAATTAGCAATCAAAACATGAACATTTGAGTATTACAACAAAGCTCTGTCTTTGTACGATTAAGATCGATAAATCGAGTAGGTTAAAAGCTTATGAGAAACATGATAATCCTAATTGAGGAATCCTCATACACATAGAAGTAAAAAATATAATAAAATATCAATAATATAATCAAGATAGTAAGAATTTGCTCCATATAAGACTCTAAAGTCGAGTTTATAGTAATTGTACCTAAATTTATGGCTTTTGGGAAAAGTTATTCGATTGAATCTAAACTTTACAACTAAGATAAAAAAGTTAGTTGAAGTGATTTGGTGAAGTTGGATTTTGAAAACAATAGGGCAAAATCGAGATTTTGCCTTTAGAAGTCTGATTACTTAATATAGTGTAAAAATGATTGAAACTCCTAAAACCCAGCTCGGAGTGCAACGAAGACTTAGAAATAAGTTAATTAGGCAATAAAAGAAAATAATATAGCATAATATACTATATGAGTATACATGTATTTTTATGAGTATACTTGGTATATATAATAAATATAACTGTAAATTAACTTAAAACTATATGATTATATATAACAAGCATTAAATTCGCAAAAATTAAATAGGAAAAATATCTTAAAAATAAAAGACACGTTGGAAATATGGTTATATGTATATAATTACGTATTACGTGTGTTACATATATAGTGTATATATATATACGTATATTAATATAATTATTAAATATACTTAAATTATTCAAATATTACTAAAATTACACTAAAATTTAACAAAAAATTATCCAAATAATGTGGGAACAGTTGAAATCTACATAGCACTTCAACAACAGTTGGAAATGATGACTCAAAAGTGAATCATCAACAATTTACCACCTTACACTTTTTGTTTTTTAAGAAAAATATTAAAATAAATTACTTAATAATTAAAATAAAATCCAACTAACCCTAACTACTATAAATAAGATTCCCTTACAATAAAACATGTTTAGGAACCTAAATTACAGAAAAGAAAAAATTAGAAAAAAATAAAAGAAAAATAGAAAAAATTAGAACAAAAACAAAGCAAAGACTGAGCTACGATAGTTCCCCGACCATCTAATGACTTGACGTAGAGCCCTACCGGTACCTAGTAGAGCCACCATCAACTAGGCTGGCCGACAACCCCTCTTTGACCAATGGTGGGCAAAGCTCCGATAAACTCAAGTTTTGAGCTTCACCCTGTTTTTCTTTATTTTCGAAAAATTATTAAATTAATTAGGAAAAATATGTAAAAATTAATTTCTAAGTTATTTTAGATGTACTTTCATTTTGTAAATTTATTTTAACAAAATTAAGAATATTTAATGTACTTACTTAACAAATATACTATTCATCCGAAATTTGAAATTCAAAATAAATATACTAAAGGATGTAGTTTCTAGCTCAAAATTTTTTTTTGAGATACTTATGATATATAGATAATTGCTACGTAGCCTGATTTTTTATTTGAATATTTATTTTATTCTTTGGCCTAAAAATAGCTCGAAATTAGGTTGAAAATGTTAAATAAATAGGATTTATGAAACTAACTAGTGAAATTGACCTATACTAATTTCTAATGAAGTATAATGATGTTAGGATAGGTTGAAAATAATTTTGTACAAAAATAATCATATTTAGGTAATTAAGTGTAATTTAGGGGTAAAATCGTAATTTCGGATATATAGGTGATAGATCAAAAACTTGAAACCAAGCACTAGCTGAATTCCACGTATTTTTAAGAGTCTGAAGAAATTTTTGGGAAATTATTTAGTAACCTGAACTATTTATTATGAATTTACGTCGTAAAATATCTTAAACAACGAACCAATACTTAATTCTAGTAGTAATAGGTTAAAATATGATAAATAGTTGAATAAAAACTATCTATTTATGTACTGGTCAAATTGAATAAAAATTATATATTTTAATATATTTAATGATATTTTAATAACCGGGATACGTTATAGAGGTATTAGGATTAGATAATACCTATATTATGGGTTATATCGACAAATTAGATAAAATACGGTTTAATAACATAAATTATGTATAGTATGATAATATTTGATTAGATACGTATAATTGTGTTAAAAACTCGAATTATTCATTAAGAGTGATCTCTAGAAATTAAAACTTGTAATACGTATTGTTAATTCTGTATGAGCCCAACGGTGCTATTTTTACTAAAATCGGATAAACCTAGGTAATATAACCTATATCTCTACAATATTACTGATTTACGTATTATTATAACTTTACCGTAATCGAAACGTGATTTAAATGATTAAAAGTAAGTTTTGATACAATTAGAATGATATATTATATGTAATAGTATAATTGCATATATTATTAATACTTAATAACTTAACTAAACTGATATAATGAAACTATATATTATTATATAAGGAAAATGATAATATACTTTATATATATATATACATATATATATATATAGTCGCCTTAGATAAGACCCTAATATTTTTGTAACCATTACGAAAATTAAATTTAGATTTTGTATATATAAGGCCTCCTAGCGATCAAACCATTAACGACACGAGTTTTCCGAAGTGAGTGTCAGGAGAAGTAAGTGGGATCAATGCTTTACAGTGCTTTGGGATATTATTTCAGAATGTCTAGAGACTTTGATATGTATTTGCTTATGATTGTAGTTAGCTATTTGTGCATATGCAACACTTGTGGTTGGGTTTCGATTTCCTGTGATGGGAGCTGAGCTCCATGATATGATTGCTCACTGAATATTATTATTGAATTGTTTGAGCTTAGTTAATCACCCTAAAAAGATAAACTAACTCAAACTATGCTTAATATCTAATTTAATATGCATCGTAATCCATTAGGGGTAATGACTAGGATTCTCGGGCCAAATACGGACTCTCTTCGATGAGGATAGCTAAAATGGTCCTTTCCTCTCTCTTAGTCGAACTAAGTGATAGGAGAAGAGGTTGTAACAAGGTTAGGGGCCGTGGTTCAAAGGTGGTTATAGGAGGAGGGTGTTCTCTATTGCATAAGCTCTGGTTTGGTTTCGATCCATGAGTGTGTGATGTTAATCTCCTCAACCCGGATTAGAGTGGGTGAAATTTCTCTAATTTCATAATAGACCAGATAATGTTGTGAGATGACATTTGCTTATACATACATTGCATCTAACTAACTTGATTGAAAACTTTGCTTGTGATGTGTTGAGTGCATACTTCTATTTCTACCCCACTTACTGAGCAAGTTGTTGCTTATTTCTCTATAGTTTATTTTGCAGGTTCCAAATGGCTTATAAGTGCCTACCCAACATCGGAACCCTAGTAAATTGGAACGGGGAGCAAGATATAACAAGAAATGGCCACTTATTATCCTTAGTATTAACTTTTTACCTCTTAAGGAAAACTACACAAGATTCCTTAAAGGGCTTGGCAGTTTTCAATGTTTTAATCTGTATATGAAATGATAGGCACCTGTAGGATTTACTACTAGTCTTTTATAAGTTTATTATTACAAAATATTTCAAAGGATTACTTTATAAGTTTATATCAAACAAGTATTGAATTGGATGCTTCAAAGAGATAAAGTTGAGTACGTTTGGTGTGAACTAGGTCTAAAATAACAGTTATTTGAACAGTTTCTATCTTATGATGGTTCACACGGCGGGACTGTTGCAACTTCACCTTTTCGGGGTGTGATAGATATAAGTAGAATCAGCAACTTGTTACATCATAAATTAGGTCTATGTTAGGCCACTAATAAATAAAAACTACTTATGAGATTTATAAGGATAGAAAACCTACTATTTCATATTTTCACACATTTGGTTGTAAGTGTTTTGTAAAGAAAATAGGAAAGGTATTGGGAAAATTTGAAGAGAGAGCTGATGAAGCCATCTTTTTGGATTACTCTCTAAACTCAAAGGCATACTAAGTATACAATAAAGAAACAAAAGTGCTAAAGGAATCAATAAATGTTAAGTTTATTGAAGAAACCGACAATAAAGAATCAAATGATGAATCTCCAATTGCCATGAATAAAAAGAATCATATGCGACTTGATTAAGAAGGTAAGTTAGAACCTCATTTAGATGGAACATCAGAAACTTTAAGAATACTTGATGTATTCAAAACAGAATCAGGATCAAAAGGTTCTTCAGAAACTAATACTAGGTTTCTTAAAACACGTTTAGAAGGTAAGTCAAAAGGTTTAGAACACTTTCATACCGTATTATCATTTCTTAAATTTAAAACTGATCATCCTCCTAAACTTGCAATTGGTAATGTTAACTATAGAATAAGAACAAGATCAAGCTTATAAAACTTTGAAAATCATTTTGCTCTAATATCTAAAATTGAACCTCACTCAATTGATGAAGCTTTAAATGATAATAATTGGATCTTAGCTATGCAAGAAGAACTTAGTCAATTTAAGAGAAATTAAGTTTGAATTTAGTTTCAAGACATGAGGATGAGTCAATTATAGGTACTAAATGGGTTTTTAAGAATAAACTAGACGAACATGGAAAAATAGTAAGAAATAAAGCTCGGTTAGTTGCTAAAGGTTATTCTCAAGAAGAAGGAATAGACTATGATGAGACTTATGCCCTGTAGCTGGGTTAGAAGTTATAAGATTACTACTTGTATTTGCTTATTTGAAAAATTTTAAGTTGTATCAGATGGGTATCAAAAGTAATTTTTTGAATGGCTTTATAAAAGAAGAAGTATATGTTGATTAACCCTTTGGATTTAAAGATCCCTTCAAATCAGATCATTTGTATAAGTTAAAAAAGGCATTACATGGACTCAAACAGGCTTCTCATGCTTGGTGCAAGAGATTAAGTTAATTCTTAATTAAAAATTACTTTTAAAGGGGAAAAGTAAATGCTATACTATTTATGAAACATCATGGAGAAGATTTGTTAGTTGTATAGATTTATGTTGATGACATTGTTTTTGGTGCAACTAACGAAAAATATTGTCAAGAGTTTCTAAGCTCAATGCAAGCCGAATTTGAGATGTCACTTATAGGAGAATTAAACCTTTTTTTGGGATTACAAATCAAACAATCAGACAATGGAATATTTATTCGCCAAGAGAAGTATACTAGACAAATTCTAAAGAAATTTGGTTTTGAGAACACCAATGATTCATTAATTCCTATGAGTACCTTAATAAAGATTGACATCATAAGTAATAGCAAAAAGGTAAATGAGAAATTATATTGAAGCTTAATTAGATCTTTGCTAAATCTAATAGTTTCATGTCCTAATATTTTGTTTAGTACATGTGTGTATGCTAAATTTCAAAGCTCATTAACATAAACACACTTAACTGTACTTAAAAAGATCTTTAAATATATAAAAAGCATTGCAAAATTAGGAATTTAGTATCCAAAGAGTCAAAATTTTGATCTTAATACATTTGTGCTGCCTAGAAGGGGTAGTACAACTTCAGTGACTAAGGAAGATGCATTGGTTGTGTTAACAATGTTAGGTAAAAGAAAAGTGGATATAGTGAAATTGATGATGAGGCATGTATGGCAACACTTGGATGTTAGACCATATGGGAGTTGTAAAGCCTGGTTTTTTCCTCTCAGCTTTTTTATAATTTGTTTCTTCAAATCGATCAATATTAAACTTTACCTATTTAATACTAACCTTGGACTATGATTTAAAGAAAACTCTTTCTTTTATATTGAAAGTACTTTAGAGTTGCCACCCGACTAAAGTTGGGAAAAAGAGTCAAGTTATAACCAATTGGATGGATTGGTTATAACTTAACTATCGGTCTATAATAAAATCAATTTTTAAAACGGTTTTTAAAAACTAGGGATCTAGATCCAAGGCTATCTTATTAAACCTTAAACGGGCATCATATTTTAATTTTCCAAATTTAAATTTTCTTTTCAATAATACATTTTTCCAATTTTTAAACAATAAATCATATCACACGTGATTAAATTAATTAAAATAAAAAAATATTTATAAAGATGGAAAAAATAAAAATTTCCATATTTTAAGTTGCTCTATATATATAGATGCTTATGTATTCGTTATTTGGGATCAGGCTTTTATAGTTTATTTCATGAAAACTTTAGTATGTGAGTTCATTTTTAATTTTTGAAAAAAGACTTGGATTTATGTTTTCAATTGGTTCAATTTATTTAAAAAAAAAATTCTAAAGGAGCCCTAAATTAGATTTTATTTTTAGAAAAATCTAAAGTAGTCCTAATTTGGAAAAAATATGAATTACTTTTATTTATTTGAAAAATAACTTTTTAAAGTGATATAATATTTTATTTTATTATTTTTCATTGTTACTTTTTATTATTCATATAGTTTTTATTTGTATTTTTATTTTTAAGTTTTTTGGTTAAAACGTGAAAATAAATAAAAGTGAACTAAATACTTCTCCTTTTTTTTTTCTTTCTTCGTTTTCCCTTTTTTTTTCTCTTTTTCTCTTTTCCTTTTCCTTTTTTCTTTTTTTTTTTCAAGATTATTTTTCCTTTAATTTACGTTTACATATTACACCTGTATGTAAATATAATAAATAAAAAACAAATTACAATAACCAAACTACAAAACATGGTACAAAGCTAGATCAAACTTGGATCGGAGTTGGGGGTACAGGTCAAAGTTGGGTCGATCGGATTGGATCTTAGGTCGGATGGTCGGTTCGAGTTGGTCACATGTAGTAGCCACTTACGGATGCACCTAGGGTAATTTCGACCTTCAAATTGAATGGGAAAAGCTACTCTTATGGCTATTCTATTGGGGATTGGGGGTTTAGATCAATACTATTGAGTTTGGTGGCCATTTGAAGGTGTTTAAAGTTTGGCTAGTAGTGGTTGGAGTTTGTTTGAGTGGTGGTTAATGCTGTGGTGGCAGTGGCTTGTTGTTACTGGCATTTTTTGTTAGTTGGGTCGTAGAGAGGATAATGGTTTTAGGTTTGGTATTCAATGTGGTGTGGGTCATGGTAGTGTTAAGGGAGATCTTGAGTTAGGGTCTTACAATAGTGGCTGGGTGAATGTGGTTTAGTATGTGTATAGTCTTACTTATGTACTGCTCGTTAAGGCTTTGTGTAGGTCGATGGTAGAGTAAGAGGGTGAGGGTCAAACGGTCGTGCATAAGGGTGGTTTGGTTGCTGTGTTCAGTTGGTGTGGTCGAATTGTAGGTGGTCAGTGGTTATAGGCAATTTAGTCAGTTGAGAGAGAGGTTAGGGATGACTGTTTGTTCTGGCAGTGTGGGTTCGTGTAAGGGGGAAGTAAGTTTGGGTATATGGTCGAGGTGATGTCCGAGAGAGATGATGAGGGTGAGAGAGGTAATGGAGAGAGAAAGAGAGATCGGGCTGAGAGAGATAGGTTGAGCGAGAGAGAAGGTTTGTCGAGAGGGAGTTCATTGAACACTACCCACCTAACTAAACCCCACCCCCCACCCCCTAACCCCATGTATGTGTATGTTCGATTGAGGGAGAAAGAGAGAGAGGGTGTAGTTACGTTTATGTGTGTGATGTCTCTTGCTTGTGTTTATGTGAGAGAGAGAAAGAAGGGGCTGTGCTGTGCATTTTAAACAAATGAGAAAGAGAGGGAAAGAAAAGGAAAGGGGAGAAGAAAAAGGGGGTGGGGGGGAAGAAAATGCATTGTTAAGGCCAATCATAAAGTGCATGTGTTATAATTAGATATATAACCCAATAATGCCTTGACATGTAGTAGCATAGAGTGTGAAAAAAAGAAAAAGGTAAAAGGCATTTTTATGCCTCTAGTGAGTTTCGAACCCCCGATCCTAAACCAAATCCAAATGGAATGCTCAAGTGTTTTACTGTTAGGCTATTCGCCTGTATCTTATTCATATGTGTAGTTAAATTAAATTACATTATGAACAAGGTTAACTTGAGCTAAATTCAAATTTAAGCCTATACCTAACGGCCTCCTTTCTACTTTTATTAAAAATTCTATTCTAAATAATTTATTATTTTTTATATTTCCTAAATCCTCTATTTTTTCTTATTTTTTATTTTTTGTGACTTTTCAATTTTCTATGTATTTTTCTAAATTTTTTCATTTTTTGTATTTTTTTCTAAATTTATTTTTTTGTGCTTTTTCTTATTTTTGTATGTTTTTATTTCTTTCTAAAATTTCTTATTTTATGTGTTTTCTTAATTTTCATTTTTTTGTGTATTTTTTTTTCTAATTAAGACCCTTTAATCCAGTCTAAAAATTTTGAAAAATAAAAGGGTATAGGTAGGTAGGGAGTAAAAACGATGTATCTACAACTACTTCTCTTTATGATGAAGTTAGAGGAAAACTTTGTTGCAAAGATAAAAGAAATATTATTTTTCTAAGGGATGGAAATTATCTTAAGAAGCGTTACAGCTAGCTAGCCATCTTAAGCTCTGTCTACTATGGACATTAGTGAAGAGAAGTGTACTCTCTAAGAGATGGCTAAAAGACCAAAAGAAGAATTGAAGTTTGGTCGTGCTCTTATAAGTTGACGAATCGACGTGAAACGGGTGAAGTGCTTCTTGAGCTAACTAAGGCCCTAAAAAGAATGAGAAAGCTTCGTTGTGACCCAATGTGCTAACTAACCAAGATGGGTGAAGCACTCCATGAGTTGGATAAAACCTTAAAAGAATGAGAGAACTTTGTCTTATCCCTAATGAACTGACTAACCAAGGCAATAGAAGTACTCTTTGAGTTGGCTAAGACTCTAAAAGATATGAGAGAACTTGGTTGTGCTCTAATAAGTTAACTAACTAAAGTGGGCGAAGTGCTCCTTAAGTTAGCTGAAACCCTAAAGGATATAAGAGAAATTGATTGTGCCTCAATGAGCTAACTAACTAAGGTGGACAAAGTGCTCCTTGAGTTGGTGAAGACCTTAAAAGATATGTTGAAAACTCGATTGTGCCCCAATGATCTAACTAACCAATATAGGTGAAGTACTCCTTGAGTTGCCTAAGACCTTAAAAGATATAAGAGAACTTAGTTGTGCCCTAATGAGCGGATTAACTAAGGCGGATGAAGTGCTCCTTAAGATGTCAAAGACCTTAAAAGATATATTAAAAACTTGGTCGTAAACCAATAAGCTAACTAACCAAGGTAGGCGAAGTACTCTTTAAGCTGGCTAAGACCCTAAGAGATATGAGAGAAATTAGTTGTGCCCTAATGAGTTGATTAACCAAGGTAGGTGAAGTGCTTCTTGAGTTAGTTAAGACGATAAAAGATATGTTAAAAACTTTCTGGTGCCTCAAGAAGCTAACTAGCTAAGGCAAGCGAAGCACTCCTTGAATTGGTTAAGACCCTAAAAGATGTGAGAGAACATGGTTATGGCCCAATGAGTTGACTAACCAAGGTAGGTGAAGCGTTCATTGAGCTGGCTAAAACCTTAAAAGATATGTTGAAAACTTGGCCATGTCCTAATGAGCTAGCTAACTAAGGCAGGCGAAGCACACCTTAAGCTAGTTAAGACCTTAAAAGATGTGAGAAAACTTGGTTGTACCCTAATAAGTTAACTAACCAAGGTAGACAAAGTGCTCTTTGAGTTGGTTAAGATCCTAAAAGATATGCTAAAAACCTAGCCGTGCACTAATAAGCTAACTAACTAAGGAGGCAAAGACCTTAAAAGATATTGGAGAAATTGGTTGTGCCCTAATGAATTGATTAACCATGGCAGTTGAATTGTTCCTTGAGTTAGCTAAGACCCTAAAAGATATGTTGAAAACTTAGTTGTACCTTAATGTGCTTACTAACCAAGGTGAGTGAAGTGCTCATTGAATTGGCTAAGACTCTAAAATATGTAAGAGAACATGGATGTGCTCTAATGAGTTGACTAACTAAGGCAGGTGAAGTGCTCCTTGAGCTGGATAAGACCTTAAAAGATATGTCAAAAAGTTAGCCATGCCTTAATGAGCTAACTAATTAAGGCGGGCGAAGCGCTCACTTGAGTTGGCTAAGACCCTAAAAGATGTGAGAGAACTTGGTTATGCCCCAATGAGTTGGCTAACCAAGGCTGGCAAAGTGCTCATTGAGCTAGTTAAGACCCTAAATGATATGTTGAAAACTTGGCCATACCTTAATGAGCTAACTAACTAAGGTGGGCGAAGCACTCTTTGAGCTAGTTAAGACCCTAGAAGATACGAGAGAAATTGGTTGTACCCTAATGAGCTGACTAACTAAGGTGGGCGAAGCATTTCTTGAGTTGGCTAAGACCCTAAAAGATGTGAGAGAACTTGGATATGCCCCAATGAGTTGACTAACTAAGGCGGCTACGTCGCTCTTTGAGTTTACTAAAACCCTAAATGATATGTTGAAAACTTAACTGTACTTTAATGAGCTAACTAATCAAGGTAGGCAAAGCACTCTTTAAGCTGGCTAAGACCCTAAAAGATATGAGAGAAATTGTTTATGCTCTAATGAGTTGACTAACCAAGGTAGGTGAAGCACTCCTTAAGTTAGCTAAGACCTTAAAAGATATGTTGAAAACATGGTCGTGCCCTAATGAGCTAGCTAACCAAGGTAAGCGAAGCACTCTTTAAGTTAGCTAAGACCCTAAAAGATATGTTGAAAACATGGCTATGCCCTAATAAGCTAATTAATTAAGGCGAGCAAAGTGTTCCTTCAACTAGCTAAGACCCTAAAAGATATGTTAAAAACTTAGCTGTACCCCAATGATCTAAATAACCAAGGTGGGTGAAGTGTCCCTTGAGCTGGTTAAGACCCTAAAAGATGTAAAAACTTAGTCATGTCCCAATGAGATGACTAACTAAGGCGGGTGAAACACTCCTTGAGCTAGCAAAAACCTTAAAAGATATAGGAGAAATTGGTTATACCCCAATTAGTTGGCAAACTAAAGTAGGTGAAGCACTCCTTGAGTTGGTTAAGACCCTAAAAGATATGTTTAAAACTTGGTCGTACCCTAATAACTAACAAAGGCGGGCGAAGTACTCCTTGAGCTGGCTAAGGCCTTAAAAGAGTGAGAGAACTTAGCTGTACCCCTAATGAGCTGAATATCCAAGGGAAGCGAAGCACTCCTTGAGTTGACTAAGAACCTAAAAGATATGAGAGAACTTGGTTGTGCCCCAGTTAGTTGATTAACTAAGGTAAGCAAAGCTTTCCTTGAGCTGGTTAAGACCCTAAAAGACATGAGAGAACTTGGTTGTGTCCCATGAGCTAACTAACAAACATAAGTGAAGCGCTCCTTGAGTTGGCTAAGACCTAAAAAGATATGCTAAAAACTTGGCCATGTCCCAATGAGCTAACTAACCAAGGTGGGCAAAGCACTCTTTGAGTTGGCTAAGCCCCTAAAAGATATGAGAGAAATTGGGTATGCCTTAATGATTTGACTAACCAAGGCGGGCGAACCACTCCTTGAGCTAGCTAAGACCTTAAAAGATATGTTGAAAACTTAGTCATGCCCCAATGAGCTAACTAACTAAGGTGGGTGAAACACTCCTTGAGATGGCAAAGACTTTAAAAGAATGTGCCCCAATGAGCTAACTAACCAAGGTGGGTAAAGCGCTCTATGAGCTAACTAAGACCTTAAAAGATATGAGAGCAATTGGTCATGCCCTAATGAGCTAATTAACTAAGCTGAGCAAAACACTCTTTGAGCTGACTAAGACCCTAAAAGATATATTGAAAACTTAGTCATATCCTAATAAGCTAACTAACTAAGGCAAGCGAAGAGCTCCTTTAATTGGCTAAGAACCTAAAAGATGTGAGAGAATATGGTTGTGCCCTAATGAGCCGACTAACTAAGGTGGGTGAAGCTATCCTTAAGTTAACTAAGACCTTAAAAGATAGGTTGAAAACTTAGCCATGCCCTAGTGAGCTAACGAACCAAGGTGGGGGAAGCACTCCTTGAGCAGGTTAAGACCCTAAAAGATATGTTGACAACGTAGCCGTACCCCAATGAGCTAACTAACCATAGCAGCTAAATCGCTTCTCAAGCTGGCTAAGATCCTAAAAGATATGAGAGAAATTAGTTGTACCCCAATGAGCTGGCTAACCAAAACGGGCGAAGCACTCCTTGAGTTAGCTAGGACTTTAAAAGATATGTTGAAAACTTGGCAGTACCCCAATGAGCTAACTAACCAAGGTAGGCAAAGCACTCCTTGAGTTAGCTAAAATCCTAAAAAATGAAATGGGGAAGTACTCCTTGAATTGGCTAAAACCCCTAAATTGAAACCTGGTAATGCTCTTTTGAGCTGACTAATGAAGGTGAATAGGTAAGCGCTCCTAGAGCTAGGTAAAACCACCTAAATTGAAACCCGGTAGTGCTCTAACTGACTTAAGGAAGTGCCTTTTAGGCTCACTAAGAGGATTTGATGAGGAGAAGTTCCCTATAGGCTCACTTAAGAGAAATTAGTAAAAGAAAGCGCCTAATGGGCTTGTTAAGAGAAATTGAAGATGAAAGGAAGAACCCTTTGGGCTCGCTTGAGAGAATTCGGTGAAGAGATACGCCCTATAGGCTCCCTAAAGACCCTAAAGGAAGAAGGTGAAAGAGGGGTTGAAAGTTAGCTAGCAGCCCAGAAAGAAAGATGAGACGATACCTTAAAGGCTAGTGGAATCACTAAAATGAAAGATAGGATAGTGCTCTAAAGGCTGGTTGAATCCTTAAAAAGAATGAAAGAGGGGTTAGTGCTTTGAGAACTAATTGAAACCTTGAAAAGAATAGAAAAGGGGATAACGCTCTAAGAGCTGGCTGGGATCCTAAAAGCGAAAGATGAGATAGTACCCTAAAGGTTAGTTGGAACAATGAAAAGAATAGAAAAGGGGACAGCGCTCTAGTTTTTAACTAATAACCTAGAAGGAAAGGATAGTGCTCTAAGAGTTGACTAAAATCTTAATGAAAGATGGTACAGTGCTCTAAGGGCTAGCTAAATCCTAAAAAATGAATTAAAAGAGTAGGCTAGTGCTCTATGAACTAGCTTGAACCTTGAAGAAAATTGATGAAAGTAAGTTTAAAGCTTTGAAGCTAGCTAGCACCTCAAAAAGAAAAGGCGGGACGACACCATAAAGGCGAACTATAACAAAAGAGTGGGTCAACACTCTAAGAGTTGATTAGAACCCTAAAAAGAATAAAAGGATGGGTTAATGCTCTAAGAACCAATTGGAATCTTAAAATGATGATGGGGCAGTGCCTTAAAGGTTGACTAGAACCCTAAAAAGAATAAAGGAATAGGCCAATGCTCTAAGAGTTGGTTAGAACCCCAAGGGAAGTTGATGAAGGATTGAAGAAGTAAAGTAAGGAAAGCAACCAATTTTAAAAGAATTCTTGACTCAGAAAAGTACTTACAAGGAAATTGTTGAAAAACACTTATTTATGAAAAAGAAAATAAGGATAGGCCCCTCGATTTGAAAAAGAGTTAATGGACGTTAGAGGAATGATCTAGACTACTAAGGTCAATTTAAAAAATGTGACCATCTTAAAAAGGAAGTAGATGACTTGAATTGAAAACTTGGCTACTCGAACTGATATGGATTGGACAAGAATCTCATGAGAAGCCTTTACTTTCTCTCTCTTCTCTTTTTTTTTTCCTTTTTCTTTTTTGTTTTTGAAATTTTTTCCAGTAGGTATAAATTCTTATTTAAAGAATAAGCTTATAACCACCCTTATCCTTAGTAATCATGTATAGTTTATCAATACCCTTAACTTTAGGGCTTTCTCATGGGGCTTTGCGATTTCAAACATTCCTTCCGAAGGAAAAGGTAACCTACAATTAGTTTAGTAAAAAAGGGCTTACTTACTAACTCTTAGTCTAGATTTTGCCCTCGACTATAGTTCCAAAAATTATAGTATACTTTGTAAGTGATACTCCTTGATCAATCCATTAAGTCTTTTTTGGTTTAACATTATAAATTTAGGCTTTTGGTATAAGGGTTTCAAAAAAGGACTAATAAGGAGGCCTATTTTGAGAGAAATATTTTTGTGAATCCCAGGTGTATAAGTCAAGAACCTTAAGGAAGAATTAGAAGTATGCTTGGCTTAGTTTCAAAAATAACTTTTATTAAAGGTAGATTATCTTTCAAGATTGGAAGAGCCTTTATTGTGTAAGGGTGGTATTGTGGGTAGAAAGGCCTTATGTGATTCAGTACGGGTATGAGAGACTTGGGTTTCTGGGCTTTAGAATATGATTCAAGGCTTTGTGTTTCTAGTGTCTTTTTAGGCTTAGATTCCTTGCTTTTTGGTTCAATTTTGCTAACCCTGTCTTGCGCCCAATTCTTTAGCCCCTTTTCCTTCATTTTCTCTATTTTTTTCTTTCTTTTTCAATTGCTTTGCCCCATTATCTCTTACTATTCTCTCTCTTCTTTTGGCCCTAAGAGTGATTGTCTCCATTATCAAGTTTTTGCTTTTTAAACGATTTAAGGCCCCTAAATCCATAGATTCTTAGTATATGGGCTTAAGGTGCTTGAAAGGGAAATTGAATCTTCTTCATTTCAAAGAAAAATAATCTATTAGAAATAAAAGTCACTTTCTGAATTAATGTTACTTAAGCAAGCATAAATCAATCTTACCCTTATCTTCTAATCTATAACCCTAACTTCGAATTGCCCCATTATAGGGTAGTTCTTGACAGGGTTTTAATTTGAAAATTCTCCAAATTGGTTTAACGGGGTTAATAAAAATAATCATGTATGGAATTTGAAAATGAATGCCTAACTTCATTTTAATCTACATATCACACTCAAAGTGGACCTCTTTTAAGGAATGAGCCCAAAGTATCCTCACTCATATGTCACTCAACTCTCAAAGTGTTTCAGGTTAGTGTGTGGAGTATAGTTTTCCTCTTTTCATTCTAAACCTTTTAAAAGTGAGTTACCAATTTCTTAAGGAGGAATATATATTTGTTTGCCTAAGGTAAAGATTGGCTTACCCCCCCCCCCCAGTTTCTCAAATTATTTCCCAGTATTTGACTTTATGTTTTGGCTTGGTTTATGATTGAGCTTGGCTTTGTAAATAGACCAAGGGTTTTAGCTTGGCTTGTTTACCATTATAGGTTGAGGATTGTATTTAGGTTAGCTACATTGATGAACCGTGTTTTATGTTCGAATCGGTTACCTTAATGGGCTAAGCGGCTTGTGTTAGGATAGGTTGCCATAGTGAGCCCTAGGCTGGTATTTAGATTGGATGGGTCTAAGGGCTAGTGTTTGGGTTGAATGGTTTAAGGGACTCATGTTTGTGTTGAATGGGCCAAGTGACTCATGTTTGCATCCTTAATAGGTCAAAGGGCCTTACGTGGGTTGGAAGCCAAGTGTTTGGGCTGGCTACTTGAGTGAGCCAAAGGCCTAGGCTTGTGTTAGCTCCTTAAGCCCATAAAGATTTATAGCCATTAGCAACCTTTCTTTTCATTTTTAATTTTTAATTTTTTGTTTCATTTTTCTTTTTTTTTTAGAGAGAGAAAGATAAAGTTTTATCTTACAGAAAAAAAAAGAAAAAATACTTACAAATAAGGATGGAGATCTTTAAGGTTCTATTTACGAGTCTTTGGATTTTATTTACATTTCCCTAAATGAGAAGGAATAGTGGTTAGATGAATGTTTATTGAATGACTATTCATAAATAAGGGAATGTTAGAGAATGAAGAACAACGAACTAAAGAGGACTTTATTAATTTGAAAAATCAAAATATAGAAGAGAAAGGCGGAGAACCTAACAATTATTTTGAAACTTGACATTTATTCTAAACTCTTTAGATGTAAATTAGAAAAAAACCCTATATTAAGTTTCGTATATGAGCCTTAAGGTCTTCTATCATCTCATAGGTATCCCTAATGACTTATGCCAAAAGGGACCTTAAGGCCCGATTGTGAGCCTCAAAACATTTGAGCTTTTCTTTCAAATAGGCGATCTCATCCCTCAATAGTTGCCCACGGATCTTAAATATGTCTTGTAGCCTAAATTCCCCTGATAATTTGCTTGGTTGTCTACCATTCTAGGTCTACATAATTTTGAACAAGAATCAGTCATCATTGCAACAAAGGAAAGCACGTAGAAATATACAGATGTTAAGATCATTTGGGTTAGTGCATTACTTCTTAAGTTGCAACCTTACAGTTATTTTCAAAAATTCGATTGCATTAAAACTCTTAAATGATTGGTAGGGTTGCAATTTCTTAAGGGTAGTGTATTAACTTAAGCTTGAAAGGGAGTATATATAATTAGGGTGAGTTCTAAAAGGTTCTTAAGCTTTATGACCTCATTTGTTTTTATATAACACTTTTATTGGTCATAATGAACTTAAGTGAAGTAGCCTAATCAACCTCGAATGATGGTTACTCCACAACGCCTAAAGTCTACACAATGGCCCCCCTCATAAGGTCTTAAGACAACATGGGTTTAATTGCATCTACCCTACATCTTTCATGCAACAAATGAATCCCTCATGTCCCGATGTATGTGATATGCAAAATAAATATGGTAATCAAAACAAAATATACACATGAAGTTAATAATAAATACGCAAATAAATATATAGTTATATAAATAAACAAACAAAGAACTAAATAACATGGGCATTTTGGAAAGCAATTTTAATTTCGAAAAGTTTTTAAGTAGTTAACCTTCTTGATGTCCCTAGTGGAGTCGCTAAGCGATCAAACTAGGTTTTTCATCCGGTTCTTTTTTAAATAGTTTCTTCAAACCAATCAATATTAAACTCTACCCATTTAATACTGACTCTCGATTAGGGTTTAAAGAAAATTAGTTCTTTTATATTGAAAGTATTATGGAGTTGCCACCTTTTGAGCCCTAATTAGGTTTTCTTAATTTAATCTATATTGAACTTAGGCTGTTTAATATAAATTACTCAACATTAAATTAAGGAAATATTTTTTTAAAAAAATAAAAATTGGAGTTGCCAACTAGGTTAATTGGTAAAATGTGAAATTAGAGTTCTCTAATTGGAAAAACCCTAATTTAGCCATTGATTTGCGGACTTTCTAAGAAAATGATTTTTTAGAAAATCAAAGCAGAAAAAACTAGGTTCGGGAGCTAACCTATTAAGACTATGTCACCATGTAAAAGCTAAAGAAAAATTGATGGGCTTTATTTTTATAAATTTCTAAAAAAAAATACTAAAATATATATAAATATGCAAAAGATGACTAAAGTGATTTTTTAATTATTTTTTATTACGAATTTCTAAGAAAAAGGAAAAAGTTTTTTCTTTTTAATTTTTTATACGGTTGCCCTAAAGATATCTATGTACTCGCTAGTTGGGTTCAAACTGGCTGTAATTCTCTTTTTATAAAATATTTAGTGGGTGGATTTTTTTTTAAATTTTTCAAAATTGAGTTAGATTTATTTTTATTTAACCATTTATTTATTATTTTTTTTTAAAAAAAAACTTAGGAGATCTAATTTCACGAATTAAAGAAAACCCTAATTAAGTCGTTTTGAAAAACTTTGATTATGACTTTTTTTTTTAAAGTTATGTATAAAAAAAATATCTTTTCTAAATCCTAATCCTAAATGTAAAATCTACTAAGATATACTCTAGATATGTTTCTTTTTTAAATCTTAACTGCGAGATACATATCTTGTAGATATGCTTATTTTTCAAAAAACATGATTTTACTAAAAAACGCGATTTAACTAAATTTTATTAAAAACTGTGATTATCTAAAAAAAACGCGTAATATGAAAATAAAAAAAACCTGCATTAAAAAGTAAGTTAGTAAAATAATTGAACTAACTAATAAAATAAAATAAATAACAAAAATAATAGTTTTTATCTACTAGTCGAGTTGTATGAGATTGATATGCTCGTGATCATTTGTGACGTATATATGGACTTTGCATGGTGTGCACCGTGCAGTAAACTGTGGATCTGGTGTCAAAGTGACTTATGTGATTAGCGCATGTAGTGAAGATTGAACTTTAGTATGGCTGTGCTAAGCGGTTGGGGTGGGGGGAAGGGGGGGGGGGGGGGGGGGGTTATCGAATTGCAGGCATAGGAGCTATCATGTGTTCTATGCGTGAATTGGTTCAAGGAATTAGCGTGTAATTTGTGTGACAATTCAAATGAGATTTGTGAGGGTATTAAGCATTGAACGTCGTAATCTGTATGGTGTTATAGTGGGCTTTGGCTGATGCTGGCATTGGTAATATGCCGTTGCTTTAGCACGCGGTAGATAATGGGCTACTGCGGCGTGTTTGCTTACTCGGGCTTAAGGTATGCAGTTTGGTTGGATTGTGTTTAATGAGGAGCTATGACTTGTATAGCGAATTGAGAGTGTCAAGGGACGTGCTTGGAAGTTTATCTCAAGGCGTTGGTAGGGTTTGGCAAGGATGAGTGGGCTACTGTTTTGGTTAGGGAGGTTGTTTAAATGTAGATTGTGGGTCGGTGTGATGTTAACGAAGGACAAGTTGGTGTGTGTGTGTTTTCTTTGGGTGATGGCATAGTAGGGGGTCGGTGTTAGTTTGTGAGTAGATTTGTTGATTGATGCTGTTGGGGCATGGAATTGAGGAAGGTATAAGTACCAGGTGTAGTTGTGGATTGAGGGAGGGATGTGGTTGCTTGCAGTTAAGGTGAGGATTGATATTGTTGTCAACGTATTGCTGTTCGTTGATTAAGGGTAGGGCTATGTGTGTCAAGTGCAAATTGGATTGGAATTCAACTGTTCGGATTGTGTTTGTGGAGTGTAGATGTGATTATGCTAAGTGTTGTGGAGTTTGGTTGTGAATTGAAATCACGGTGTTAAGTGAATTGTGTTTAGGGATTATGTCATGAATTGTGCAATTAAGAAAAAATGTGTTAACTGTCACCTGCTGACTTACATTTATAAACCCAAAATTGAATCTTTCGTATCTCAACAAATCCTAGATTTAATAACGAATCTTAGATATGAAAGATATGTTTTGAATTTTTTTTTTAAAGATTTGACCTAGTTTCTAAAAACCCTATTTAATTTGAGCTTTCTATTTTGGTGCTTGATCCAATCTGATTTGATTTAGCCCACTAATCTACTTAATATATCTTAAGTTTATTTTAACTCAATATAAATTAGACAAAAAATCTACTTTATATTAAACTGGATAAAAATTATTTTAATAAAACTTGATCCTTTAATGACTTGAGAATTTATTAAATTAATCACTCACCATTATCTGATTCGATACTGAACGATCTGACTCAATTTGATTCAATTTGACTTAACTCGATACAACTTAATACGATTTGACTCAACTTGACTCGATACGATTCGATACTATATGACTCGATACGATTCGATACTATATGACTCGACTTGACTCGATATGATTGACTCGACTCTATACTTTATATATTTTGATTTTTCTTTCTTCTTTTAATTTTTGTTTATTATTATTATTTTCTTACTTATTTATTTATTTATTTGTTAACTTGACTCAACTAAAATAAAATGAAAATGGAAAAAATGAGGTGTTTATACTACCTGATTGGAGTTGGGAAAAAAAGTTAAATTATAATCAATTGAATAGATTGGTTATAACTTAGTTGCCGATCTATGATAAACTTAAGTCTTAAAATGGTTTTCAAAAACTAAAGATTTGGATCTACGGACTATATCTTCTTAAACCTTAAACGGGTACCATTTTTTAATTTTCCAAATTTAAATTTACTTTTCAATAATACCCTTTTCCAATTTCTAAACAATGAAATCATATCACAAGTGGCCAAATTAATTAAAATAAGCAAATATTTACAATGATGGAAAAAATAAAACATTTCATATTTTAAGTCGCTGCATATGTACGGTTGCTTATGTACCTATTATTTGAGATTAAACTTCTGTAGTTTATTTCACGAAAACTTTAGTAGGTGAATTGATTTTTAATTTTTGAAATTAACTCAACTTTATATTTTTATCTAGTTCAATTCATTTAAAAAAAAAAATTCTAAAGGGACCCTTAATTGAATTTTATTTTTGGAAAACTCTAAAGCAGTCCAAATTTGGAAAAATGATGAATTACTTTTATTTATTCGAAAAATATATTTTCTAAGTGATGATATATTTTATTTTATTATTTTCCATTATTATTTTTATTATTTATTTACTTTTTATTTGTATTTTTATTTTTCGGATTTTTGGTTAAAACGTGAAAATAAATAAAAGTAAACTAAATACTACTTCTTCTTCTTTTATTTCTCTTTCTCTTTCTTTTTTTTTTTCTTTCATCTTTTTCCATTTTTCTCTTTTCCTTTCTCTTTTTCATTTTTTTCTTTAATTTACGATTACATATTACACTAGTATAGACATATAATAAATAAAAAAAATTACAATAACTGAACTATAAAACAAGGAACAAAGCTAGATTAAGCTTAGATCGGAGCTGGGTGTATGGGTTGGACTTGGATCAATTGAGCTAGAGTTGGTCGGATCGGTGGATTCGGGTCAATCATGTGCAGTAACCACTCATAGATACGCTTAGGGTAGTTTCGAGCTCCAAATTGAATGGGAAAAGCTACTTTTGTAGCTATTCTATTGGGGATTGGGGGCTTGGATCAATGCTACCGAGTTTGGTGGCCATTTGAAGGTGTTTGAAGCTTGGTCGATGGTAGTTAGAGTTTGTTTGAGCAGTAGTTGATGTGTACGATGGCCATGGCTTGTTGCTACTATCATTATTCATTGGTTGGGTTGTAGAGAGCATAGTGGTTTTGGGTTTGCTATTCGGTGTAGTGTGGGTTGCGGTGGCATTAGGGGAGATCTTGAGCTAGGGTCTTATGGCAGGGACTGGGTGAACATGGTTCGATATGTGTGTGGTGTTACTTACATACTATTTAGTGGGGGCTTCGTGTAGGTCGATGGTAGAGTGAGAAAGTGAGGGTCGAGTAGCTGTATGCGAGGGTGGTTCAAATGATATGGTCAGAACATAGGTACTTAGTGGTTGTAGGCAATTTGGTCGGTTGAGAGAGAGGTTAAGGATGGCCATTTGTTTTGGTAGCATAGGTTCATGCAAAAGGGTTGAGTGAGTTTGGGTGTATGGTTGGGTTGATGTTCGAGAGAGAGAGATGATGAGGGTAAGAGAGATAATGGAGAGAGAAAGAGAGATCGGGATAAGAGAGACAGATTGAGAGAGAGAGGGTTCATTGAGAGAGAGAGTGCGTCGCTTAATCTCTATGTATGTGTGTATCTTGTTTGAAGAAAAGAAAGAAAAAATGGATTCCTGCCCATGCACCCCCTTCCTGCTCCTCCTTCCTACCCCCCCTACGCGTATGTGTCCGGTTGAAGGAGAAAGAGAGTGGAGAGAGAGAGGGTATGGTCATGCTTATGTGTGTGATGTCTCTTGTTTATGTTTGTATGAAAGAGAAAGAATGGGCTGTGTTGTATGTTTTTAAAAAATGAGAAAGATTAAGAAAGAAAAGGAAAGGGAAGAAGAAAAAGGGGGAAGAAAATATGTTGTCAAGGCCAATTATAAAGTGCCATGTGTTACAATTAGACATGTGACCCAATGATGCCTTGATATGTAGTAGCATGAAGTGTGAAAAAAAGAAAAGGGTAGAAGGTATTTTTATGCTTCTATTGAGTTTCGAACCCCTAATCCTAAACTAAATCCAAATGCAATGTGTAAGTTTTTTATCGTTAAGCCATTGGCTTGTGCCTTGTTTATATATATAATTAGGTCAGACTAGGTTAGATTCAAATCTAAGCCTATGCTCAATGGTCCCCTTTTTACTTTTATTAAAAATTCTATTCTAAACAAGAAATTTATTATTTTCTATATTTCCTAAATCCTCTATTTTTTCTTATTTTTTAATTTTTTGTGACTTTTCAATTTTTTGTGTATTTTTCTCGATTTTTTCATTTTTTGTATTTTTTCTAAATTTCTTATTTTTTATGCTTTTTCCTATTTTTTTTTATTTTTTTTGTATCTTTCTAAAATTTTATATCTTTTTGTGTTTTTTTTTTAATTTTTCATTGTTTTTATTTTTCATAATTTAAGACCTTTTAATCTATTCTAAAAATTTTGAGAAATAAAAAAGAGGGAGTAAAAATAAGGCATCTATAAGAGTTTATTGATGACTCTTTTCAAATTCAAGAAACTAAAAATTCTAGTAAAAGCAACCTATCATTTCTATTCTATTAGGTTAGGATAGAAAATCTTTAAGCAAACGAGGATTTATGTAAATGACAAACTTTGGGATTCTCATAATGGGGGAATTTTGTTCCCCCTTCCAATAGTGGGAAGAGCATGATCATTGTTGAAGAAAAGGATAGTAGAAAGGAAAGAAAGAGAGGTAAAGAACTTGCTGTAGAAAAACAAAAGAAGAAAGAGAAATTGGTTAAGAGGACTGGTGGGATAAAATTTAGAGAAGTAACTATATCATTTTTAGATACTAATTCAAAGAGTATAGAGGTGCAACTTCCTTCCTCCAAATAAGGAGAAAGCTTTGTAGTTGTTGAACAAATATCTGAGGGAATCAAGGAAGTTCTTGGAAAGATTGTGAAAGATTAACTTATGGGTATGAAAGACTTATTTAAAGTTTGGGGTTAAAGAAACAGTTACTAAATCTAACCCTGATGAAGAAGTTCATCTTGTTGGTCCACCATCTGAACTCTTTGTCCACCATCTGAACTCTTTGAACAGACTCATCTTACTATTCCTTTAGCTGAACCAATTATTCTTGAATCAAATCCTCAATTCATAGCAACTGAACCTCATACCCCAATGATTACTCCTTAGCCAATTGATCAAATGGATCCATTACCTATCTAAGCATTTGAAAAGACTCTATTCCTCTCCCTACAAACTTTAGAACCTAAGGATCTACCTTCAAAAATTCCTGTACCTTCAATTCAAACTCCTATTCTAAATTCTAAAGAATAGATTGCTCTAGAAAGGAACATAAAAACCCTTTCTATTGGTTCAAATAAAGATATTAGTGCATCAGTTCCTGTTCAGACCATACCAACTTCTATCAAACAAAAAGAACCAACTTCTATTGTGAAGAAACCATCTAAAGTCACACCTTCTCTTAGCAAGTCAGTTCTAACATATTCTAAAAGGATGAACTTCTATGGTAGGAAGAAAACATAGAGATCTTAGAAATAATTTTCCTTGTTCTAGTGTTTTGTTCTTTGTTTTGTCAGTTTCTTTTGTTTCAATCAAACCTTGGTTATGTTTTTAGATATCAAGTCCATCTATTGACTTAGGTATGTACTTTTAGTTTATTAACGATACTTTTCTTAAGTTTTGCACGTACGCTCTCATTATGAATATTTAAGGAGAGTTAATAAATAATCTTTGATGATAATAAAAAAGAGGGAGAAAAACAAAAAACATTTAAGTATTACACAACATGATAGTCATGATGATACAACAATTAATTGCTTTGTGTAAATTTTCATCGATTGTCTAATATTTCCTCTTTATTGGATATTGATTCAATTTTCTTCATATTTTTTTATTTATAAGTGTTTTTGCTATCATCAAAAAGGGGGAGGATATTAGATATCTCTCATGAATTTTGATGATAAGAAAAAGAGAAGAATGTTAAGAAACTGACAAGTGTGTAGGTATTTAGATATTATCTCAAAAAGCTTAAAATTGCAAGTTGAGTTGAGTGCATAAATTTATTTAGAAGGTTTGACTTGTTTGAAAAAGAGACAAGCATAAAATCCTCCAGAGAATGTTTCAAAAGCTTTTAAAAGAATAATTGGTATAGCACTTCAGAAAATTGTTCAAAGACTTTGGAGAAAAGAAGACCGATACTCTTCAAAAGATTATTAAGATAGTTGATTTAGAAGAGTAATGTTGAAAATTAACTTATCTCAGATTTAAAGTAAACAAGACCTAGCTTGATTAGATTGGGTATATTAGGGGAATATACTTGATTTCGTTTCACTTAATGTGGAATTAAAATCTATGGGACTTTTTTTTTAAATGAACTTATCCCTGGATAAATCATAAGGAAATATCTAACATTAGATAAGGATAAGATTGATTTCGAATTATGTAGGATTTTAATTTTAAATCTCAAGCTTATTTAGGAGTTACTAATTAAAGAATATCTAACTGAGATAAGGTTAGAAGATTTGGTTTAAAAATTAAAACTCCAAGTTCTTCTATAAAAGTATTGGTGGATTATCTTTAATGTTGAAAATAGATAAACATGAAGTGAATATAATCTTCAACATGTTAGCTATTAAAAGACTCCAATATAAAAGGAGAAAAAATTCAAAGTGTTAAGCATGTTTTTAAGGAAAAAGAAAAACATTTGTTACACTTTGATTATGATCAAATTCTACTATTTGAACGAGAACAAAATGTTTCTTAGATATTTCTTCAGTAAGTTGAATTAAAGCAATTTTTTCATCAATCATCATTTCTATTTTTGTGCAAAACTTTTTGAGACTTGCATTATTGTTCTCACTTGTAATCTATAAACTTTTTGTGTTGTTTGAGTGTTGAGAGAAGTTTGATTGTACTATGTAGATCTATAATTGGCTTAGAATGTAAAAAGGTTAGATAGGTAGAGTAAAGTGCTATGAAGTCTATATGTAACAAATGCTTATAAACTTCTCCTGATTTATTTTGATTTAGTGGATCAAGTGGAATGGCATCGGTAAAGTAGACCAGGTCCCTAGTAGTGGAGTTGAAACAGAGTAGTAGGTAGAAAGTCGAAGTTCTATAAATCTTAAACTTGATATTCTCCTCATTTCTTTTAATTTGCGTTATTTAATTATGTTATTTGTGTTGAATTATTAAAGTAGCATTATTCACTATTTAAATTATTAAGATCAATAATTTTTTTCTACATCAAAAAGTTTCAAAAGTTTTCTAAAGATATCAATTCACCTCCCCTTTTGATATCTTATTCACGACCAACAGTTTTGAATGGACTCTTCAGTGTATGGTAGCCTTCAAGTAGCTGTAAGACTTCCTTATACACCCTCCAATCCTCTCTAAGATTGTTTTAGGGGAAGACTTGTATTTGTACCTAGCATTAATGACCAGCCACTCTCTTTTGTACTAGTTAGAGTAGAAGGGAGAGAGCATAGGCTCATATTCTACATTAGCCACATACTCTAAGGGCTTAAGGTCAGGTACACTAGAGGAGAAAAATTTTCCTTGGCCATCGTCATCTCAACACGTCGGCTTAAGCCCTACTTATAGGTGCATTAGACCATCATCCTTATAGATTAGCCACTACACACCTTATTATAGAAGCCGGACACATTTAGATAGATGGTGAATCACATGATGGAGCTTATTATGTATAAAATCCAATATCAACAACTGACAGCCTACAAGCCACAAGTGCTGGCTAACTTCATGGTTGAATACATAGGAGAGAAGGAACCACCACTAGGGGAAAACAAGCTAGTGTGGACTCTCCATGCCGATGGATCATCCATTTCAGGGGTGGGGGTGCTGGCTTAATATTGACTAGACTGCACAAGATCATTATTTGCTATGCCCTTAAGTTTAGGTTTAACACTAGCAATAATGAATCTAAATATGAGGCATTGATAATTGGTCTTAAGCTGGCTAAGGAGATCGGTGTTGGGTACCTACAAGTTTTTCCAAACTTGATGCTTATTGTCTAATAAGTCCAAGGTGAAGATGAGGCTACAAGAAATACTATGGCAAGATACTAAGAGAAAGTGAAGAGTCTTCTAGCCAAGTTTCCTTTGTAAACCATCACAAAGATCCTTAAAATTGAAAACTTAGCAACAAATTAGCTATCCAAGCTCGATCGAGGTCTTAGAACTTACAACAGCACCATCAATGTCGAGTTAGATGGACCACATCTTGAGTTACTTGGAGTAGGGTACACTTTTAGAAAATAAGAGAAAGGCAAAGAAGTTGAGATACTACATTGCTAACTACACATTAGTTGATGGTGTCTTATACCGCTATGGAGTTAGCCTTTCCTTACTTAGATGCCTTCAAGCAGATGAGGGCCTATATGTCATGGAAGAGTTATACAAAAGAGTGTACAACAATCACATCTAGTCCCAAGTCCTCTACATTTAGGCTCTACAACTCAGATATTACTAGCCTACCATGAGATAAGATGCCTAAGCTATAGCCTAGAAGTGCCCTTAATGCTAAAAGCATGCACCAATAAGTCATACCCTCAACATAAATCTTTAGCTCCCTAACTGGCTTGTAGTCGTTCACTTAGTGGGGCATTGACATTCTAAGTGCCTTCTCTAAGGTCTTGAGAGATCGACAGTACATCACCATGGCTATTGACTATTTTACTAAGCGGGTTAAGGTTAAGGTAGTAGCCAAGATCACTGAAAGGAGCATTGAGAAGTTCATTCGAAATAATATTCTCTTTAGATTTGGGATCCCTTACACCCTCATCATGGATAATGGACATTAGTTTGATAACCTTAAGTTTAGAGAATTTTGTTGTATGCACCACATCACACTACATTTCACGTTAGTCACCCACCCTCAATTGAATGGTTAAGCTGAAGTAACTAATCAGGTTATCGCTAGGTGCTTGAACAAGAGGGTAGACTGAGCTCAAGGCTCCTAAGCAAACGAGCTGCCAAATATCTTGTAGGGATACAGGACCATAAACAATCCTCCCCATTGAGCAAGAACTGCCTAACATTCAGACTTAAAGTTTCAATGCTATGCTAAATGAGTCCCTACTATAAGCCAGCATTAACACTATAGAAGAAATTAGAGACCTTGCTATAGCTCGAGTAATTGCTTACTAGCACTAAGTACTTACATACTATGATTAGAAGGTCAACCATAAAGAGTTCAAGGGTAGTGACTTAGTTTGTTGGAAGTTAGAAGCCACAGGCTTATGGGAAAGACAAGGCAAGTTAACCCCTAACTAGGAAGACTTTATCAAAGTAAGAGAGAGCTTGAGGAATGGAGCATATAGATTGAAAAGATTGGATGAAGAGCTCATCCCATGCACTTGGGACGTCAATAATCTTTGGACATACTTTGATTAATGTACAAATCCCTTGTAAATCTTTTTATGAATGTCAATGAAAGTTTTATTCCTTATGAGTACTATTTACTTTTTTCCTTCTCTTACTCCTGTACTAAGTCTTAGCACTAAAAGGGTGAGCAAACTCATTACCTAAGCAAGTTGGAGTGCTATTGACCTGACTCCCCTTGGGTAACCTTAGTAAAGGAAAACATCCCTTGCATAATTGAGGAACTCTTACTATTAAGTAGGTTGGAATGCCGCTAACCTAACCTCCCTTGAGTGACCTTAGTAAAAGGAAACACCCCTTACACAATTAATGAACTCTCATTATTGGGTAGGTCAGATCGCCACCAACTTGACCCCCATGGGTAACCTTAGGAAAGGGAAGCACCCCTTGTATAACTAAGGGACTCCTACTACTTGGGTAAGTCGTAACGCCACCAACCTGACCCCTCTTAAGTAACCTTAGCAAGTGGAAACATCCTAACACAACTGAGGAACTCCTATTACTAGGGTAAGTTAGAATACCATCAACTTAGCCTCCATCAGGTGACCACTAGAAGGGGAAATACCCCTTATGCAACGAGGAACTCCTCTATTAGATGCACATTCGTAACCAAGCAATTAAGTACAATAAACTAAATAAAGAAGTGAGAAGTATTGATAAAACTTTAAGAATGGAAAGAAAAGTGAAACCACTAAATGCAAAAGTTCAAATTCCACTAACAAAAAAGGCATTTACAGAATTATGGTTGGAATCTCAACTTGCTTTATAGTATCTCTTACTTAAGTATGGGAAAAATAAACAAGTGCGAAAAATGGGAAAGGGGGATAACTATTCATTATTTAGGATAAAAAAATTCCGAAAGCTCTAAAAAGTGTAACGCTTTGATCCATTCAAAGGGCTGATCTGATGGTGGTCTTGGCTCCTGAGATGTCTCATTTAGGGTTGTAGAAGGAGGGGTTGATGTTGTGAACAATGACCAAGAACAGACAAGACCGGTTGTTAGATACGTCCAAGCTTACAGAAAGCTCAAAAAGGGTTAGTGGGGAAAGGTATGAAAGGGTGAAAGTGAAGAATGAAAATAGTAAGTAAAACCCACGAACAAATCCAAAGGATATACATACCAATAGGACTTCGAAGGACTCACAGCATAATTCAATTTGATGCACGAATTGGTTCAATAAGGTTACTCGCCACTTAACCTTGCTTAAGGGAAAAGATAAGAGTGACGCCAAGAGTAAACAAACGGTATTTACACAAGGAAGAAAGTACTTAAGTGTATTGAAGGTAATCTCTTACAGCTACAAGTATAAGGGTATTTATACTTATAGGTTAGAAAAACTTGCCTAAAAGGGAAAAGACAATGAGGACATTTCCTAAAGAAGCAATGTACACGGTACAAAAAGGTAAAAAAGAATATAGAAGGAAAACAATCATTGGTGCTACAGATTCTACATATGATATTATACACGTGGCGATGCTGCATTAGCGAGGTTGTTAGGAGATGCAAACAAAAGGTACAGATAGATGGGTTTGTTCGAGCAGGGATGGCTTAGTTAGTTTAGATTCTCTATCTTTCGGTTTCTTCGCAAGGATGATGCCGAGTGATAGGTCGACTTAGTACTAGAGCGTAATCATCAACTTGGTATACCACAAAATAATGGACAGTTATACGACATGGCATTAAAGGTGACTCGGCAAGGAAGTACTCTGCCTCTGTAGGTGTCAGTTGGAACATAAGGATTTGTAGTGTTAACCCCTCTAGTCCTTAGGCTCGGTTATAGGTTAGAAGTCTCGTAGCTTGATTCCCATCATTCCTTCTGGGTTGTTTTGGATTTGGGATCAAATTCGAATGGTGTTCGCTCAACTCTTCATCAGGGTGACCTGGACTAAAGTCGGTAATGTTAAAGGAATTAGAAACCCCATAGTCTTTAGGCAATTCCAACCTGTAGGCATTGTTACTGGTTTTTTGGAGGATTTTGAAAGGTCCTTCCACTCTTATAGATAATTTGTTCTTCCTTTTGTTTGGGAACTATTCCTTGCTAAGGTGAGGTCATCCTAAGTCTTTCGGTTGAAATTGTTTAACTATGAACAGCTAATGACTAGCTAAATCAAGATGTCTAATAAATTTAATGGAAGACTTAGATATATGAAATGGCATGGGTGGAAATCCTTGATTTAGAATATGCGATATATGTGTACATAATCTAAATTTCTTTAACAATTACATCGTATACAATATTTTTCCTATTTATACCTTTCCTTTCAATTTATTTCTACTAAAGTAAATAGGTTCTAGAAGTTTAGATATATATATATATATATCCCTAAGTATTTACTAAGTTGCTCTAAAAATTGTTTCCCTTTATTTGTTTGATATATTACCATAAAAAGTGCTTTAGCTAATTTAGTCTATTGCTTAATATTCATCACCCACAATAAAATCGAGTTTACTTTTTTGCTATTCCAAAAAAATATTCAAAATTCATATATATATACATATACATACATATGTACATACATACATATTTACAGTATTATAACAAATAAATTGTTTGTTTGGCTTTCTTTATGCCTACTGTAGCTTAGAAGTCCCATAGCTTGATTTAGAACATGAGGATTCGTCATGTCAGGCCCTTTAGTCCTCGAGCTCAACTACTAGTCAGAAGTTCCGTAGCTTGATTCCTATTAGGTTGAGGTTTACCGGCTTAAGTTATTGGGAAGATCACCCTAACCCTTATCATCTTTGGAAGCACTTTTAGGGGTGACCTCCCGCTGAGCCACTAGGGTAGAAGTGGATAGAGGAATGGCTTAACCATCTTCGGTAGCAAGATGGGCACCTTAGATGGCGTTAGCTACTTGGGCAGCATCTCTCTCTCTCTTTCTTAGGATTCCCTCTCCTTCCTATATGTGAACTCATCCAACTAATCTAGAAAGCCTAAGTCAAGTTAGGATGATGTTCTTACATTCTGGTGAATCTATTGACCATACTCAATAGTGATATCCTGATACTCCTCAACCTACTACTATGATTTGAAGAAGTTCTCTACAACCTTCTCTTCGATAGCCTTGTTGAGTACCTTATTAATCTTTAGATCAGTGATGAGCTCCTTCATCTCCTCAACCTCTTTGGGGAGCCCCTTTATTCTCTATTATAGCTCGACTTTTGACTAGCTAACTTTAGCAAAGTATTTTTGGCAGAATCACATTCAACTACCTCCATTGCTAGTTTGATCTATAGCTTGGAGACTAATGCATTTAGTTCCAGTTTATGTTGTTTGGACTTTACCTTGGCCTTCTTCTCCTCTTTCAGCTTTTTGGAGAGTTCAACCTTAGACTCGTGCTCCTCTTATAGTTGAGTTTTTAGCGCCTTAACCTCCTTACTGGTCTCCTTGGCCTCTTATCAGCCTTCCCTCTCCTTCTATAAGGCGGCTTCTAGAGAAACATTCTACATATAGCAATGATGTAGATGTCGGTTAACCTTGTAAAATTTCTTATTAATTTGCTCGAAGGAAGTCTTTGCCTCCTATAAATCCTCCTATGCATTAATTATAACTGATTGGAGGTCTTTAACCTTAGTTAACATCTCTTTGTAGTGATTCACCCATAGTAACACTTGACCATGATACTATACATTGAGAAAGGTAGTGTTAACAATGAAAAGAAGACTTAGGAAAACATTACCAAAAGAGGAGCAACTTATAGTGACAAACACGTGCTTGACAGTTTAGGGAGTTAAGGTGGCCTCCAAATTTAGTGGGGTCATCTAGTAGGCACACTACTGTCATCTTTAAGATGCTTTTAATTAGTAGGGGTGTAAGACTCCATTAATGCATCTAAGCTGAGAGACAGGTGATGCAATGTTATATCATTATCTAGATTCCCCATTGTGGCTAGAAGATCCTCCCCCTATACTACCTGATGTCTGACTTAGAGTCTTCCTCATAGAGCTAAGTATCCTTTAACTCGCACAGGACCCCCTTATAGGTGTCTAGAATGGTCTTATCCCTTCAGTGCTTCTCTAAGGCCTCAGCTTAAGACATTCCCATCTAGTCCTTTGTGAGATAGTTATGGCTAGATAGAAGCCGCTTGGACAACGATTTGCTAAGTGGCATTGGCAGCTTAGAACTCTTTGAAGCCAAAGCATTTTTCCTCCCCTCTTTGGGAAGATTCATCTACTGGCTTACCAACCTCTCGATAGTGCTGATCTCAAGCCTCTTTCCTTTATCTTTGGAAATGGAGGGGGGTAGGTTTGGGGAAGAATTAATAGCTTCAGCTTATTAGTGACAACCTCAACCCCCACTGCGATTGGCTCAAAAAGGGAGGATTTGCAGTTGCAAAGGATATAGTAGCCAATGGGTGGGTAACCATGAGCTCCATGAGAGATCAATTAACAAGAATCCCTTAAGGAGTATATGGTGATTCCACCTTGCTTATGATGGGAATCATGCTACAGGACCTCTGACTCACAGCAGAGCTTGAGGATTAGAAAGGTTGGCACGACAAATCCTTATGTTCCAGTCAACCTCGGTCGAGGCTGAGTACTCCCTTACCAAGGTACCTTTAATGCCGTGCCATATGACCATCCATTATTCTATGGTATGTCAAGTTGATGATTACTCTCTAATGCCGAGCCGACCAATCACTCAGCATCATCCTTGCCGAAAAGCCACGAGATAGAGGATCTAAACTGATTGAGCCATTCCTGCTCGAACAAGCCCATTTATCCACAATTTTTATCCGTATCTCTTAACAACCTTGCCAATGCATTGTCGCCATGTGTACAGTATCATATTTAGAATCTATAGTACCAATGATTGTTTTCCTTATATATTCATTTTTACCCTTTTGTATGGTCTACATTGCTTCTGCAAGAAATGTCCTTATTGTCATTTCTCTTTTAGGTAAGTTACCCTAACTTACGGGTATAAATACCCTTGTATTTGTAGTTGTAATAGATTAGATTACCTTTTCCTTGCGGAAATACTATTTGTTTACTCTTGGCATCAGTGTTATCCTTCCCTTAAGTAAGGTTAGGTGGTGAGTAACCTCATTGGACCAATTTGTGCATCATATCAAATTGTGTCATGAGTCCTTAGAAGTTCCATTGGTGTGTCATATCCTCTAGAGTTGTTTGTAGGTTTGCTTATTGCTTTCATTCTTCAATTTTACCCTTTTGTACCTATTCCTATTAACCCTTTTTGAGCTTTCTGCAAGCTTAGACCCATCTAGTAACTGGCCTTCTCTGTTCTTGGTCACGGTTCGCAACATCTTAGTATCAGAGTAAAGGTTTTATGAGAACTATATTTAGTTCTTCTTAAAGTTCTATTGTGCTATGTTTTGTATGTGTGAAACAAAGTCAGTTATTATGTTCATTTGATTATTGTGTTATTAGCTATTTATTTTCTGAAGTGTTTGTTTGAATTTTGAATCTGCAAAGAAAAAAAAAATGATAGACCCAAGTATGAATGTTAATGCTAGTGATGACGGTAAAGTTATCCACCGTGGACAACAATCTTAAGGAATTCTTAGAAGCACTGACGAGAGTCTTGATGAGGTAACTAACTTCCTGGTAGATCCAACTTGAGCTGTTCATGTATTGCCTTACCGACCTATTGAGGCTGCGTAAAATACTCCACAAGCTGCTCAACTGTTATAGGTTAAAACATAGCTTAACTAGTTCGAGGTGGAGGAGTTGGCGGATAAGTAAGGTAAATGATAGACTTGAGAGAGGTTGATGAAAAGGAAGAAGAGTATTTTGAAGAGGAGCATGTACGAGTCCCAAGAGCATCTGACCATGTGAAGCTTCAGATTCCGAGTTTCAATGGATCTAAGAATGTTGACGAGTATTTGGATTAGGAAGAGAAGGTATAGCGTGTGTTTGATTACTATCAATATAAAGATTATCAGAAAGTGAGGACCGTTGTTGTTGAATTCTTTGGTTATGCCACCATATGGTGAAAGAATTTTCAAGCCATAAGAAAAAGAAAGGGGTATCGAAAGATTAATACTTAGCATAAGATGAAGAGAGTGCTTAGAAATAGATTCGTGCTGGAAACATATCTCCAAGATACTTTCATTTGGCTTTAAGAGCTGAGATAAGGGGGCCGAACTATTGATGAGTATATTCAAGAATTCCAAATGCTTATGATAAGATGTGAAGTGGAGGAACCACTAGCTCGAATAGTTTCAAGGTTTATTAATGGGTTAAGAGGAGACTTCCGAGACATTGTAAAGCTCCAACGATTTGATATAATGGATGAAGCCATTAGGATTGCCCAGTTAGTGGAGGGGCAAAGAAGGTATTATAACCCAACAGCATCGTTGTCATGGTAGGTCACCGTATACCATACACATGTCTACTATCAACCCCCTTGCTGATCGTAGGCTTTTCATACGACATACAAGACTCCTTTCACTATACGTTATCACTAGACCCATAGATATGTTATATAGAGCAACATAACTAATTTTACTTTTCTGGTATAAATTAATTAGATGTGTGGGCTTGTAAGATTCACACCAAAAGAATATTAAAAAAAAATGCAGTTCATAAGGGAAATGCATTAGAAATTTAATCTATGTTATAAACAAAAATATAAAAGTACTAGTTATCTACAAATCTGTTACAGAATTTCCTCTTCGCTCCCTAATCGCTCCAACCTGTCCCTACACGAGACTTACTACGGGCATGCCTTAGCTCGAATTAGTGAAGAGATTTTCTTGCATAAAAAGGAATCTATCAGGGTGTAAGTTTAAGCTTAGTGAGATAAATACCCTCATTAGTACCATATGGCAGAAATTTATTAGATGGACAATCATTCAAATGCATGAATAATCAGTATGCCAAACAACGCATGTAATAGCTTATGAACTGCATACAACTCAGAATTATACCCCTTGTAGTCGGGGTTTGGAGATAATTAATCGATCCAAACCAAAATCCGGGTTCTAGCCCTTGAGTTTTATTTCATTTGCACTATTGTGCTTAAGTCAAAACAAAACTATGTATATGTATGCATGTATATATATACTTTCATTATCGAATGATAAATCATAATTTCAAAATCTTAAGTTTAGTGGTGTGGTTGACTCTGCAATTCACAAACACATGCCCTAGGCAGAAGCTACAAGATATGGTCCTTAGCCTATGGTTGGCGTCTCTGAGCGCCTAATAAGCCCATCAGCTTAAGACAGAAACTCAATAAAAATGATGACATAGCTAGTTCCCAATCCTACAAGAGGCTCGTCTTCCTGTGAGTCTCTTCCCATCTTCTACAAGAAGCAGCAATTAGTGTTATTTGAATGCAATCATGGGGAATGTATGATTCATTTGACCTCTTAGTCATATAAGTAGTTAATCCGATTTTTTAAGGTGATAAGACAATTTGATTCCATATAAATACATGTAGAAGTTATCACAACAATTCCTCATTATTACATAATTAATAAGCCATTAAATTCATCACAATTTCATATACATGCATTTCCCATCTCCCATAAGCATATAATTCATATATATAAGTTTAAGTGCATCTATTCTACAAGCAAACTTAAGTAAAGAGTCATTGGGAATTTACTCACTCAGCTATGTGGTCAGTCAAAGTAATCCGAAGGCAAATCGTCTTTCTACGCGGAGTCCCCTGGTCATCAAAATCATGATACTATAAGGGATTGAAATAAAACTTAGGAAACTAAGCTAAAACCTCTTATGTTATACTCTTGATTAGTTTTTGTATTTTTCCCGTTTTTACTTAAAAGTTCAATTGCCTATAACTTTTTCATTTTAAATCTGATTTTTATGATTTTATAGTCAATATTCATCATTTTTTAGTGTACTTCAATGTGGTGAGGTTAGATTTTTGAGATGTGGCACATAAATCTATCCATAGGTCAAAATTATAGCAATCCTTATGTTTTGGAGTATTTTTAGGCCTTATTTAGTTAATAGGCTTTTTGGTAACTTGAGAAATCTTTTGGGCTTAGTTTTAAGATTTTATCCTAAGCTCAAAATACTCTTTCAGGTTAGATTTACAGCTTTGATTTATACTCCTAAGGCTAATAACCACTTCATGGGCTGTTTAGTGGGCTTAAGTTATCAAATGAGCTTGTTTTTTGTTCAACTCAAAGATAGTCACTTTCTTAGCTTAGAGAGTATTTTGTGGGCTTCTTGAAAGTTTTAAAATAACTCCTATGGATGTGTCAAGTTGCTGGTTAGAAATTTAAAGGTGGTTCAACTTAACATTTGAGGCCCGTTTTGGAAGTTTTAAGCTTAATATACTTATCATACTTTTCTTGGTTGGTCTTTTCACTTTGTTTACTCACTTTTATCATATTTTTAATTGTATTTTAAGGATGTTCTAGATTTGGTTGGTTTGTATATGAGAGCTTCCAAGTTGGTTTTCTAACTTACTTCATCATTTCCTTAAGTTTAGGTATTAGATCATGAACTTAAACTACTTATATTCAAATCTTAAGTTGAATTTTCTTCCATAGGACAATTCTTTAGCTCATGCTTTATACAAAAAATAGAAGATCTCATACTTATTACAACTTTCATATCATAGCTCATATCGTACAAAGTTGGTTTCCTCATAAAACTTCTTGTGATGGATTTTTCCTTAACCTAAGTCTAGATTTGAGATCAACATCCAAATAACTTTTGAATTTTTCACATACAACATGTTCCTCTTCCATTCAAGTTCTTGTTTCAAGATTTTCTCATCTTAAAATCTTTCATTTGAAGTGTTAAATAAGTATCTCTATAAAACACCAACTTTACATGCTCATATTTCAATTTCATACAAGGGTTTCATAAGTTTGTTTTATAAGATGGTCTTTGATGTTATAACAACTTATAATAATACTCATATCTTCAAGAAATCAAAGTCTCCTAATATGAATACTAACCTACTAACACAAGAAACGCTTACTCATCCTTAAAGCAAAGTATGGTGGTTGTGCACAAAGGTTCTACTTAAGCTCTTGGCCTTACTTCCTTCTTTTGCATCTTTTTGGAAACCCGAGTTGTTTAATCCTTTGGAGTGGGGTTTGTGGAAGGTTATAAGAGTCTTAAAGGAGCTTGAATGTTAGAAGAGAAAGACATAAGAAAAGAAAATGAAAGTGCCGTAAGTGAAGTTTGGAAGTAGCAGCCAAATGAGAGATTTTGTAGGGTAAGGTTGTTTCCTCTTTTGTGTTGGTTTTAAGTGAGAGAAAAAGGAAGTAAAAATGAAATGGAAAGTAAGAGAAAATGATGCATGAGTGGCCGATTGGAATGGGAGTGAATGTGTGTTTAAGAAGTTTGTAATTGTTGTCTTGTAGCTAACACAAAAGTTAACAATTGTAACTATTGATGATTTAAGCATTAAGGAGTGAATAGTAGTGTATAAGAGAAAGTGATTGATGGATGAAAGAAAAGAGTATAGCCCCCCTTTCTTGCTTGTTCAAATTGGCCATGGAGTGTCCTTTGGGGCATGGAATTGTCTTGTCTCATTTAATAAAGTTAAGCATGTGAAATCTTGTGACAATTTGTCCATATGTAGTATAAGTGAAGAGGTAATAAGGAAAGTGTCTTATCACTAAGTTATCAATTGATAAATAATTCCAACTTTCAATTGATAAGTCATCTAAAGTGATTGGTTGGTGTACTTATTTATATGTAAGGCTTAGACATGAAGATAAGGGCATTGTCTTATAGGAAATTGTTTTAGGATTTTGTTCTTACATTATTTTGTAATTTATGATTCTATTCTTATAAAATTGTGAAATTTTCTAGAGTTGAATGAAATTATTCAAATTAAATTATCGATTAGTCACTTAAGGTTAAAAGTCCCTAATTGTTTTAGGGTTTAGGGTCTTAAGTGACTTTAGAGTTCATAGTTTTTCAAATTTGGGTTTTATCGATAATAAGCTTTTGAATTGGAAAATTTAATTCATTTCTAAATGTAAACTTAAGTTCTTAGTTTAGTTGATCCTTGGAAATGTTCGAGAAATACTTTTAGTCAAATCTTAGGCCCAATAAAAGTAGGGTTTATTGAAGGAGCAGAGTAACAACCAGAATGCTAACTAACTGACCAGGGCAGGCAAGTCAGCGAGCTTAGTCTAGTATCGAGCCGAGTAGAAGAGTTGATGTTAGAGTCGAGCAAAAAAGGCTACCCCGAAGATATAGTGCTAACCCAAACGTATGAGAAGGGGCAAGGGTCTGGCAAGAAGGCCATCCAAATTAAGTGCTTCAAGTGTCAAGGTTTTGGACATAAGGCTGCTCAGTGCTTGAACCAAAAGGCGATGGTCATTAAGGGAGACATCCCGAAGTTAGAAATAAAGAGTACGGATGAAGAACCTGAAGAGGAGGAGGTTCTTACCAAGAATGAAAATGCTGAGAAGGAGCTGATTGAAGAGTATGTGTTTCCCAAGGACTTAGACTAGTTACTCATGGTTGTTTAGTATACTATGAGCGTAGAACCCTCACTAAAGGAGGAGCAAAGGGAGAATTTGTTTCATACCACCTACAAGGTAAATGATCAAATCTATGCTCTCATTGTGGATAGTGGAAGTTGTACCAATATGGCATCAGCCGATCTTGTTTCAAAACTAAAGCTACTGACTGTTGCACATCTTAGGTTGTATCAGTTGCACTGGTTGAGTGAGAAAGGAGCATTACATGTTACTTAGCAAATACTGATACCGATCAATATAGGGAATTACTTTAACCAGATCCTTTGTGACGTGCAGCCTATGTATGCTTCTTGCTTATTGCTGGGTAGGCTGTGGTTGTTTAATAGAAGAGTTATACATGAAAGCTACAGGAATACGTATGTATTTGAAAAGGATGATCAGAAGATCATGCTAAATCCGATGCCACCGAGAGAAGTTCACAAGCTATAGGCGAAACTCACTTGCAGATTGAAGAAAGCTCTAGTGATGAGTAGAACTGAGCTCTGAGAGGCCATCAATGCTGGCGACCAGACCCTATTGTTGGTTAGGAGACTATTAGAAGTGAAGGAGTAGCATGAGCTCCCCCAAGAAATCAAGGAGTTGCTAGATTTCTATGCCAACTTGTTCCTTGAACAGTTACATGAGGTGTTGCCCCCAACTTAAGGCATAGAGCACTACATTGACTTAGTACCTAAAACTATGTTGTCGAATAAGCTAGCTTATCAGATGAGTCTTGAGCAAGCCTCTAAACTCTAACATCAAGTCAATGAGTTACTATAGAAAAGCCATGTAAGAAAGAGTCTTAGCCCTTGTACTATGCTTGCACTTTTAGTGTCGAAGAAGGATAGAACTTGGTAGATGCGTATTGATAGCCGAGCTGTAAACAAAATCATGATCAAATACAGGTATGCAATCCCGAGGCTAAAAGACATGTTGGATGAACTGAGTAAAGCTAAGATTTTCAACGAGGTTGATCTTAAGTCTGGCTATCATCAAATTAGCATGAGGTTAGGAGACTAGCAGAAGACTGCATTCATGATTAGACATAGACTTTACAAGTGGATGGTCATGCCCTTCAGCTTGTCAAATGTCCCGAGCACTTTCATGAGACTTATAAACCATGTGCTAAGACATCTCATTAGGAAGTGTGTCATGGTGTACGTTGACGACATCCTAGTCTATAGTACCAACATGTCAAGTCACTGTGAACATCTTAGAGTAGTCTTAGATATCCTTCTCACTGAGAGACTATTTGACAAGTTGAAGAAATGTTATTTCTACCAGGAAGAAGTGGTATTCTTGGTGTATGTAATCAGTGGAGGAGGCTTGCAACTCGATGGTGAGAAGATCAAGCCAATTATTGAGTGGTTGACTCCTACTACTTGTGCTGACGTAAGAAGTTTTCACAAATTGGCTTTGTTTTACAAAAGGTTTATCAGAAATTTCAGTACAATTACAGTACCACTTACTGAGTTTACAAAGAAGAACATTGATTTTTGATAGGGAGAAATGGAGGAGAGGAGTTTTGTCAATGTAAAAGAAAGATTAACCTCTGCTTTGGTGTTAGTATTACTTGACTTCAATAAAATTTTTAAGCTGGAATACGATGCATCAGGGTTGGAATAAGTACTATCTTGGTACAAGAAGGCCGACTAATTGCCTTCTACAGTGAGAAGCTCTGAAGACCACAGCTGAACTACTCTGTTTATGACAAGGAACTTTTGGTACTAATTCGAGCAATGCAAATGTAGCAACATTACTTACTACTGAGAGAATTTGTTATATATATTGACCATGAATCGTTGACGTACCTCTAAAGTCAGACCAAGTTGTTAAAGTGGCAACCAAGATGGATTGAATTCCTTGAGGGGTTCAATTTTGTGATAAAGTATAAGTAAGGAAAGAGTAACGTAGTTGCAGATGCTCTTTCGAGGAGGCATGTGCTCTTATCAGAATTACAGATTAAGCTATTTGGTTTTGCGAGTATCAAAGAATAGTACTCCAAAGATTCAAACTTTGGACCAATAATTTCGCGATGTGTAGGTAGGAAGATAGTAAACGAATATTATGTAAAGGATGACTATCTGTTCCAAGGGGGGAAACTGTGCGTACCGATTTGTTCCCTCTGGAAATATTAATTATGGAAGCCTACAACGGAGGACTCTTTGGACACTTTGGAGAGAGGAGGACTTGTAAACCATTGAATGATCAATTCTTTTGGCTGAGAATGCGAAGAGATGTATACCGAGTTATAAAAAGCTATGCTATGTGCCAAGCCGAATAAGGGAAAACAATGCCCTTACTTATTTTGATGAGGTCGTAGACTGAGCTAAGTATAGACTTTGTTCTCAGATTACCGTAAACTATCTGAGACAAAGATTATATAATGGTCATTGTAGATCAGTTCAGTAAGATGGCACACTTCGTGCCTTGTACCAAAATTAATGACGCTTTGGCTATTGCTTTTCTTTTCTTATAGGAGATTGTGTAGATACACAGCGTATCGAAAAGTGTAGTCTTTGATAAACACCTGAAGTTCTTGAGCCATTTTCGGAGAACCCTATAGCGTTAGCTGGGAACCAAATTACTCTTCAGTACCTCATGTCATGCTTAAACTGACGGCCAAACAGAGGTGGTTAATCATACTTTGAGGTCACTACTCGAACTGCAATAGGCAAGAACTTGGTTAATTGGGATGTTTGCCTGCTAGTGGTTGAGTTTGCCTATAACTGAACTATACGTGACACCACTAAGTAGAATCCTTTCGAGGTAGTCTATGGATTTAATCCTGAGTTGCCCCTTGACTACGCCCCTATACCAACACCTACACAAGAGGACCCTGACGCCTCGGCCAGAGTACAATCTCTTTAGTACATCTATGATAAGGTCACTCGGCACATCGACTAAGCTACCGGAAGAATGTGAGAAAAGACCAAGGATAAATTAGCTAAACAATTTTAGTTAGGAGACTTGGTATGGCTACACCTTAATAAAGAACGGTTCTCGAATAAGAGGAAGAACAAATTATCTACAAGAGTAGAAGGAACTTTCAGAATTCTCTAGAAAATTAGTGACAGCACCTACAGGTTAGAACTGCCTAAGGACTATGGGGTTTCTGATACCTTTAACATTGCTGACCTCAATCTATATCACCCTGATGGAGAACTAAGTGAACACCATTCAGATTTGATCCTAAATCCAAAATAATCCGAAGGGAGTGATGGGAATCAAGCTTTAGGACCTTTGACTTGCAGCCGAGCTTGAAGATTAAAGGGATTAGTACTATTAATCCTTATGTTCCAACCAACCCTTACCGAGGCCGAGGTTGAGTACTCTCTTGTCGAGTCACCTTTAATGTTGTGTTATATGACTACCTATTATTCTATGGTATACCGAGTTGATGATTACTTTATAATTTCGAGTTGATCAATCACTTGGCATCATCCTTGCTGAAAAGTCGAGAGACAGATGATTTGAACTGATTAACCTATTCCTACTCGAACAAGCCCATTTATCCATACTTTTTGTCTACATCTCCTAACAACCTTGCCAATGCAACATCGTTACATATATAATATCATATGTAGAATCCATAACACTAATGATTGTTTTCCTTATACATTCATTTTTACCCTTTTATATCATGTACATTACTTTTTTAGGAAATGACCTTATTGTATTTTCCCTTTTAGGCAAGTTGCCTTAACTTACAAGTATAAATACCCTTATACTTGTAGCTGTAATAAATCATATTACCTTCAATACACTTAGGTACTTTCTTCCTTACGTGAACATTGTTTGTTTACTCTTGGCATCACTTTTATCCTTTCCCTTAAGTAAGGTTAGATGGTGAGTAACCTCATTGAATCAATTCATATATCATATCAAATTATGCCGTGAGTCCTCCGAAGTTCTATTGGTGCGTCATATTTTCTGGAGCTATTCATAGGTTTGCTTACTGTTTTCACTCTTTGCTTCTACCCTTTTGTACCTATCCTTATTAACCCTTTTCGAGCGTTCTGCAAGTTTAGACCCATCTAATGATTAGCCTTATCTATTTTTTGTCACAGTTCGCAATAGCTTGTCTCACATATAGTTATCTAAATTTCATATTTTTGTGCTTTCTTTTTTTTTTTTGAATTTTTTTTTGTATTTTTCCCTAAACTTGATATTTTTGGGGTTTTCTTATTTTTCTATTTTATGTATTTTTTTTAATTGAGGACCCCATAACCTAATCTGAAAAATAAAAAAAAAAGGGGGGAGGGCAACAATTAGGTGTTTATAGCTATCCCTTTTATGGTAAAGTTTGAGCAAAACTTTGCTACAAAGATACCAGATACTATTTTTGCCTTCAGGAAAAACAACTATAACTATCCTAAAATCACTTTGGATGTGGAACGAAACCCAATTGTGGCTCTCTAGGCTCACTAACTTAGGTGGTGGTATTGGAATTTATCTAAAACTACATTGTGCCTTACAATGCATACTAACCTAAGTGGAAGCATCTCTCGAAGACTAGCAACCCTAACATAGGATCGATCTAAAACCTAGTTATGCCTCACTAGGCTCACTAATCTAGGCGAAAGCATCTCTCAGGGACTAGCAACCTTAAAATGGGATCTATTTAAAATCTAGTCATGCCTTATAAGGCTCACTAACTTAGGCGGGAGCATCTCTTGGGGACTAGCAATCTTAAGCTAGGATCGATCTAAGACTTAGTTATGCCTTACAAGGCTCACTAACCTAGGCGAGAGTGTCTTTCGAGAACTAGCAATCCTAAACTGGGATCCATCTAAAACCTAGTTATGCTTCACAAGGCTCACTAACCTATGTGGGAACGTCTTTTAAGGATTAGCAATCCTAAACTGGGATCAATTTTAAGACCTAGTCGTACCTTATAAGGCTTAGTAACTTAGGTGGAAGCATCTCTCAAGGACTAGCAACCCTAATGTGGGATAGATTTGAAACCTAGTCGTACCTCACTAGGCTCACTAACCTAGGCGAGAGAGTCTTTCGGGGACTAACAACCCTAAAATGAGATCAATCTAAAAACTTGGTCGTACCTTACTAGGCTGACTAACCTAAGCGAGATGTAGACACCTAATTTTTGCCCTTCCATAGTCTTAATTTTTATTTTTTACAAAAAGGTTCCTAATTCAAAGATAACAAAAAAATTAATAAATAATAATAATAAAAATTAACAAATAATGAAAATACCAAAAAAATAAGAAAATGAAAAACCATAAAAATGTCGTAGATTTTTAAGAAGTAATTTATATTAGGATTAATTAGTTTTAGTTTTAGTTTAGTTAAAAATTTTTGTTTAGGGAATCGGATAGTTTAAATATAATTTAAAGGTAATGAATGTCATAATGGATAAGCAATGGAGTATTTGAGTGGATTTAGTTGGAGGTTATAGGTTCGAGTCTTAGCAGGCACCTATATCTTTATTTTTCTAACTTTACAAAAGCGAGACGAAAATCATTCTCATATCTAATTAAATCATATGAGTTTAGTTAAATTAGATTTGAATTGAATTTGAATCTAGTTTAATGGTTATAAATTAGATACGATAAGATATGATAGGATTTGATTTGGGACTTTATAAAAGAAAAGAACAACAACATCGAAGGTAGGACAATCCACAAAAAAGAAAAAAAAAAGAAAGAAGGATTAACAGCAGTACGCCGTTCCTTGCCGTTCTACGAAGACATCCTTCAATCCAATTCAAAGTTGTTAAAGTCCACGCCATCAATTTGAAACCCTAACAACACACTTCCAAAAACGAAATCCAATTCAAAGCTACAATCCACGATCCAAAGTCCAACGTCTCAAAAGAAGCTGCACAATTTAGCAATTCCGATCCATGAAGCATTGACAAAAATTACGTTCTCAAAATCCATACTCCACCGATCAGCTACACGTACACGGACAGTAGCAGTCGTGAGTCCGATCAACCGATCACCAGCCAACATCAGCAGCGCCAACCCCATGTTCCACCGTACATCACCAATTCCAGAACAGCAAGCCCCGACGTCAAATTGTATACTCCACAGTCTGATACCGTCGTTGCTCCGTCTGCACCATTATCGTGCAAGAACAAGCCAAGTTCAGTTTTTCCAAATCTTAGTTTTCTTATTTTATTTCATTTATTTATTTATTTATTTATTTATCATTATTATCATTATATTATTAGTTCCTTAGTTATTTGATGTAGTATATGTGTATATAACTATATTAGTTTAGATGATTATTAGTATTAGTTTTTTATATATTAAGTAAGTTACGTAATATTATTAATCTATTTAGGAAGATAATTGATCAATAATAATAGAATATATATGTATATTAGTCTAGGAATTTTTTAAGATTAGGTATATTTTTAGGATTTTCTCACTTAGAAATTTCTTTTGGAAATAAATAAAATAAAAAAAAAAACCGTTTAAAAAAATAGACTTTTAGAGAATTTTTATAAAATAGAATAAAAGGACTTAGTGAATTAGGACCCTTTTGGAGTTTTGAAAAACTGAATTGATAATAACGTAAAATCGATCGGTTTTCAAAATTAAAATCAACTAACACATTAAAGATATTTTGAAAGAACTACGATCGTCTGGTCTTGGCTAGCGGGTATGTATGCACCTTCGGGATGACGATAAAATATGTAGAAACTTAGGTTCTTTTTTTTTTCTTTTGATTTTATTTATTTGTTTTCTTAAATATTATAATTAAAAAATAATCCTAATTTCGGTATATAAATAGTGGTACCCGTTAGGGTTTAATAGGTTAGCCCTCGAATTCGAAACCCTCTGGTTCTTTATTAAAATTGAAATCAAAGATCGGTAGCTAAATTGTAACCAATCCACCTAATTGGTTTAGTTTCTTTTCTTTTCCCGACTCTGGTTGAGTGGTGACTTCAAAAATTATTTTTAATTAAAAAAACGGAATTTCTCAATTTCTTTAGTCAAGGATTAATATTAAATGGGTTAAGGTTTAGTATTAATCAGAAAATGAGAAATCAATTTTAAACAGAAACCGAAAAATCAGGCTCGATACGGGAGTATCTTTCGGGGACTAGTAACCCTAACGTAGGATTGATCTAAAACTTGTTCGTGCCTCACAAGGCTTATTAACCTAGGCGGGAAGCATCTTTTGAGGATTAGTAACTTTAAATTGGGATTGATTTAAAACCTAGTCGTGCCTCACAAGGCTCACTAACTTAGGCAGAAGCGTCTTTTAAGGACTAGCAACCCTTATTTGGGATTGATCTAAAACTAGTCATGCTTCACTAGGTTTACTAACCTAAGTAGAAGCGTCTCTAAAAGACTAGCAACCCTAAAATATGATCAATCTAACACCTCATCGTGCCTCATAAGGCTCACTAACCTAGGCAGGAGCATTTCTTGAGGACTGACAACCCTAAGTTGGGATCAATCTAAAACCTAGCTATACCTCACAAGGCTCCCTGACCTAGGCGAGAGTGTCTCTCAGGGACTAGCAACTTAAACTTGGTGTTATACCAAAAGGAACAAAAGAAGAGAAGTACCTTACAGGCTTGCTAAGAGAAAACTTGGCGAAAAGAAGTTCCCTATGGACCTCCTTGAGAAAAATTTGGTGGACAAAGTGGAAGTGCCCTATAGGCTTGCTTGAGAAAAATTTAGTGAACAGAGGGGCCCATTAGGCTTGCTTGAAATAGAAATGCCTCATTGGCTTACTTAAAGAATTTACAAGAGAGATTGAGTTAAGATTGCATCTTCAAAGGCTGGTTAATCACATAGATGTGGAAGGTGAGTGTCTTATGGATTGGACAGATGAGACAATGAAGAGAAGTGCCATTTGGACTCGCTAAGAGAAACTTCGTGAACTGAGGGGCCTAATGGGTAAGCCTAGAGAAATCAAGCGTCTTATGAACTTACTACAAGATCTTTGCAAAAAGAAGCACCCTATGGGCTTGTTAAAAGAACTTAGTGAACTGAAGGACCCTATGGGTATGCTAAAGGTAATTGAGGAACATAGGCACTCTATGGATTTGCTAAAGACCTTGAAGAGAGTTGAATGGATGGAAGGTGGGATAGCCCATTTAAGAGTTGGTTAGGATAAAAACTTGTTCGAAAACACTACTTGATTTTTTAGGAAACTATTTATAGAAAAACCCTTTTAGTGAAAACCAATTATGTTGAAAAAGACAATGAGTATAATTTCATTTAATTTGGGAAGAATGAGAAAATCCCGGACTCTTAACCCCCTTATTTTTTTTCGTTAAAATGGATTGAAAACTTAACCACTTGGGCTAACATGGATTGGATAGCAATTTTGTGGCAAGCCTTTACTTTCTCTCTTTTCTTTTTTCTTCTTTTTTATTTTTTGTTTTTGTTTTTGAAAGTTTTGCCAACAGGTATAAATTCTTATTTAAGGAACAATCTTATGACCACCCCTATCCTTAGTAATTATGTGGAGTTTCTTAATGCCCCTGATCCTAGGGCTTCTCATAAGGCTTTTGTGATTTCAAGACATTCCTTTTTTAAGGAAAAGGTAACTCACAATTAGTTTAGTCAAAGAGGTCTTCCTAACTAGCCCTCGGTTTAGATCTCACTCTCGACTTTAGTTCCAAAAATTATAATCCCTTTTATAAGTGATACTCCTTGATCAATCCGTTAGGTCTTTTTTGGTTTACCCTTATGAATTTAGGCTTTTGGTCTAAGGGTTTTAAAAAGGATTAATGAAAAGGCTTATTTTGATATAAATACTTTTATTAATCTTGAGTATATAAATCAAGAACCTGGGGGAAAAATTAGAAGTATGCTTACCCTAGTTTCAAAAACAAATTTTATTAAAGATAAATTATCTTTCAAGATCAGAAGAGCTTTTACGTATGTGAGGGCGGTATTATAGGTGGGGAGGCCTTACATGATTCACTCTAGATAAGAGAGGCTTCGAAGTGTTAGTGTGGATATGGAAATTTGGATTTTTAGGCTTACGAGTGTGATTTAAGGCCTTTTGTTTTATAAGGCTATTTAGGCATTGAATCCCGGCCCTTTGATTTGGTTTGGTTGCTCCTATTGGGATGTGAAATATTTCTTGGGGCTTTTTGTCCTACACTTCTAGGCCAAATTCTTTAGCCTCTTTTCTTCTCTCTATTTTTTTTTTTCTTTTATAATTGCTTCACCCCACCATGTCTTACTATTCTATCTTTTCTTTTAGCCCTAAGAGTGATTGTTTTTATTGCTAAGTTTTTTTCTTTTTAAATGATTCAAGGCCTCAATTCTATGGATTTCAAGTGTATGGGCCTGAGGTAGTTGAGAGAGGAAATTGGCTCTTCTTCATTTTAAAGAAAAATAATTTATTAGAAATAAAAGTCATTTTTGACCTAATGTTACTCAAACAAGCATAAACTAATCTTACCCCTATCTTCTAATCAATGACCTTAATCTCTGAATTGCCCCTTTGTGGGGTGGTTCTTGATAAGGTTCTGTATTTGAAAATTCTCCAAAATAGGTCCAATAGGGTAAGCAATAGATGATTATGTTTAGGACTTATAAATGAATGCCTAACTTCACTTTAATCTACGTATTACATTCAAAGTGAACCTCCTTTAAGGAATGAGTCCAAAGTATCATCACCATTATATCGCTTAACTCTCAAAGTGTTTCAAGGGTTAGTGTATAGGATATACTCTGCCTCTTCTTATCTTAAACTTTTCAAAAAGTGAGTTACTGGTTTCTTAAGGAGGAGTTTATTTTTTTATTTTCCTAAGATCAAGTTTTACCACCCCCCCCCCCCCCGCCTACCCAATTTTTTAAATCATGCCCTAGTATTTGACTTTGTGTTTTGGTTCGGTTCATGATTGAGCTTTGCTTTCTAAATAGATTAGGGTTTTTGGCCTAGCTTAGTTATTTTTAGGGGTTAAGAATTATGCTCAGGTCGACTGCCTTGATGGGCCATGGTTTATGTTCGAGTTGGCTGCTTGGCCTAATGGCTTGTGATTGGGTAAGGAAATTGGATGAGCCTAAGGTTTGTGTTTAAGTTGAATGCCTAGCCAGGTGGCTTATATTTAGGTAGGTTACTTAAATAAGCCTAAGGTTGGTGTTAGTTAAGTGGCTTGTGTTTGGATTAGATGGGAGAAAGGGTTTTTGTTGGCTTTTTTAATAGATCGAAGGATCTAGTATGGGTTGAAAGCTAAGTGTTTGGGCTAGCTACTTGAGTGAGCCAAAGGGTTCATGTTTGTTGAATGGGCCAAAGGGCTTGTATTTGGGGTTTAATGGGCCAAGGGGCTTATGTTTGGCTTGAATGGGCCAAGGGGCTCATGTTTGTCTTCCTTAATAGGTCGAGGGACCTCGTGTGGTTTGAAAACTAACTATTTGGGTTGGTTACTTGAGTGAGCTAGAAGCTTGAGCTTGTGTTGGCTCCTTAAGCCCATAACGATTTATAGCTGTTGGCAATTGTTCTTTTCATTTTTTTTTAGAGAGAGAAAGATAAAACTTTATTTTATAAAAACCAAATAAACATGGTAGATTTTTTTTTTGGTTTTTTTTTTTTTTTTTACTTCCTTGAGTGAATGAGAATGAAAAGTTCTAGTGAAGGATTGTCTACAAAGAAGGAAAGAACGGAGGATGACTAAAGAGAGAAACAAAAATTATTTTGGAAAGATCAGAGTACATAAAACTTAAAGTCCATTAACTACATCTAAAGTTTCTAATCTAACTCTCGCAATTAGGCTTTAATGTTGTCTAGCATTTCTAAAGCCTAATTCATGGTCCTTTCGCTTTTTCAACTTGAGCTAATAAGGCCCTATTAGAAGACTCAGAACGCTTAGCCTTCTGTTTCCAATAGGTACATTCAGCTTGTGGCAGCTGCTCATGGATTTCTAAGGCAACTTGTAGTCTTTGAATATTCTCTTGTTGGTTACTTGCCATTTTTAATTTTACATATTTCATAGAGAACAATTAATCATTAATATAGAAAAGAAAGCACATGGAAACATGCAAGTGTTAAGATTGTTTGGATTGATACATTACCCCCTTAAGTTGCAACCCTACTGTTATTTTCAAGAACTTGATTGCATTAAAACTCTCAAATGATTAGTAGGGTTGCAATTTCTTAAGGGTAGTATATTAACTCAAGCTTAGGAGGGTTTATAGGCAATTAGGGTAGGTTTTGAAAAGGTCTTTAAGCTTCATGATCTCACTTGTTAAAGAACACTTTCATTGATTACATTAAGCTTAAGTGAGGTGGCCTAATCAACCCCAAGCGGTGGTTACGCCACAGCACCTGAAGCTTATATAAGGGCCCCTCTCCTAGGATCCTAAGACGGTCTGGGTTTGACCGTATCTACCTTGGATCTTTAATGCAACAAATGATCCTCCATATCCCTATGCGTGTGATATATAAGACAGATAAACAAAAGCTAAGAGTGAACTCTAAGAAAGAAGTTTTAGGATTGTCATTTCTTTTTCTATTTTGTAACAATGTTGCCCTATTAACAATTTGCCAAACCCTAAAGAATGTATGTAAGAAGGGTAGGTTCTAAAGGTCCTTAAACTCTATGACCTCACGTGTTTCTTACAAAACGATTCCTTAGTCACATTAAAGTTTAAGTGGGGCAGCCTAATTGGCCCCGAATGGTAGTTGCCCCAATACACCAAGAATTTACAGTATGGCTTCTTATCTTAAGGTCTTAAGATGGTCCATGCTTGATCGTATCTATCATGCATTTATAATGCATAAAATAAACTCTCCCTAAATTAAATAAATAAAACTAAACTTGTAAAGAAAATGTTAGTACAACTATGATATAAACAAATGACGAATAAGTAAATAAATTATACAAAGGTGGTTTTTAGGGATTAATTTAATTTTGGAAAGTCGAATGGTTAACCCTCTTGACAGTTCCTAATAGAGTCACCGAGCTGTCGAGCCTGGTTTGTCACTCTCCTAGTTTTTCTATAAAATTAAGTTTTTTCTAAACCGATCAATATTAAACCCTACCTGTTTAATACAAATCCTTAACTAAGGTTAAAAGAAAACCATTCTTTTCTTTTGTTTCAAAAACAACTTTGGAGTTGCTACCTAACTGGGGATGGGAAAAATAATTAAGTTATAACCAATCAAGTAGATTAATTACAACTTAACCACTAATCTAATAATTAAAACCAACTTTGTGAAAACAGTTTTTGAAAACTAGAAATTTAAGTTTAGGGGGTTAGGAATTTTAAAACCTTACGGATACCATTGACTTTGTAAAATTAGAAATAAACTTAAAAATCACCTTTAATTTTGAAAGAGAAAACTTCATTATTGGTTACTATAATTAGATAAATGAAATGATCTAAACTAAAAAAGAAAAATTAGGTTTTTTCATTTTTATCGTCACCCTGTAAGTACTTATGTACCTATTATTCGGAATCAAACATACGTAGTTATTTTTATGAAAACTTTAACGTGTAATTTTGTTTTAATTTAAAAAAAAGAAAGATTGGGTTTACGTTTTACTCAGTTTTGATTTATTTAAGAAAATTCCTAAAAGAAGGTCTTAAGTTAGGTTCTTTTATTTTTGAAAAGTCTAAAAGTAGTTCTAGTTTGTAAAGAGTTAATTTATTTTGTTTATTTTTGAAAACTTGATATTTCTAAGTATTGAAAACAATTTTTATTTTTTAACTTATGAACTAACTTATTTTATTTTTTAAATTATTTCTACTTATTTTTATTAAAAAAAAACTAAATAATGGACTTTTTCTTTTTTCTTTTCCTTACTTTTTTTATAGTTTTTTTCTTTTACATTTAAAGTTATTACATTTATATTTATGATAAAATAAATAAATAAATAAAACAACAATAACTAAATAATGTATATAAAAAAAAAAAAAAAAACTAGACTTCGGATGTAATGGGCATGCGGGTTAGACTTGAAGCGGGTCAATGGGTCGGTTGTGGATCGGATCGGGTCAACTGAGGCAATTGCTTGGAAGGGATCATAGGCATGATTGAAGGGCTTCAGTTGATCACGAATGTGACGCAAGGGTAGATGGCCACTATTTTTGGTTTCTTACGGCCATGATCTGGGGTACAGTGGTTAGGGTTTCATAAAGGTGGTATAGTGGTGATGCTAGAGGCTACAACAGAGGTCGAAGGTAGTTGGGTTAGGTAGCTTGTGCAATGGTGGGGCTAGCTAAGGTAATGGCCGATGGTGGTGAGCAAGAGGAGGAGAAATTTGAAGAGAAAGAAAGAATTGTGACTAGAGAGAGAAAATGTGAGAAAGAAGAGAGAGAGAGAGAGAGCTCATAAGTGTTGATTTTGAAGCTTGTTGGTGGTTATGTGTGCTTGTTGATGGTCCATGAGCTCTAATTCATAGTCGACTTCAACCTAGAGACTAAGGAAAGCTTAAATCGGATTTGAATGCAAATTCTAGAAAATCATTTTTTTTTTCGATTTTTGGAGCTCAAATTGAATGCTCCTTTAACTGCATTTAGACATGTTAGTAGATTCAATTCATAATAGGTTATGCAAAGGATGAATTCGCACTGTTAATTAGTGTGTTTTAGTAAGGAAAAAGCATTAAATCAAATGCTAAAGTAAGGGGGCGAGCTGTTCTTAAGAAGGAAAAAGGAGGAAAATCAAAGGGAAAATGATGGAAAAGAGGAGGGAAAAAGAGAGAAAGTATTGATGTAGCATCAAGTCAACCGTGCCAACCACTCCTGACTTGCCACGTGTCATTATGTGATACATAGCATGCTATGTGGCTCAACTTCTAAACCAAATTAAAAAATAAAAATCTATCCTAATAAAAAGTTATTTTCTAGAATCTTTTATTTTTTTTTTCAATTTTTGTAATTTTTCAATTTTCTAAATTTTTTTACATATTTTCCCATTTTCTAAATTTCTCAATTTTTGTGTGCTTTTTTTTTAATCTAAATTTCATGTTTTTTTATTTTTTCCTAAACTTCATATTTTTAGAGTTTTCTTATTTTTCTATTTTATATTTTTTTTCAAATTTAGGATCTTATAACCTAATATGAAAAATAAAAAAAAGGGAGCAAAAATTAGGTGTCTATAAGGGGTGCTAAAGGTTGCTCTGGTACGGCTACTCTGATGTTTAAGTTAGCTCCCTATCATGAGAGTATGTAAACCCTATAAATTTAACTCTTTGAGTATCAAATCGATTTAAATATTATAGGTAATTACTCTAAATCAACGAAATTGATAAATTTAAAAATAATTAAAATTTTTAAACTCAAACATAATACAATTGAGAAAAACCCTAAAAATTTTGATCGAAATCTTAATCGCGTATATAAACCCTAAACCTTATGTACGTGTAAATACTTGAAATTTAACTTAAACTTAATAAAAACCTATAACCATAAACCTAGGCTTATAAAATGAGTAGTTGAACCATAAAAGTATTAAAACCCTAATAGAATATGATTATCGATTAACATACGTAATCGCGTAAAATCGTTAATGAACACATTGAAATAATTCCTAAATAATATCAACGTAACAGATAACAATTTAATTAATAAATTTTACAAAACTTCAAATAATATTTCTTAATTATTATTAAACATATAATTTTATAATTTTACATTTGGAATTTTGATTTTTAATTATTTCTTGTTCCTTCTTTCCTCTTTCTTTTTCCTTTTCCTTTTTCTTCTTCAATTTTTTTCATTTGCTACATTGAACTTCTAGATTTCACTTCAGTTGCCACTTGTGTGGTTTAATTCACCCATGTGTTAGTTATGTAGATCAAACAAAGATATGAGATAAGGCCTTGTCAAATCATTTGATTACCTTATCTTGCTTTTTCTTTTCTTTATTCGTTTTATTTCTCTCTTTCCCTATTGATCCATGCCGACTAGAAGCAAATATACACACTTTTCATCCTTTCATTTTTCACTTTTGCATTAAAACACAAAGACAAAACCCACACATTTATATTTCCCCTTTTTCCAAACCAAGAATCCTCCTCCTTTTCACTTTCATCCTAGATTTTCCTTCTACTTATTTCAACAATCAAGAAGAGGAAGAAGCTTTGCAATCAATTACTCATCAAATTACTAAGAGAAGTAAATAAGTACTATATATATTATATTTATTTTGTAATAATCATTCATATGTACTCTTTCGTGTATATGTATTTTTGTACAATTTTATGTATTATAGGATTACATAATGAAATTTATATGTATCTTATTGTTTATGCAAGAAGAATCTATGTACATGTATTGGAATTTATGAAAAGTTATTATTATATCATGTACATGTATTCATATATGTATAAATACTTAGGTATAATTATGTGTACATATATGTTATAATTGATTATATAACTTTTGGTATAAAGGAATTTATGTATATGTATATAAGTGTATATAGTATGTATATTATTTATTTTCATTATATATGTATATATATATATGGTTGGTTATGTATGTATGTATGTATGTATCAAGTACAAAAATATAAATATAGTATATGTATATACGTATAACATATATAGTGTATTTAGGGGTATATTGTGAAATTACATATGTAAATATGTATAAATAAATTGAGGGAACCTAATTATATATGTATAGATATATGTATAAAAATACATATATTAATATTATTGTATGCATAAGTATATGAGCATACTTAAATAGTGTATGTGTAATATACAATAATATTTAATTATTAAATAAAGTGATATATATATATATAAGTGGTTAGACGGTGAGACTTAAAGAAAAAGAAAATGAATTAACTTGTAAAATTTAATAAAATATAATAATAAACATAAATATGTAAATATTAAGAAAAATACAAAATATGAAAAAATTTATAGAATTGACATGTGGAACATTCCCATGCTGCAATGTCAGTGCTTAATAATTTTTAATGAAATTCTTAATTTAAAATAATAATAAAATAATTAATCAATTAAAAATTTATTAAAATGGAAAAAGTGAATTAAATAAGTGTTAAATCTTAAAAATGGCAAAATGAGTAAATTATGACACAATAGACTTAAAAATAAGAAAATTACAAAATATTAAATTTAAATATTTATTAAATCATAAATATATAAAGAAAAGCCTAAAATAATAAATTATAATTATTTAAGTCAAAATAATAAAATTCGTAATATTTTTACACCATAATGAAAAATACAAGTTACAATGTTTAAAATGGACGACGTTATGAAAAGGAACATTTGAAAATGAAAAAAAAAAACTATTAAGTTCATAAAAATCAAAGTTAAAATAAAAAAGTTGTATGCGATTAAAAATTTAAAACAAATCGAGAAAAATAGGTAAAGATTTAAGTTAAATTATGTTTATACCTATAGACACTCAATTTTTTTCCGTTTTATTTTATTTTATTTTGTTTTTATTTTTTATTTTATTTCTTCAATAGGTCCTTAATAAGTAAAAACACAAAAAAAAAATTGGAAGTTTAAGAAAACTAAAAAAATAAATAGATTTAGAAAAACAAGAATTTTAGGAAAATATAAAATAAGAAAATGAAAGAAAAAAAGAAAATTGGAAAAATATCAAAAAATAAGATATCTAGAAAAAAAAATTTAGAAAATAAAAGAAAATAGAAAACAATAGGGAATTTGGAAAATAATAAATTTTTAGGTTGTTTAAATAGAATGTAGGTTATTGAGCCTAGGTTTAAATTTGAATTTAACTCAAGCTGACTTAGTTGCACGTATGAATAAAGAAAAAATAATAGCCTAGTTAGATAAGTACTTTGACTTGATATTGTATAACTTGGAGATCTTAGGCTCAATCCATGGAAGGTGCAAAATGGATCTTTTATTTTCTTTTCTCACTTCATCGCCACATCATTTACCCATGCACTTCTAAGTGTGGTAGACATACTCCTACATGCATTGGACATACTCCGACACACTCTGACATATTCCTACATGCACAACTATATATTTGGAACTACACATTGTTTAGGTTCGTCTAATCCAAAATTGGAAAAAAAATCATATTGTATTTAATATTTTCCATCCTTAACTCGACCATGATATCTATAAATAAGAGTTTACTCTTCATTTTCAAAACACAACAAAGCTTAGAAAAACACAAATTGAAGCTTCCTCTCTCTAGTACGCTTCCTCTCTCTCTCTCTCTAAGATAGCATCCTCCATAAGGTTTTTTAACGAAAACCACCATTATTGGATTTTCCGAGCCGACTAAAGCCAACCTCAAGCTAAAGTGAGTCGACCTTGAGCCGACCAAGTTGACCCCAAGCTGATCGAGCCAAAGTAAGTCGATCGAGTCAATCTAAGCCAAAGTGAGTTAATCAAGCCAATACAAGTTGAAGTGAGCCAACAAGTCGATCTAAGTAGCCTCTAAGTCATCCAAGTCGATCCAAGCAGCCTCTAAGTCGTCCAAGCCAATCCGAGCTGACCCAGTTTGTTTATTTGTTTTTTTTTTTAATTTGTAATTGTTATAAATGAGAAAAATAAAAAAGAAAAAAGACAAAACGAAAAAGAAAAAAGAAAGAGAAGAAAAAAAAAAGAGAAAAAGAGAAAAAAAAGGAAGTAGTCCATTTATTTATTTATATTTATTTTAATAGAAATAGATAGAATAAGTAAAATAATAAATAAAATAAAAATAAATAAGCAAGTAGAAAGAATAAAGATTATTATTTCTTTTTGTCACTTAGAAAATTGATTTTTTAAAAATAAAATAAAAATAAATCAACCATTTTTCAAATTAGGATAATTTAGAATTTTTAAAAATAAAAACCAATTTAAGACCCTTTGGAAATTTTTCTTAAATAAATCAAATTGGGTAAATACGTAAATCCAGCTGTTTTAAATACTAAAATCAACTTAACCCATTAAATTTTTTATTAAAAAGAACTATGTATATCTAATCCTAAATAGTAGGTACATAAGTACTTACGAGGCGACGATAAAAATTAAAATAACTAATTTACCTTCTTTTTTAGTTTTATTTATCCAATTAGAGTAACCAATAATTAAGTTTTGTCTTTCAAAATTAAAAAGTGATTTTTAAGTTTAATTTTAATTTTGGAAAATCAATGATACCCCTAAGTGTTTAAAATTTCCTAACCTTCGAATCCAGATTCTTTGGTTTCAAAAACCATTTTGTAAAATTGGTTTTAATCATTAGACTAGTGGCTAAGTTATAACCAATCCATCAAATTGGTTATAATTTAACTATTTTTCCCAACTTTGATTGAGTGACTACTTCAAAGTTGTTTTCAAATAAAAAAGGATCGATATTAAATATGTAGGGTTTAGCATTAATCAGTTTAAAGAAGGTCTATTTTATAAAAAGAACCGGAAATGTGAAAAACTAGTCTCGACAATACCATATTTAAGTTATAGTGGTAACTAGGCAAATAATGATATATATTTAGTTAATCGGAGAACCTAGTTTTTGAGAATACTTATAACCTTTATTATCTCCTAGGTACCCAATTATCGAGATCTAGAAATCCTAAAGGCTTGAAAAGTGAGTATTAACCTAGGTGAAGTATATCTAATGATTTGTTATTTGCTTATAGTTTGTTGTTTGTATGCTACTTATTGGATGATACTAATTCCTTATTGAATGACTGATTGCTTTATGTACTATCATCTATGTGATCACTTTCATAAATTGGTAAATATGACAATTTGATTAAAATAACCAGTCATATTTATTGTATGTCTATGACCTAATTTGTACACTGATGGAGAATATTAGCTTTACAGATTTTTGAGAAAAGTATTTTTGGAAAACGTTTTCCAAAACTTAAATATGTTTTGTGTAATTTTTGTAATGGCTTGCAGTGCCCATGAATGATATTCTTGTTAAGTCTCCTAATTTGGTTTTGATCATAACAAAATATATGATAAGTTATCTAATATATTTATGAAGTGTATAAATATAACATGATATAACATTGATTAATTCTAAAAGAAACCATAATGTAAAAAGGTTGAGGTGTGTTTAACAAGAACATCAAGTATGTAGGTTAACTTTAGAATTAAATCAATTTAAGGAAGAAAATTAAGTTTGGATTTATGCTGGTTAGAATGTATGTCAAAATGTGTATCAAAATGTATATCAATAATAGATCAGAACAATACTAATTGTGTACAATATCGGTATCAGTAACTATTCCTACGCTATTTTTTTAATAATTTGAACAAACTAAGGTAGAAAAATATGTAGAAGGCCTAGCTTCACTTTATTGGGCATTTTTGGGTAATGTGCTTAATTTCATTCCACCAATGTTGGATTTAGTCCATAAGGATTTTAAGTTAGACTAATTTCAATTTTATAAAATGGTTGATTAATGATTGAGCGATATATTCAAATATATTTTCAAACATATCAAGAAGCTATGTTGAATAAGTTTTTACTTAGAATTCTACAAGGCATGGTGCATTTCTTTTAGCTCGTTATTGATAAAATTCTTAAGGATCTTAAGGTATCTTGTAAAAGATTAGGCTAGATATTTTGCATATATTTGTCCAAACTTTTAGGAGTTTTTCTAATTCAAAAATTCAAATAAAGATATTGAAGAAGGGAATAGATTTGTTCATGGCAAATATCAAGTAAGTTATGATCAGGTGTTGGACTATTCTTGAAGTGCAAGATATATGAAGATTTGATCATATCTTTCATACTTATCCATAATATTTAAAGTGTGATTTTCAAATTTTTGAATTTCCACATAATTAAAAGAAGATTAGAGCATATCATTACGTATAACAACTATCAAATGACTCAAACTCAACAAAAAAAACAAATCAAGATCAGCTTGATTCAAGTTTTCAAAAATTCAAACATTTGGTTCATATTTTCATAAGATATTTCTCCAACAATAAAACCAATTGTATTTGAATAAAGATATCTTGGAGAAAAATCTGGAATTAGCCGTTTCTAACTATTACATGAGAGTTTATTTAATTTAGAGACGATGTTGTACAAGATTGAGAACTACAGGCTTAATATCAGAACCAAAGTTAAAAATACTCTTAAGCTTATTGTCAGAAACTATGAGAAAACGGTTTTTTTATTTTTTATTTTATTATTATTGCATTTGTGTGAAAGTTGTAAATAGCTTTTTAATTGTATTGTTTCAATTTCATTGTAAACTTTATTGGAATGGTATTTGAGTGAGAGGATTAAGGAAATCTCTAAGTCTTGTGTATAGCTTAGGAAGAAGCTAGTGGCATAGGATAAAGAAGCAAATGGATATCCTTATAATCTCTTATTGATATTTTTTTATTGAAAAGTTTAGAATAATGGAATGACATCGGTAAGGAGGACCTGGTATCCAACAGTAGAGTTTGAAGAGAGTAGTAGGCAAAAGGCCAAAACTGTATAAAATTGCTTTCTTGATTTTCTTACCCTTTGTCTTCTTTTCCTTCTAATTATTATTTGCTCTTTGAGTTAAAAATCAATTTTCAACTACTTATGCCACTCAAGATATTAACAAGGATATTTTAAATTCATAAATTTTATTTTTTTATAAATAGATATCAATTGAGCCCCCTCTTGATATCTTATTAGGACAAACAATTCTTATCGTTAAGGTAAAGCTAATATTGTATTTCCAATTAATTGTAAGAGGACTCATATATTTATACCTTTAAGGCCTTAAATATATTTTGATAGTGAGAGGACTTGCTTTGTGTACTTGAAAGGTTTTGGATATGTTCGGTGGATGACCCTAGTTAAGGTCTACCTATATTGATTGTTGTTTCTCGATTAGGATAATAGTCAAGTATCATCTGGAAGGATAGTGTCCCTAAGTAGCCTCATGCAGTTAAGGCAAGGTACTTCATGCATGTAAGTAAAAAAAAAAATCGACGTGTAGATGACATAAATCTACACCTTCCATAATTCCGGACTCATATCGATGTGTTGCTTGCATGTGTGTTAGTAATGCTTTATAACTTGCTTGAACGATGGTGGTAAGAAATGAACTTACTAAGCTATAGTTTGCTCATTCTTTTATAGTTTCTTTTACAAGTTCAATTAAGCTGGGCTGGGATAAATCTTAAGTGCAGAGTGCAAATTGAAGATATGTATGATATTATTAGAGTTAATTGAGGTGTGCAAAGTTGGCATGAAAACATTTTATGTAGAAAATATTTATATATCAGAATTATGTATAATTTAGCATTTCTTAGAAGTTATAAAGTTATCTTACCCTATCTTATTACTTAGTAAGGGATACCGATTTTCTACAGTCTTGATAGACTGTAGAATATTAGATTTCCATAGTCATTTACATTTTATAATAAGTTAATTAATTAAAATTGAAAACCTTAGTGATTAATTGCTTAGAATTTTACGATCTTTGACTTATAAGGCAGTTTTCGTATCATGGGTGCACACGCGATATAAAAATTTTAAGTAATTTTATTAGGCTCACCTTAGAGTCATGACAGATTAAACTTATGGCATAATACGAAGAGTGAGAGAAAACGGAAGAGGGCCCCTTACTTGGGGTATCTTGCTTAGTATTTATAGTAAGCCAATGAAAATTGTACTTGGACTGAATAATTACACGAAGATTAAGTATTGGGCTGACTAATATATGCTTACATAATAATTATTAGAAAATGCCTATCAATAAGGACATCCAAAGTAAATACTACATGATTACTCGAGTAACTTCTATGAATAGGTACAATTCATATAAGTGCGATCTTGGATTAATAAGCAAGAACATCTCTAAGTCCAAAGTAAATACCATTTGGGACCATGAAATAACTTAGGATACATATAATACCCTTTTCTTTAAATAGAATAAATTCCCTAAACCTAAGTTAGCTTATAGGAGCATCTCGTCCATAAGAGTACTGAAGCTTCTTAAGAGTAACCATGTATGGTGATGATATAGGTTATCTCTACTACTCTTGATGGCTTGCTTTCTACAAACCATTGTATGCTATTGTTAGAATGGTCAGGTGAGTGATACTTGATGACTATCTCATTTGTTTATGCTTGTTAGGATTAGAAACTCAAACCTAATCTATCACTCTTTGGAATTGATATGTATACTAAGATAAGAAATGAATTGCTTATGCTTGATTCTCTAATTGGTTTGCTCTTACTAGTCGATAGGACAAATAAATTGAATGTTTGAATTATTGGCTCTAAATTGCTATTTATTGTCTTTTGCACTTAAATGATTGCTTTGAAATCTAATAATAAAGGCCAGGCAAAAGAAAATAAATGGACATAGTGCAATGGGAAGGCCATACGAAGGTAATTCTCTGTACGTAACCTTGCTTCAACTTTCAGAATTAACATTGCATCAAGAGACACCGCCTTTAATTGGAGCACAAAAATGGTCTATTTAACTAACTTTGGAGTATTAGGCAAATATAATTAGGACAATGACTCATTGATGACTCTTTTAATTTAGAATTCGAGGCTAACGTATAAGAATGTCTCATATATCTATGATTCCGGATGGCACAAATCCCACCCTTATAAGATATTTGAAAGGTTTTATAAACAATTATTTACATATTGTTGATTTATTGCATAAAATATATGCCTATTATTTGATAACTTGGTTGACTTATTGCCTATAGTGTAATATGAGAGTTAATCTTACTAATGAATGGTTTGCTCTCACTCTTATAAATTTCCTAATTTTAGGGTTAACCCATGGCATGGCCTCAATTAGAAGTATTTTTATGGCAAGTACTCGTTTTTGGGCTTAAAAATCTAGTGAAGTGAGGAATTTATGGATGAAAGGCACATTTTATGCAATTACAACTGTACATATAAAATGAACACTAGGTAAGATCTTGGGATGAAAATAGGAATAGATGAAGGAGATGTAGTTGAAATAGTATAGAGAACTGTACTTATGTACATTAGAAGTTGTTTAATTCATTGTTTATATTAATTGGAGGAGACAAAGAAAGTAATTTATGTTCTGATAGAGGACTATGTTGGCATTTTGGTGGAATAGTCTACTATATTTAGGTTCCATATCCTAGTTTTATGTTCGTAAATGTAGTTATAGGTATAAATGAGTAAGATATTATGTTTTATTATATAGTTTATTTGTCTTGTTGGATTAATGTGTGATAATGAGACTTGGTGTGCATCTCAAAGCTTATGAATAGTAGGGGAGTTATTCATGGGTTTCAAGGAGTGTATAGTGGGAATTGTCCCCATAAGGTTAACCTTCAAGATGTAACAATTTTAATATATTTATATATAGTATTAAAGGACATAAGTAATTTTAATCGACAAACAGGATGTGGAGTCTAAATCCCCTTATATTATATATATATATATATAATATTTCAAAAGGTTTTATCTATTTAAGAGACATTATTTAATGTAGATGATGATAAGGGCATGCAAATGAGCTTTAGCTCATATGTTAGCCTATTTAACTCTACTTAAAAAGCAGGTTAGGGTCAAGTATTTTTAGCTTATTTAAAAAGCAGGGAAAACAAACTTAGCCATTTTAATCTATGGGTCAAAGTAAGCTTATTTAGTTTGGCCCATTTAACTAATTTGTCTCTTTAGCTTGAGGGCTTACCTATTTAACTTGCTTAAAAAGTAACTTAAGGATGAGTGTTTTTAGCCCATTTAAAAAGCGAGCTGAATGAGCTTGGTTTGTTTAACTTGAGAGCCAAAGTGAGTTAAGTTAAGTTGGGTTAGTTTATTTAACCCATTTGCAAACTTCTAGATGATGATACTTTTAGACTACCTACAACCTTTATATAGCTTAATGCAAATTATGACAACTTTTTGTACTCATTATATTCTACTCCTATATTTTGAACGATTATAATTCTTTCTATTGCTTCATTTCAATAAACAAATATCACATATGGATATTTATACTCTATAATTAATTAATAATATTTATCATTAAGGATGAGTGGGTAGTAAGGCTTTTAGGGTAGGTTTTAAATAATAATTTTCTAAAACTTATTCCTATAGGGTATGATATAGTAAGATATCTCAATATCTTGCATCCATTTTACAACTTATACTCTGAGATATATAGGATACAAGTTTTAGAATATCTTATAACTATCTAGTAAAAGTTATTAAATAATATTAAAAATGAGAAATAAATGATAATGTTACAATTTTTAGCAAAGGAATATTTACTTAAAAGGTAAATTAATGGTCTAAGTACATGAGATTGAATATTAACTAGAGTCGTCTCTTTCATACATCTCTTAAGTCCTAATAGAACTTCTCTTGTGATTGTATACACATCGTTTTCTTTCCAATTCTTCTTCCCTTATTAAGTGCTTATTGTAATTTAGTAATGTTGTTAAAATAAACAAACATATCTACAAATAAACATTTAATTAAAACTATCAATCAAGTATGAAAAAAATCTTTTAACTTAAGGAAAGAAAAATGCAACTAGAAATTTCTATTAGAAAAACATGTGAAGTTGAAATTTATGGGGAGATAAAAATGGTTTACAAGTTCCATAACACAAGAATTGTTGATACAATATAGTAATATAGGACATGACACGATACGATTATCTATGTGCTTACAAAGAGAAAACATGGGATATGGTACAATACAGAATAATATTGTAACTTAATTATTTGTAATCTCTTCTCAGTTTCACATGTTTTTAGAATTGACATGAATTTGACATGATTAGAGACTTGAGATATGACTCATTAACAGGAATTACCATCTCTAATTTTTATAGAATATACGTTTTAATGTGATTTAAAAGTGCTACTTATTAGGTTGTGGTTCTAAAAACTTAAGAATCGATATGTATCGAGAGGGGAAGGAGTTGAGCCCTATATACTTTAATTACTCTTTTTTATATTTTTAATAATGTATTAAAAAGATACATTCTTTGTGTAAAAAACTAAAGTAGTTGTCACTTTTATATGATTTAATAAAAAAGGAGATAACTTTGGGTATTTCTAATGTGTTAGTGACTCTTACAAATAGTATAGCAATATATATACATGTATTAGTTGAGGTAATGTTTTAAGTAAAATTATTACTTTCATAGAGTTATGTATATTTTAAATTAAATTGCAAGAATAACGAAGTGGGGCTTTATTTGTATTTGATAGTAATGATCCGTTTTTAAGGCATATCGATATCACCACATGTGCGGTTGTAACAAATGGCTGCCCAATCTCAAGGTCGGCCACTTAACTTAAATAAAAAAACTTCTTAATCAATATTATTAAAAAATTTAAAGTTTTAAGTAACCATCAACATAATATCTTGATTGTTTTTATTTATTTAACTTTTAAATAAAATTTTTATTATTAATAAATAATTTTTTAATATATTTAATTATAAATATAAAATAATTTAAAAATTAAAAAAAAAATATAATCTTTCCCCTTATCTCTCTTCTTCTCTAATATTCTCTTTACTTCCTTCCCCTTTTCTCTCTCTCTTTCTTCCTCCTTTTAAGTATTTCTATTATTTCTTATTCATCTTCCCAGGACTCCTATTCTCTTTCTTTCTCATATATTATTACTTTTTATTAATATTATAATATATTTAATTATATTACATAATTTTATTTATTTTATATATATATATAATAGAAGGGCATTATCTGCTAGAATATTTTAAAACGCATGATTTATATATAACTTTCCTCTTTTATACGCGAAAGACCTCACTCTTGCTAGAAATCTTGGATCTACCGACTTACACGTGGTTTGTCATTTATGGATGCAATACATACAAGCAGGTCTTTGGAAAAAAAAAAAAAAAGAAGAATAAAGAAAAAGAAAAAGGAAGTATTTTTAACAGCCACGGGTTGGAATTTCAGGCTTTATCAACCATCCATAACTTGCCACGTTGCCCAGTGCATATACGTGCAAAAGGTTAGAGGGTAGTCGGGTGGGTATTAGAGGGGAGGAGACGTTGGAAAAAGACTCAATGGTTGACTGCGGGTGCGTTTACGCGGTGGTGGTGCCGTCTGCCGCGGTGTTACATAAAAGATGGAAAAGTGGCGCCATTCACGCGACAGAAAGTCAACCTTTGCTTCATCTTTTCATAGGGAATTTATCGTGGGGCATGCTTATGTAATTATGCTCGAACAAAAAGTTGGAAACTAGGGTACGACGAGAGGTGTCCTTCGAGAAGTTTGGGCTCCGCAGATATCGTTAATCTCTATATTCAATTCAAAGTCGATTTGACTATGATCAAATCAAGTGTGAATAAATCTCAAGTTGAATCAGAATAATCTAAAAACGTATTTGATTCGTTTACAACTTTATAAATTGACAGTTGCATTGGAGCACTTATTATAAATTGAAAATAAATTATTTTCATAGTTTCTAAAGTTAATAATATTTTTAATTGAGAAGAGGCATATACAAACACGTCAAGTTTTTATAGATCTCTTAACAAAATTAAACCCCATTCAACGTCACTTTTTCTTAATATATATATGTATAAACTAGTTAGAATGAACGTTTTATGTGTACTTTAGATATATGTAAGAAGAAAAATATCTCATTTTTCCTTAGTTTAGTACAAACCTGTACTATTGAAATCCAAATAGCATGAAGAATTAGAAAAAGAACTCAGAAACAAATGGCCGGCCTGTTTATCTTTCTTACTATGATTTGGTTATTGAGTGACGATTGTGTATCAATTCAATGCTCAATTTCGCACTCACGAATGACCTAGAATGGAACAGTGATGTTGAGTTTATCTTATTCGTAGGTTTATTTAAATAAAAGTTGGAGTTACGATTTCATATGTCAATTTTTTTTGGGATTGTGGAACCTGAAAGGGGAAAACTAATTCCGTTCCACTTTTAAAAAGAAAAAAAAAAAAACTCATATATGTTAAAGAAATTAAATCATTTTATGGATCCTGTTCGAGAAGTATCTAATTTGCCTGATTATTCCATGTTTGGAATAGAAACTAGTTGTCCATTGTAGGCTATATCACCTTATGAAGCTGGACATATTCAAGTCTCCGTAGTCCATGGGAGTTAACATCTTTTTGTATTCCCTTAAGCTTAACCTGGTTTTGGGTTTAATATGTAGGAACATGAGAATATTTGACTCAACAAAAATTTGTTACTTTTCCTGGATTTATTTGACATTGATCAGCTTGCGTTATAGTAATGTCAAATAATTAGGGTTATTGTAGAAAAATCAATTAATTGGTCACTCTTAATATTGAGAAAAGCAATTTGTTTCTTAAAATACTTTGGACAAATTAGGCCCGTAACATCTTCACGTAAACAACTGGCTTTTTGGATTTTTTTTATTTTTTATTTTTTATTGATCTTACTCATATGTAGAGATGAATGTAAAACCATGCAGTCGGGAGGGACCTGATTTACAAAAGATTTACTTTATAAAATTTACATATAATATTCTTCTAATATATAATTATTAATTTTTTCAAGCTTGCAGAGGCCGGGCCCTCTAGACCCCTGCATAGTTTATTTCGTCCCCACTTATAAGCATTATGTTTTTCATAGCAAAGCTAGAAAGCTTTATCGCTTGTTGAACCTTTGATTGTGAAGTTCATTTCTGAGTTTAAACTACGTGCCGATGTATGCATATGGTCAAGAATTCTGAACCTGCACGAACAAGGTTATTCTTATAATAAATAATAAGAAGTTACTGTAAGCAAAATAATTTTTTCGATGCAAACCATCAAAATTGAAGTAATTGAAGATTTTTAGAAAGAGAAAACAACATAGAACTGTTTAACAGGTAAATACAAGATTAATTTGGGTTGAAAAACTATGTAGCAGACCAATTAATTTACTATGTTAAATAATGGATTATGATACAAGGTTGATTCCCTATCATAAACCTTATGTTACAAGTCTACATTGCCTACAAATAAACCCAGGGCTTTGGCCGGGGGCGGGGTGAGGGTAGGAAAAGAAAAATGAAAATATGTCAATATACAAGATACAAATATAAAACAAACTAAGGCTATTGCGAAGAGCTCAGTTGATTGCCAATTTAGTTTGTGCATCTAATGTTACTCTGGTATGTAAAAATTCGTTAAAAAGAAATGATTTGGGTTACTCAATGTTGGCAATCGACCCTCTATACCAGAGTTACTCCATATTTTGAGATCCTTTTTAACCTTTTATATCCAATCCAGTTTAACCTAATCTTTCTACAAAATTGATTTAAGTCATTCATTTAATCCTAATTGATAATGACATCGATTCAACCAGTCGACCCGATTTAATTTGATTCTTATAAGAATTCATTGAGGATTAAAAAATATTATTTTCTTTTATTGTTTTTTAGAAATTGTACCAATTTGCTAAAATAATAAATATAGATAAAAGAAAAATAAAAAATAAATTGTAAAAAGCTCTTAACTTTTAATTCTAAAGGATGTAAGTAATTTTTATTACTTTATACATAAATATAAATTATATTATAATATTTTTATTAACCTCGATTAACATTTCGACCCTTAACCTCTTCATATTCTCGGGATAACCATTCTATCTAGGTTTGACAACATTGTTCAAAAATAGACACTCTCCAAACACTATCCTTGTTTTTTCTTTTGCATCCACCATGTCTCGCATTGTAGACTTACCTCTGACTAATCAGCCCCTAGTTGGGGAAATACTCAAGTAGTGCTTGAGTAGCTACTTAAGGAGTTTCTTGCTCATAATAGAGAGTTCTAAGCTATACTTGATGAGGCCGAAAGGGTAACAGGCACCCTTAAATGTCTAAGGCTTCAAATACTTGCAATGGGAAAAACAACCACCAACAGTAACAAGATGGCAGGGGTCAATTGCCTGATCTCCTTATGTAAGAACAGCAGGTGCAATCTGTAGCTAATCACCATCACACCTTTGTTAGCAACAAATAGGTAACTGACTTCCATGGATGATGTTGGGGGGGCACAGCATACTTTACAGCGCGTGGAGCCCCATCTAATAGACAATGACAACTTAAGCAAGCTTCGTATGATAGTAAGGAAGCTCTTTAAGAAGCAAGAGAGCAAAGTGGTAGATGATGCTAGCTTAATCTTCAGCAATAGAACCCCCTTTACTAGGGGTGTCTAGGATGAAGTCCTTCCCCCTAATGGTAAACTTCTTGCCTTGGACTACTATGACGGTTTTGGTGATCCTAATGATCACCTTCTCCATTTCCGTACCCTTGTAAACCACCATGGTCATGGAGATGCCATCATGTGTAAAGCCTTCCTAAGCACTCTAAAGAAGGCACGTCGAATGTGGTTTAAATACCTATATTAGAACTGCATCAACTCCTTTGACGAGTTCGTTTACTTATCAGTTCAATCTCCACTTTAAGGCTAGTAAGCCCCTATCCAAGGACACTTCATCCTTAGACTTGATCAGGCAGAGAGAAAGGGAGACTTTACAAGAATATGCGGCTCCATTTAATAATACCATGGTTAAGATCCCTTAGCTTAATGAGGGGTTAGCTATTCATGTTGTATAGTTTGGCATCAAACCCTTTGCGGACTTCTTCCATTTGATTGTGAAAATCAAGTTGAAGACCTTGGTTGAATTCTAGAATAACGCTTAGAAGTATATGAACTAGGAAGATAATATCTACGCTAGACACGAAGCTGACTTAGAGAGGTTAAGTAAGAAGAAGGAGAAAGAGAGAGTATTCGTTAAGGATTGCCTTGGCAATAGACAGCCGAACAAAGTTGAGGGGGAAGGCTCTAGCAATAAGAAGCATTAAGTTGAGCCAAGTTGAGCAGAGCCTATTGCCCTCACCTATTTATACTGGTCATATGCCCTTAAACCAACCCATCGCTTAAGTGTTTATGGAGGTTCAAAATAGAGGTTAACTGTAGAGGTCCCCTAAGATAATTAGGAACCCTAATCATAGGAACTTTGACAAAGACTATCATTTCCATGAGGATCATGGCTATACTACAGAAGAATGCTTCTATTTGAAAAACACAATAGAATATGTCATTTAGTAGGCTACTTCCATGAGTATGTAGCCAACTAGAACAATGCCAATGATGGTGAGGATGGGGCTACTTCTATGAGTATATAGCCAACTAGAACAATTCCAATGATGGTGAGGATAAGGCACGCCGAAGGTAATGGACTAAGGATACTCGAGAGGAGCAGAACAATGATCATTGCAACAATTCAACCCCTAATAGTATCATCAACATATTTACTAAGGGGCTACATCTAAAGAACTAACCAAGCTGTAGCAGCTTGGATAACATTTTGTCCAAGGTGTTGGTTGTCAAGGTGAAGAGATAGAGGAGAGACAACTCGATCTTCTTCTCCAACAAGGACCTGGAGGGAGTAGATACCTCCTACTAAGACACCCTCGATTGGGGTGGGAATTTGCCAACTTTGAGGTCTTCAAGATCATGGTGGATACTGGCTGCCCCACTAACATTCTCTTTAACCATGTGTGATAAAATAAGGAAGAAGTTCCCAATCAAGATGAAACCATAACACTATCACCTGATTGGCTTCAATAGGAGAATTGTCAGAACCCTAAGAGAGATTTAATAGAGTTGTCTAAAATTTCCATATCATGTATATACCCATGATATGAAAATTGCATTATAAATCAAAAATTCCAAAACTTTAAACGATTAGTCACTAAGGTTTTTTATATTTAATTATTTAATTTACTATAAAATATAAATGATTATAAATATCTGATATTTTATAGTCCATTAAGACCGTAGATAATCAGTATCCTCTACTAAATAATAAGATAGGTTAAGACAACTTTATAACTTATAAGAAATGCTAAATAATATATAATTCTAATATATAAATATTTTCTACATAAAATGTTTTTATACCAGCTTTACACTTCTCAATTAACTCTAATAATATCATACACATCTTTAATTTGCACATTACACTTGCGATTTATCCTAGCCCAGTTTAAAAGAACTTGCAAAAGAAACTACAAGGGAATAAGTAAACTATAGCTTAATAAGTTCATTCTTCACTACCATTGTTCAAGTAAGTTATCAAAAATTATTAACATACATACAATTTATCTACACATAAAATGAATGCATATGCAGTGAATGTAAACAATACATCCATAAGAGTTTGGAACTATAGAAGGTATAAATTTATATTGTCTACACGTCAATTTTTCTTTGTACTTACTTACATGAAACACCTTACCTTAACCGCATGAGGCTGCTTGGGGGTATCGTCCCACCATACGACATTTGACTATTACCCTATTTGAAAAACAACAATCAATATAGGTAGACCTTAATGAAGGCTACCCATCGAACATATTTAGGGCCTTTTAGGTACACAAAACAAGTCTTCTCGCTATAAAAATATATTCAAGGCTCCATGGGCACAATTATGCGAGTCCTTTTGCAATCAATTGAAGATACTATGCTCTTTTTACCTTAATGATAAAATATCATTCGTAGGTACTATGAGCCCTTATAGAAATCATAGAAAATATATTTAAGATTGGAAATTTTTTTTCCAAAAATACTTTTTTCAAAAATTTGCAAAGCTAGTATTCTTTATCCATATACCAATTAGGTCATAGATATGCGACAAATATAACTAATTATTTTAGTTAAATAATTATATTTACCAATTTAAGAAAGTGATCACATGGATGATAGCATACCAAACAATCAATTATTTAACAATTAATCAATATCAAATAATAAGTAGCATACAACATCAAGCAGTAAGCAAATAGTAGATCATTAGAATTCCTTCACCTAAGTTAATAGTCACTCTCCTAACTTTTGAGATTTCTAGAAGTTAATAATTAGGTACCTAAAAGATAATAAAACTTGTAAACATTCTAAAAAACTAAAATCCGCAGTTAACTTTATATCTATTATTATTTACCTAATTTCCCACTATAACCTAAATATGATATAAACATAATTTAATTTAAATCTTTTATCTATTTTTCTTGATTTATTTTAAATTTTCAATTGTATATAACATTTTCGTTTTAAGTCCAATTTTTATAAACTTATAGTCAATTTTTATCATTTTTGGATATATTTTCTCATAATATGGTCCGTTTTAAATGTTGTAACTCGCATTTTTCATTATGGTGTAGAAATATAATAAATTTTATTATTTTGACTTAATTAATTATAAATTATTATTTTAAGCTTTTTCTTTATATATTTATGATTTAATAAATATCTAAATTTTATATTTTGTAATTTTCTATTTTTAAGTTTATTTTATTACAATTGCTTATTTTTCTATTTTTAAGGTTTAATAATTATTTAATTAATTTTACTATTTTAATAATTTTCTAATTAATTAATTATTTTATTATTATTATTATTATTACGAATTTAATTAAATTTATTAAATACTGACATGGTAGCAGGAGAGGGTGCCATGTGTCACTTTCGTGAATTTATATATTTTTCAAATTCTTCCTATTTTTTATTTTACTTAATATTTATATAATAATATTTATTATTAAATTTTGCAAATTAGTCATTTTCCTTTTTCTTTTAAACTCATGGTGTACATAATTATATATATACTATCTTACTTTATTTATTAATTTAGAATTATAGTATATTATATATATACTATTTAAGTATACTTGTATACATATACATACTATACCGTTAATATACATATTTTTATACGTATATATATACTTATGTAATTAGTTTCCCTCACTTATTTATACATATGTACTTGTGTAATTTAATAATATAAACCTAGATATACTACAAGTGCTATACATACATACATGCATACATATATGATACCTATACATATAATATACTTGTATTTTTGTACTTTATATATACATATATATTTGGCCACATATTTACATATACACATATATATAATGAAAATACATAATATATATAATATCATATACACATATATGTATGCATAATTATACCTAAGTATCTATACATATATCTACATATGTTCATGATATAATACTAACATTTCATAAATTCTAATACATGTACATAAACTTTCTTTCATAAACAATAAGGTACATATAACTTTCATTACATAATCTTATAACACGTAAAATTCTACAAAAATACATATATAAAATAATAGATATGGTTGTTTATTACAAAATAACATAATAAACATACTACTTATTTACTCCACTTAGTAATTTGATGAATATTTGATTGCGAAGTGTCCTCTTTTTCTTTATTGTTAAGATAAGTAGATGGAAATCCAAAGTGAAAGAGAAGGATAAGGGCTTTTCTTTTCTTTTTCGATTGGAATAGAAAATACGTGTATGGGTCTTATCTTTGTATTTTGAAATTGAGAACAAAATGATAATTGTATTTACTTCCAACTGATTGTAAGCTTAGTAAGGGAAAGAGAAGAAAATAAAATGAATAAAGAAAAGAAAAAGAAAAAGCGAGATAGGGTAATTTAAGTGATTTGACAAGAACCTTATATAATTTTTTTGTTTTATATAAATAATTAGCACATGGTGAAAACAAGCATATACATAAGCCGCCGAAGTGAATTTTGGAAGATTTCAATGTAGCAAAGAGAAAAAATTAGAGAAGGAAAAAAGGAAAAGGAAAAGGAAAAATTAGAATATTTTTTAAACATAAAAATTATAAATTTAATAATCATGAAATAATATTGAAATTTTATCAAGTTTATTAATTAAATTGTTATTCGTTATGTTTATAATATTTAAGAGTTATCTCAATGCGATCGTTAACAATTTCATGCAATTACATGTATTTGTCAATAATCGTATTTGATTAGTGTTTTATTACTTTTAGGATATAATTATTCATTTTGTAAGCTTAAAGTTATAGTTTTAGAATTTTTGTTAAGTTCGAGTTCAATCTCGAGTATTTTTGCATACATAAGGTTTTGGATTTTTGTATGCTATTAAGGTTTCGATGAAAATTTTAGGGTTTTTATTATTTATAATATATTAAAATTTATAATTTAATAAAATTTTTATCTTACTTGGCCTTATCGACTCATGAAGTTATCTACAGTACTAAAGTTCAATTCTAATATCAAACAACTAAATTCACGGGATTTACAAGAATAGTCCTAGCTACGGGCATCATTACCCTTAATATGGATCTTAACGACAACAACAATATTGCTTTGATGTCCTATGGAGTTTATGGTAGTTGACTACCTATCTCCCTACAACGTTTTGTTAGGATAACCAAACTTGAATAGCATTAGAGTCGTTACATCGTTCCTCCTCTTCAAGGCTAAATTCCCAACCCTTATTAGGGTGGAAGTTTGCAGATATGTTTAGAAGCTCTCTAAGGAGCTTTATGTGAAGGCTACATGAGCTAATGATGTGCTCACTCTAAAAATAGGTTTGTAAGAGAAGTTAGCTAAGAGAGACGAGTTGGGCAAGAAAACTAAAGAGGTGTAAATTAGCACCAGTCTTGACTAGATCACCAAAGTAGGGATCAAGACGCCTCCCAAAGTGAAGGAGGCCATATTTGACCTCCTACGGGTCAACTTTGATAGATTTGCTTGGTCTGTATGAAAAATGCTTGGAATTTCGATTGACCTTGCAACTTACAACCTTAATATGGTAGCAATGTTAGGCTTGTCAAGTAGAAGAAAAGACATTTCTCTAGAATAGTAGGCTATTATAGAAGAAGAAGCATAGAAGTTGTTGAAGTCAGTCTTCTTACGAGAGGAAAATTATCCAACTTAGCTAGCTAATGTTGTTCTAATCAAGAAAAAGAATGGGAAGTGGTGTATGTGTAGTGATTACATCAACCTCAACAAAACCTACCCAAAGGACTACTTTCCTCTCCCGATAATAGACTAACTGGTCGACTCTACATTAGGGCATGCTTTGCTTAATTTTATGGACGCTTTCTCAAGATACAACCAAATCAAAATGAACCCAAAGGATGAAGTCCATACCTTCTTCATTACCAACTTTAGTACCTACTACTATACCGTCATGCTCTTTGACCTCAAGAATATCGAGTTGACGTATCAAAGGATGATGATTGCTTTGTTTAAGCATCAGCTTAAGTGCAACATGAAGGCCTATGTTGACGACATGATTGTCAAAAGCTAGTAACCTAACAACCACATCAAGACTTGCAAGAAGTGTTTAACTAGATGAGAAAGTACAATATGAAGCTGAACCCCTAAAAGTATGTTTTTTAGGGTCGGTTTTGATAAGTTCCTAGGCTTCATGGTCACCCAGCATGACATTAAAGGCAATCTAGAAAAGATTAAGGCCATTAGGGATACAAAGCCCCCTTCCTTAGTTAAGGAAGTCTAGAAGCTCAATAATAGATAGATGCACCAAGCTTTCTAAAATCCTAAGGGTTTTGAATAGACTCCCTAATGTAAAGAAGCCTTTAAAGAGTTAGAGGACTTCCTTGAGCACCCATTAGTCCTCTCTAAGCCTATCTTAAGAGAGGACCACTTTTTGTATCTAGCCATCAGTGATAGAGCACTTTCGTCTGTACTAGTCAATATGGAAAGAAGATAGCATAAGTTTATATACTATGTTAACCACATTCTTTAGGGTCTTGAGGTTAGGTACACTAAAGTAGAGAAGTTTATTTAGTCATCGTCATCTCTATATGTTGGCTTAGACCCTACTTCCAAGCACATTAGATTGTCATGTTGACAGACTGTAAGCCCCACAACCAATCATTCAAGGTTTCGATCTACTGAAAGATTCGATCAAGTCTAAATTATAAACTATTGAGAGGAATATTAGTAAAAATGACCCCATAAACGTGAATTTAAGAAAATAAGTAATAAAATAGGGGATTATAAAATTTTCAAATTTTAAGCATAATAATTGCTAATTACTAAAAAGGCAAAAAGTGTAATCTAATAACTAATAAATTACTATAGATGGATTATATGTATACTAAAAATAATAGAATGACCTAAATAATATTTAAGAATATTTATTTATACTATATATGAATTTACATGTAAGTATAAATACGCGTAATTTCTTAAAATACGCGAAATGTGCTAAAATAATACAAAATACTTAAAGAAAATTCATAATTAAATAAGGAAAAATCAAGAAAAATCAGGAAAAATCATGAATGATCCAGAATTGGGTTGTGGCAGCTGGGAAAAACAAGAAAAAATTCGGCCAATTAGAATAAGCTAACATAAAAGCCAAAAAATCAAGGGATAAGGCAATTGTCTTGTTACATTTAATGCACAATAAATCCTATAAAGCCCTATAAATAGTAGGAAAAATCCAATAACTCATTTGGATAGTTAGAAATCAGAGAAAATTAGGGAGAGACGAAAATTGAGAGAAAAATTCGGTTTAGAAAAAAAATTAGAAAAATTGTGCAATTAGGGCTTTCAAAGGGAACCCACACCAGACGAGGAGCTGGGAGTGGACGGCCACCACCACCACACGGTGGTGGCAGCGCCTAAGCTGGCCGACAAGGCCACGGCGGCCCGCGATAGCCAGAGCCACCCAAATCGGTGAGTTTGATTTCCAGCCTGATTCTTGTATAATTTTCTAAAAATAGTAAATATTATTATAAAATTATGAATTTTGTTATTCTAAGATATTTTTGTATGTAGTTTGTATAAAAAATATTATTTTGATGAAGAAATCATGCAAAACAGAACACATTTCGGTTTAGAAATAAATGACCTTAGGAGTATAGTTTGGAGCTCAATTTTTTTTTTTCCGTAGGAAGCTCATGTGATATAGAACAGTGCTATGAAACCATTTTTTTAAATTAATTTTTAAAATTTTTAAGTTAATTTTTAGCCCTAAAATAATGGAAAAATTGGGTAATTTAGAGCTAATTAAGTGATTAGGATATTAATTACTGATTTAGATAGTAATTAGATGTTTAGGGATGTTAATCTCTGATGTGGAAACCTAATCCTAGTCTATGGAGTGTTAAGTGTAAGTAATGAAGGTGTTATGTGGTAAATGTAGAAAATTAGGAATATGTAGAATTGAAAATTAATAAATATGGAAAAATTAGGTAATTAGATAATAAAATAATGAAAATCAAAATATAACAAATCCGAAACAAAATTCAATTTTAGGTAATTATATGAAAAATGTAAAAATTTCTCACAACATGAGTAAATTCGGTACACTAATACGGATTTAAATGTACCAGATGGAATAAAATACTGACTAGGGGTAGTGATCGTATTTAGGGTATCTGAAAATAATGTGGTTAGTTTCACATTATGAGTTGAAACAAATTTCTAGGGTCCGGGTACCAAATAGTACCTAGAAATCGAACTAGAATCTAATTTAGAAATCGATGTGGAACCCGAACCTAAACCCAAACCTAGAATAATTATAAAAGACTTAAGACCTAGATAATTAGGTATATTAAACCCTAAACAACACATAACAATAAGCGTTATCGGATAAAACAAACTTATAATAGTTATATGAAAAGCTAAAACTACGTTTGTGTTATAGGGATGATCGGCGATGGCCTGAACAAATCGGACATCGCAGGAGTGAGCGAAGAGTCGAGGTAAGTTGGGATTAATACGATGTTGTATTTTGGAGGCTTAAGATTATGCTTGGTTGTGCTTGTTAGATAGTTGAATGTGTGCATGTGCTTGATTATGGGTGATATTATGATTCTGTTTGTTTTTCTGGCATATATTGTGTGAATTGTATGAAAGGATTGATCACCCTAAACTGGACTTAATCAAATATCCGACCAGTAATCATAATCGGACATGCATGGCAACCCGTTAGGGGAACTTAGGACTCTCCGGCCAAATACCGACCCCTTCGGAAGGGATAGCACAGGATTGCAAAATGGTCCCTTCTTCATCCTCAATCGATCTAAGTGACAGGAGAGGAGGTCGCGGCGAGGGTGAAGACAGTGGTTCGAAGGTAGTTGCGGGAGGAGTAAGGTCTCCATTACACAAGCCTGGGTTTGGTCGTGAGCTGTTGCATTAACGGCAACTCCTCAACCAGGATTAGAGCGAGCGCAATTTCTCTAATCTCACGACGGGCCGGACAACGTCGTATAATGGCATTTGCTTACACATGCATTGCATCTAATAAGTGATTGAAAACCTTGTTGTGTTTCTGGTATAGTTTTAAGTCCTCCATCCCTACTTACTGAGCTGTAGTTGCTCACATCCCTATAGACGTCGTGCAGGTGCTGGCTAAGAAGTGGCAAACAACTACTCTGAAGCTAGCAACTACTGGATCCTGGGGAGTGAGAAAAAATATTAAAGAATAAACACATATTTTTAAGGTCTAAGTTATTATTATTTTTCATTTCCGAATGATGTAATGATATAGAAAAATACTATAGAGAAATATTGTAAACTTTAACTGCAATAACTGAATTATAACATATATATATATATAATTCCTTACTTTTATAGGTAAATGATTTATTTAAATTACAAACTGTCTACTTCAAAGCGGGTTAGTTGTGGACGTCTTGTGTAAATCAGGTCTAAGATAGCGGTTGTAAGGCCAACTTTTATCTTAGGATGGTTTATACGGCGGGGCTGTTACGACTCTGCTGCTTCGGGGCGTGATACAGACCAGCCACTACGCACATTACTATAGAATCCTTATGCATCTAGTTGGATGGTTAAGTATGTGATAGAGCTAAGCACGTATAGTATCCAATACCAATCACAAACAGCCTACAAAGGACAAGTGCTAGTTAACTTTATCGTAGAGTATACAAGAGAGGAGGAAGCACCACTCAAAGATGATAAGCTAGTATAGACTCTCTACGTTGATGGATCAGCTACCTCCGAAGGAGAAGGAGAAGGTTTGGTACTTACTGGACACTAAAGGACTACTGTATACTATGTCCTCAAATTTGGGTTTGATATAAGTAATAATGAATTTGAGTATGAGGCTTTGATCGCTGGTCTCAAGCTGGCAAGGAGATTGGCATTGAATACCTCAAGGTCTTCTTAGAATCCATGCTCATGGTCCAACAAGTTTGAGGTGAGTACGGAGTAAGGGATGCGACCATGGCAAAGTACTTGGATAAGGTGAAGACTTTCTTGGCTAAGTTTTCCCATTAGAATATCACAAAAATTCCTCAAGCCTAGAACTCAGTAGTAGATTGGCTGTCTAAGCTCGCCTTTACAAGAATATAAAGGCTCGAGGTGAAAGATAGGAAGATATTCATTGAGTATATTCCTAAGAAAAGCATAGCTCTAAGTAGAGTTAAGGTCCTCAAGCTTAAAGCAATACCCTTTGAGCCAAGTTGGATGGACCTTATTTGGAGTTATTTGGAGTAAGGTATACTACTAGAAGATAGGAAGAAGCCTAAGAAATTGAGGTACCACACCACCACTTACACCCTAATTGACAACGTCTTATATCGAAGGGGAGTCAGCCTTCCTCTACTTAAATGCCTTAGAGCTAACAAAGGGCTACACATCAAGGAAGAGCTACTCACCAGAATGTACAACAATTACATCCAATCATAGGCCCTCTACATCCGAACCCTTTGCCTTGAATATTACTAGCTTACTATAAGGTAGGATACAAAGGTAGTAGCTTAGCGGTACCCTCAATGCAAGAAGCATGCCCTAGTACTAATCTCCAACCCCTAACTAGTCTGTAGCCATTCACCTAATAGGACATCATCAATATTCTTGGCGCCTTCCCTATGTCCTCTAGAGGAAGATAGTTTATTATTGTGGCTATCTCCAAGATAACAGAAAGAAGCATATAGTCTTTCATGCACAACAAAATCCTTTCAAGATTTGTGATTCCATATGCCCTTAAAATGGACAATGGGTGATGGTATGATAACCTTAAGTTCAAGGAGTTTTGTTCCAAGCATCACATGATACCCTACTTCACCTCGGTCACACACCCCCATTCACATAGAAAGGTTAAGGCTATCAATTAGATCATCCTTAAGAGCCTTAAGAAGAGGGTTAATTAAGCTCAAGGTAAGTAGCAGATAAACTACCCAACATTTTGTAAGGATATAGTATTGGGCTCTAGGAAACTAATCGAACGTGCATAACCCTCATGTTGTCTACTCTATCTGTTCTACCTTGATTCTCTACTCTCTTCACTCTACTTTATTTTTCTCTCCTATTGTATTTTGCTAACCTTGCTCTATTGTACTATGTCTGCTTAGCCAGAGTCCTAGCAGTCCCATCATACAAATCATTCTAAGATAAAAGTTGACCATAAAACTGCTATCTTAGACCTAATTTACTAAAGGCATACACAACTAACCTACTTTGAAATAAACAATTCATAAATTAAATAAATTATTTACCTAAGAAAGTATAGAAAAATATATACACTAAGATTCAAATATTAAAAATAATGTTATAAAAGTTTCATTGTACTATATTTCCTAAAGACTACATTATTTGAAGATAGAAAATTTTAAAGTAAGAGCTAAGATCTTAAAAATATATTTGTTCTTCAAATATATTTCCTCACTCTCTAGGATCTAACAGTTGCTAGTTTCATGGTAAATATAGGTCACTTCCTGGCTAGTATCTACAACAACGTCTATAAGGATATGAGTAACTAAAAACTCAATAAGTTTGGACAAAAACTTAAAACTATACATAAAAAACAAGTAGGGTTATCAACTATTTTAATTAGACGTTATGTATGTTCAAGCAAATGTCATCACATAATATTATCTTGGTCTATCGTAAAATTAGAGAAATTACATCTACTTTAATCTGAGTTAAGGAGTTTCTATTCAATGTTACAGCTCATGACTAAACCTAAGCTTGTGCAATGAAGACCTTGCTCCTCTTGTGACTACCTTCGAACTATTGACTTTACCTTTATTGCAACATTTTCACATATTACTTAGTTCGACTAAGGGTGAAGAAGGGATTAATTATGCTATTTAACACTATCCCTTTCAAAGGGGTCAATATTTGGACAAAGAACTTTAAGTTTCCCCTAATGGGTTATGATTTTAGTCCGATTTAGAATTGTAAGTCATATATTGAATTAAATCCGGTTTAAGGTATTTAATTGTTCTAACAAATTACACAAATACAAACCAATGTAGTAACCTAGAATCATATCATTAAACTAAAAAACAGGCACATAGAAGCATGCGTACAATATTTATCTAACAATCACAACTAAGTATAATCTTAAGCCTTCAAGTACTATCAACAATACTCCAAAATACGGTAAAGTATCAATCTTAACTTACTTAGACTTCTCACTTGCTCATTTGAGGTATCACTTGATCATTTGAGGTGCAACTCGCACATACCATCGCCAATAATCTTTATAATATAAGTATTGTTTTAATTTCTACATAACTACCATAGATTGGTTTTATCCTATAACACTTATTGTTATCTTTTGTTAAAGTTTAATATACCTATTTATTCATGAATTTAAGTTTTTTACAATTATTCTCAATTTTGAGCTAGGTTCTAATTCAGTTTCCCAATTGGTTTCTAATTTTGGTTTTCAACTCAATTTTCGATTATAGATTTTATACGTAAACCTTAGGTAATCATTCTAACCCATAATGTGAAGTTAATCATATTATTTTTGGACATCCTAAATATCGCTTTTAGTCCTTACCCAATGTTCTAACCTGTATAGTATATCCCAATCCTAATTGAATTACCGAATTTACTTTTAATGTGAGAAAATTTTACATTTTTCATATAAACACCTAAATTTAAGTCTTCTATTAGCTTTATTATATATTTTCATTATTATTATAAGATCAATTTTGACATAATATTTTTCTACTTAATAATTTCTTATACTTACATATTATACATTACTACGTAATATGCACATAATATATACATCTAATATTCCCATCACTTTAAATATCATCTCTTAACATCAACTAACATCTCAAGTTATCTAAATTCATCTCAAATTAGAATTTATACCAAATCACCCTAAATTGCAAAATTAACTTAAAATATACCATTTTACCTATTACATATATACTACAAAATAACCTAATAATTACATCTAATACCACAAATATCACACTACATCAGAATTTAATATCCTAAAACATATAATTATGTACTAAATTAGTAATTATCCCTTTAATTACCTAATTAGTAAAAAATGACCCATTTTATGCATCATTTTAGGGCCTAAAAATCATTTAAAAATTTAGAAAATCCATTTCTCAAAAAGAGCTTCATAGCACTATTCTAAATCATCTAAATAGTCTATATAAAATTTTTGAACTTAAAACTACACTCCTAAAGCCATTTATTTCTAAATCGAAAACTACCTTAGGTTTAGTAATTTCTTAAGCACTATATATCACGTGACATAGTTTTATCAAAATAATATTTTTCCTAAAAACTATATACAAAAATATTCTAAAATATTAAATTTCATAATTTTCTATGCCCATTTAATATTTTTAATAAAATAAGTAAAATTAGAAGGAAAAATCGGACTCACTGGCATTGATGGCTCCAGCACTATGGCCTTGTCGATTAGTTTGGGCACTGCTACCACTCTATGGTAGTGGTAGCTATTTACTTCTAAGCTGCTGTCATATGTTGGTTCACCTTGTAGCCCCTATTTGCACTACATTTTGTTATTTTTTTCTGAGAATTCCCTCTCCTCTCTTTTCTCTTCTCCCTATTTCTTTCTGAATTCCAAATTGACCAAATGAGGTTTTGATGGTGGGTTTCTGAATTTATAGTAGGGTTTTAGGTTTTCTTTAATTTTTAGTTGACATATATCTCTTATCTTTTTCTTTTCTACTTTTTAGTTGGTTTAATTTAATTGGTTGCTTTTATTTTCTTCAATTCCAAGCTCCTATAACCCACTTCTAGACATTTCCTCATTTTTCCATATTTTTCTTGATTTTTCTTTAATTAATTATGAATTTTCTTTAAATATTTAGTATTATTTTAGCCTATTACGGGTATTTTAGGCAATTTTGTGTATTTTAACCTACACGTAAATAAATATATGGTACAAATAAATATCTCTAAATATTATTTATGTTGTTTTATGATTTTTAATGTGTATATAATTTATCTCTATCGATTTATTAATTATTAAAACTCATTTTACGTGTTTTCAATAAATAACGAGTAATATTCATATAATTCAATATTATAATAATTAATTATTTTATTATTATTTTACTAAATCCAAACTCATTGGATCACTTTTATTAATATCCCCAACTTCGTTGTAAAATTTTGAGCTCAATAGGATAACTTACTCGATTGTCTTAAATCTGACAAATTGAAGCCTGAATACCAAATTTTGGGGCTTACATTAGTTACTAGAGGTATGAATCGAGTTTCAATAGTAGCTTAGAGTTCCAAATTAGATTATATATATACACATTGAGCTACAACAGGAAAATTAAAAAAAAAAATTAATTAAGGTTTCTTTAGAAAATAGAAGTATGTTGAGAAAGGTACGAGGGTGATTGTAGTTCGATAGAGATTGTAAAGTACGTAGTCATTTCCGTAAGTGTGAATCCATAGCAATCATATGTTGTTACTTTGCACCAATTGTGAGGTGGGTACTCTATTTAGTTGTGAATCCTTTATGTTGTTACAACAGTAGTCGTATTGGGTTTGTTCCAATACGACACTAACCATATTAAGTTTATTCATCGAACGTGGGTGTTGTTGTAATTCATAGTAGGGTTCAATAGGTAGATGAGTTAGTGAAGTAGGATATGTACATTTGGTGCATGTCCATCATACCCTATAGTTAGTGTGATTATTAGTGGTTCTAGATTTTGTAGAGTTGGAGGTATGACATATCTTGTGTAGACTCGAAAACTGCAGCCATAAATTGTGTTTGTGGACTATGAGTACTGTGCATATGGTGTTAAGAGGGTAAAGGAGATTTTTGCTATTGTGTGCTAGTGGGAGCTTTAGTAAGGAAAGAATTACAGTGAGTGTGCATTCATGTAGTCAACTGTGATTGGGTTTTGTGGGTGGTCATATAGTCAATTGTGATTGCGTTTTGTGGGTGCAATGGAATAGAGGTTATTCTGTATGAAGTTGAAGCAGGAAGTTGTGTGTTGTGGTATTATAAGCCATGAATGTATTATCATACTAGTGAAGGTAAGTGGTAGCTGTGTTGTGGTTTAGCGTAAACACTCAATTGTCAAGCTAGGAAACTAAGTTTTAAGTTATGAAAATTACGTACCTGTGTTTGAAACTGTAAAGAAGTGCAATCTATGCTGCTATTGTGAAGTATGTATGTGTGATATGGGGCATTTTAAGTAAATTACTCAATAAGTGTACAATAGCAATGGGAAGGTAAGTGTTATTGTTGAAGGGTGGTGAAGTAGTATGCTACAATAAGTGTTGATAGTTGCTATGTCTCGTAATAGTAGTAGTATGAGTTCATGCTGCCGTGATTGTACGTTCACAAGTTAGGACTAGAGCTTACTTGAATTGAAGAAGAAAGTGGATGGTATTGAATGATTTTATGTAGCAGTATATGTATTCTTCTTGGGTAAACAGTGGGAAGCAAGAAGGTAGTCAAGGTGATTAAAGGTTCTGGTGGTGTATGTATGCATGCTCGTTGTTGGTACTCTTATAGTTGGAAGCCCTCGAAGAGGTGTTAATGTCATGTTTTGCAATTTTGTGTAGTAGGTGTGTGTAGCTATATATGACAATGAGCATTGTGCTTATGTTAGGTAAAATGTGTGTATGGCTATTTATAAATCGACAATTGCTTTTGAAGTGAAGGATAAGGGAAGTTGCCCCCCAATTAAGAAGACTTAGTTAGGGTGATAGAAAACTTAGGGAATGGAGCATACAAGTTCGTAAGGTTAGATGGTGAGCTCATCCCATGCACCTAGAACGTTGACAATCTTTTGCTTTAGTTTGATTAGCATAATGTACAATCCCTTGTAAACATTTTGCAAATTTATTAATAAAAAGTCTATTCTTTAAGTATAGTGTGTATTTCCTATCTCTCTTATTTTCTTACTTTGTCGTAGCCTTAAAAGGGTAAATGAACTCTTATGCGCCTCTTTAAGCACAAGCAGGTTAGAACACCATCAACTTAATCCCCATAGGTAACCTTAGCAAGGGGAAACACCCCTTACATAATCGAGGGACTCCTACAATACAAACAAGTTGGTATACCATCAACTTGAACCTACTAGGTAACCTCAGCAAAAGGAAACATCCCTTGTAGAATTAAGGAACTCCCGCAGTATGAACAAGTCAAAACACCATTGATCTGACCTCTTATAAGGTAACCTTGGAAAGTGGAAAAACCCTTTACATAATCAAGGAACTCTTACAGTGACTACTAGGACGCTACCAACTTGACCCTTTAATGCAACCTGAGCTACTAAACAGCTACAAAGGTCTTTAGAGAAAAGCAACCCTAGCTCTTTAAAGCAATACTAAGCATAAAACCAAATAGCGATGCAGCTAAGTACTAGCAAATAAGCGTTAAGTAACATGCTAAACATCAGCAAGCCATAAGTATGAGAACCAAAAAGAAGTATAAGTGACAACATAAGAGAAGCTTCTCATCTAATCTTTTCCAAAAATTTACAATGAGAGATGGCTAGCACACCAGCCCATTACAATAGTTTTCTTTATAAAAATCCAAAAAGTATAAAAAAAAAAGGAAAAAGAAAAAAAGGGGGCAATAATTCATCATTTCAAATTAGCCAGCTCTAAGAAGTCAAAGCTTCCTAGTCTTGAGATGTCTAGTCTCAAGCTATAAAAGGAGGAGCAAGAGTTTATTGGCTTTAGTAACCAAGGGGATCACTCTAACTTTAGCCTGTCTTCGAAGTACATTTAGAGATAACCCCTTATTGAGTTGCTAGGGTAGAATTGGATGTAGGGGCATCTTGTGCAACCTCAATAGTAGGAGGGGCGCCTCAGATTGTTGTGGTTGCTGGAACAACCATCCTTTCTCTCTCTTTGGTTGCCTTCTTCGCCCTATGGCTCGAACCACCCAGATAATCCATATAACTCAAGTCAAGGTTAGGGCAATGCTTGAGCACGTCTTTTCAAAGGTTTCGGCTACATTCGATGGCGATGTGAGTCTACAGCCTTCTTCTTAGAGACTTCACTATGGATTTACGAAGAACTTTTCCACAGCCTTCTTACCAAAAGCTTCGTTGAAGACCTCGTCACTCTCTAGGGTGGAGATAATCTCCTTCATCTCCTCATCTTCGTTTTGAAGCTTTGAGACCTACGCTTTAGCTTGACCATCTAATTGACTATCTCTAATGAAGTCTTCTTGGTAGATATGCATTTAGCTACTTTTGTTGCTAGATCAGTTTGTAGCCTTAAAACCTACGTACTTAATTCAACATTGCAGTGGTTAAGCTCCTTCTTGGCCTTCCTCTTGTCAAGCCTGATTTTTCCTAGTTTTATTAGTTTTTCCTAAACCGATCAATATTAAACCTTACTTGTTCAATATTATCCATTTACTAATGTCTAAGGGAAACTAAAACCATTTTTTTAAAGAATTTTATAAACTTTTTAAAGTTGCCACCCGATTGGGGTCGAGAAATGGTTTAGGTCAAAACCAAATACAGATTTGGTTTTGATCTAGACATTGGTTTACGTAAGGAAAATCAATCTTTGAAAAAAAGGTTTTTGAACAACTAAAGATTGAGTCTGAGGGTTAGGCTTTTTATACCCTTACGACTATCACAAACTTTCCGAATATAGATTTATTCTTTTGAAATCAACCTTTTAGAACAACAATTTAATCAGCATTAAATTTATTTTAAATTGAATGATTTAAGCTAAAATGGGGAAAATTAAAAGTATTTTTATTTTTTATGTTGTCTCGAAGGTACCTATATATTCGCTATTCGAGATCAAATATAGATAGTTTTTTTCTTTTTTTATAAAACCTTAGGTGAGTTAGTTGATTTTAGTTAAAAATAAAACCCCAATTCGACGTCATTTAAGGAAATTTTCTAAGGGGTCTTAAATCGGGTTTTTATTGTTTGGAAAGCTCTAGAAATGTCCTATTTTTTTAAAAAGGATCGATTCATGTTTGTTTATTTTGAAAATCATTTTTTTTTCTAAGCAATAAAATTCATGTTTATTTACTTCATTTTATTTATCCATTTTTTATTATTATTATTTTATTTTTTTATTTCCTTTCTTTTTAAAATAAAAATCTAAGCCTCTTTTTTTTCTATTTTTTTCCTTCTCTCTTTTTTTTGTGTTACAATTAAAATGAAAATAAATAGATAAACAAATAAATGATAAAAAAATAAAATTTTTATGGAAAATAAAAATACAAAATAGCTGGGTGGAAATAGGCCTAAACTGAGGCTTTGGACATATAAGTCTTGGACTTGGGTAGTGGTTCTAGTCGTCGAGTCGGATCTTGAGTGAGAAGCGAGTCAACCTTAAAGCTCCATGCGATTTGTAAGCAATAACTTTGGCCAAGTGCTTCTTTAATTGATTCTAAGGCCAAAATGAAGGGGAAAAGTGATATTTGTGAATTTTAAATTGGAGTTAGGGGGTAGGCTCAATGCCATAGTGGTTGAGGATCACCTAGGTGGTTGTCGGAGTGGAGGGTAGCAGTAAAGTTTGAGTTATGCATGTTGGTAGGTGTTGGGATTTAAAGGGAGGTTGGTTTTGAGTTTGTAGAGTGAGGTAAGGCTCATGGTGGTGTTAGCTCGATGGTGGTTAGGTGTGGTGATTTTAAGGAGAGGTTGTGGTGGTTAGGATTTAGCGAGGGTGGTGATGGTAGAGATGGGTGAAGCAACTAAGGTGCATGACAGAGTGTGGAGTGGGTTGGGTTAGAGAGCTAGGGTCTAAGAGGGTTTGGTCATGGGGTTTGGATGGTTCGAAAGCGGTCGAAGAGAGAGAATTGTAGAGAGAGAGAGAGAGAGCCCAAGAGTTCTTGTTCAAGGATCAAAGATGCTTAAGCTTTTTCTAGAACCCCCATTTATACATTGATTAGCTTTTGACTCATATGTTAGTATCTCTCATATATTTTGATGATAACAAAAAGAGAAGAACATTAGTGAATTAACAAGTATGCAAGTATTCATAAAGTTCTTTAGAAAGTTTAAAATTGCAAATTGAGTTGCTTTTAGAAACTTATTTAGAAGGTTTGAATCGATTTAAAAAGAGACTAGTATGAAAATCTTCAAGAGTGTTTCAAAAGCTTTTATAGGAAAAATCGGTACAACATTTCAGAAACTTATCCAGAGACTTTGAAAAAAAGAAGGTTGATACTCTTTAAAAGGTTATTTAGAAAGTTGGTTTGGAAAAGTATAACGTTGAAAATTAACAAAATATTAGATCTGAAGTGAACAAGGCTTAGATTCACTAGATTGGGTATATTAAGGAAATACACTTAATCCCATTTCATTAAGATGGAATTAAGAATCTATAGGGACTATTTTTTAAGTAAACGTATCTTTGGATAATTTAAGATAATATCTTATATTGGATAAGGATAAGGTTAGTTTTGGATCTTATGGGATTTCAATTTTGAATCCGAGATATTACTAATCAAGCATATCTTACTATCAATTTCAAATCTAAAGCTTATCTAGATATTGCTGATCAAGTTGTATCTAGCCCCAATAAGTTGATAAGGTCAAGTTTAAATTTCAAATTCCAAGTTTTTCTCTAAAAATATCTATGAATTATCTTTAACATTCAAAATGGATAAATATGAAGTAAAAATAATCTTCAATAAGTTAGCCGTTGGAAGACTCTAGTATCAAAAGAGAAAAGATTCAAAACATCAAGCACATCTTTGAGAAAATAATAATACTCTCATTACACTTAAAATCATAATTAAATTATATCATATGAAAGAGTACCGAAAGTTTCTCAAATGCTTTTTTAGAGAGTTGAATCGAAACAAATTATTCAATAATTTTTCAGTTTTGTTTTATATGAAATTATTTGAGATTTGTATTATTATTTTCTCTTGTAATTTTTAAACCTTATTTTTTGAGAGAAGTTTGATTGTTCCTTGTAAATATGTAATTACCTTAGATTAAAGAAAGGCTAAATAGGTAGAGAAAAGTGTAGCATACCCTATGTGTAGCAATTACTTATAAACTTCTTATGATTTTATTATAGTGGATCAATTGGAATAACATCGATGAAGTAGACTAGGTTCCTAGTAGTGGAGCTGGAAGAGAGTAGTAGGTAAAAGGTCAAAGCTCTATAAATCCTCAACTTGATATTCTTCTTCCTTATCTCTATTTATTTGTGTTATTTAATTATGTTGATTATTTGTATGTTGAATTACGAAAGTACCACTGTTCACCAATATAAGTTGTTAAAAGGGGTATTTTCTTATATTGGAAAAGTTTTCAAAAATTTAAAGATATCAATTCACACCACCACCACCCCCCCCCCCCCCCCCCCAAAACTCTTGATATCTTACACGAGACAAACATTGTGATATAAAATTTTTGAACTTTCCAATTCAATTTTGAACTTATAGGATGATGAATGTGGATAGGATTTCAAATGAAATCGAAACTAGGCTATCAATTTCTCCATTAATTTGGTGAAATTGCAACATAAAGAAGCTCATAATTGGTGTTGAAGTTAGTTCCTTAGGAAGGAAAACACGAGATTTCTGGAGAAAATAAAGGAAAGGGAAAGAAAGAATGTCGACGTAGTGCTACATCAGCCATGAGATCTAGTAGCATTATGCTACATGTCTTTGACGAAACATGTCACTAATGATGTAAGGTGCAAGTGTGTATGTGATATGTATCATGCCATGTATCTGTATCTGATGTAGTCCAATCACGAAGTGCCATGTATTACAACCAGACATGTGGCAATGTGTTTTGTGAAGAAAAATAAAAGGTAGTTTATGCCTTTGGTGAGATTTGAACCTAAGATCTTCAAGTTAAACCTAAATGCAAGTCAGGGTATGGAACTATCAGGCCGTTGGCTTATGCCTTGTTTACATAATTTTGATAAGGTCGGCTTAGGCTAGATTTAAATTTAAGCTCAAGCCAACATTCCTCTTCTCTTTTATTATTTATGGCCCTAAAAACATTAAAGCTAAATAAAAAAAAACCTATTATATTTAAACTACCTAAAAATTTTATTATTCTTTATATTTATTTATTTATAATTTTTTAAAATTTTTTTTTGTAATATTTGTAAAATTTTTATTTTTTTGTGATTTTTTTTTTGTAAATTAGGATCTCTTACCCTATTTTAAAAATTTTTAAATAAAAAGGTAGCAAAAATAGAGTGTCTATAGCTACTCGTTTTTGTGGTAAAGTTTGAGTAAAATTTTACCACAAAAAAAAAAACTAGTTTTGTCTCGAGGATAAATTTATTGTAAGAAGTGCTATAACTAGCTAGCTATCGAAGACTTGGTCCACTAGGTATTTTGTAAACTATGAAGGATGAAAGAGAGATGGAGCTCTAGGATTTGGCCTAAACATAAAAGTAAGTTTAGAGGGATCTAGCGTTTGTTTGAAACTTGATCATGCTCTATTGAGTTGACTAACCTAGGTAGGAGTGTCTTTAAGGGACTAGCAACCCTAAAGTGGAATCAATTTGGAAAACCTAGTCATACTCTTTTGAGCTTACTAACCTAAGCAGGAGCAACACTTGGGGACTAACAATCCTAAATTGGAATTGATTTGGAAAACCCAGTCGTATTCTTCTAAGCTCACTAACCTAGGCTAGTGAGTCTCTAAGGATCTAGCAACACTAAATTTGGAAATCGATTTGAAAACCTGGTTACACTCTTCTAAGTTGATTAACCTAGGTGGGAGCTTCTCTAAAAGACTAGCAACCTTAAATCGTAATCAATTCAGAAATCCTAGTCATGCTCTTCTAAGCTCACTAACCTAAGTAGGAGCATTTCTAAGAGACTAGCAACCCTAAATTTGAAAACTTGGTAGTCCTTTTTTAGGCTAACTAACCTAAGTGGGAATATCTCTAAAAGATTAGCAACCCTAAATTGAAATCGATTTGAAAACCTAGTAGCAATCTTCTGAGCTAACTAACTTAGGAGGGAACATCTTTAAAGGACTAACAACCCTAAATTTAGAAGACATGCCTTGTAGGCTTGCTACAAATACTAAGGAGGTGTGGGTGATAGGAAACATCTCACCAGCTGTCTAAGCCCCTAAAAGAAAGATTGACTGATGGCTATGATCCTAAAGGAAAAATGTTAGGATAACACTTTTAAAAGCTGGCTAAGACCCTAAAGTTGGAATGAAGGGTAAGTGTTGTATAGGCCAAGTAAAAACCTTAAAGGAATTAGGATAAAGCCCTATGAATCAACTAGAACACCAAAAGGTTGTTAAGAAGGAGGAAAGTATCCTAAATACTAGCTACTATTCTAAGAGATGCAAATTCAATTTTCAAAACCAATATACCAATATTGTATAGAAGTACTTACCTAGTTTTACCAATAGCACCCAAACAGTTAAACCTTTCTTTGAAAAGTCTTATCAAAACTAGCTAATTCATTCTTTGAAATGGATTCAACTCAAATTTCCTACCATCAAGCTAACCAATCTTAACATGGAGCCTCTAAGGCTTTGTTAGCCCTTTAGAGAAGTCACGGAAATTAACCCAATACAAAATGTCATCCATTATTTCTATTCATCAATTGATTTCCTTTCAAAATTTTTTGAATCGAATCCCTTATCCCTAACTAGTAAACATCTACCATGAGGTATTTACCCATTTAGATTGAGTATTTTTTGGAGAAATAGGCAATAAAACTCCCCATTGGGGAAGATCAACTCGTAATAAAGTATTTTAAAGTGTTTTATTAATTACCAATGTTCTATATCTTACTTTCATCTTTTCTTGTGTTTTGAGTGTGTGGGTTTCATTTTGAATGGAGTTAAGGGATAAGTCCTTTTGATGGAGTAGGAAAAGTGATGGAGGTGATTCCAATGTTAACAACTGCCTAGGATACCAACTTTGCTTGTAGAAGATAAAAATTAAACCATAGTAACATTTAAGATTGCTAGCTTTTTCATGTTTTGAGTAAGAATTTCAATTGATTTCATAGGTAGTACAATTTTATTGCATTAGTATTTATAGGGTCTCCCATCTCTAGACCATTCACCTTTGACAAAATTAAAGCCTCTCCTAGAAACATTTACTATAAGATATAAGGACCTCCGTAATTGGGAGCGAATTTTTCTCTACAGTCTTATGCATTGGGGAGAGCCTTTCTCAACATTATATTACCCTCTTTGAAGTTCTGGGGCCATGGTTGTCAAAATCATGATTCTACTATTTATTTTAATGCACAGATCGGTAGAATCGTATAACATCGATAAAATCGTAAACTTGTAAAATCGTATTAAAAAGTTCATAATTTCACTAAAATTTTGTATATAAATGATTTTATATCCATTTTTGTTAAGAAAAACATTATAAAATTATAAACTCATAGAAACATATTTTTAACTCACGATTTTAACAACTATGTCTGGGTTCATACCTTTTTAGTAAAAGCTTTAGCCATTTTTTGTTGGTAATAATGATTATGACATAAGGCTGTCAATCTTTTTTCATCAATCAAATTCAGTTGCTCAATGTGTTTCTTTACCTAATTGGCCTTATCCAATTGAGTTTTTATAGTACCTTAAGAGACAGGATCTTAATTTCTGCTAGTAATACTACCTTAGTGCCATATAGTAAAGAGTAACGTAATACCCTTATCGATGTTCTGATAGAAGTCTAATAAGCCATGAGTGTAAATGGCAACATCTCATGCCAATCCTTCAATGTAACACCCATCTTTTCAATTATTGTTTTGAGGTTTTTGTTGGCTACTTCAATGACCCCATTTATTTGGGGTTAATAAGGTGTAGAGTTTTTGTAGATGATCTTGAACTGTCATCACAAATCTAACATAATCTTATTATGGAGATTTGTACCATTTTCGATGATGATTGTTTATGGAGCCCCATATCAAACCAAGATATCTCTCTTAGTGAACTTGACCACTACCCCTTTAGTAATACTTGAATATGATGAGGCCTCAACCTACTTACTGAAGTAATCGATGGTGACTAATATGAAGTGATGGCAGTTAGATGCCTTTCGAGTAATCGAGCCAATGATGTCTATACCCTTCATTAAAAATGGCCATTGCGTAGAGAGTATGTGTAATTATTGAGGCACGGCATTTATCTTGTTTGCATAAACTTAGCATAGGTGACAATGCTTAATACATTGATGCAATTTCCTTCCATTGTTAACCAATAGTATCTTAGTCTCATAATCTTCTTGGTAAGCATATAACCATTCTTGTAGAGACCACATACTCCCTCATACACGTCCATTAAAACCTCGGCTTCTTTGTCATTCACACACCTTAGAAACGTATTGTCAAATGATCGTTGGTACAAGGTGGACTCAATTACTAAGAATTGGGTAGCCAATCTCCTAATTGTCTTTCTATCCTTTTTCTCAGCTTTATCAAGGTACGTACCTTATTGTAGGAACATTTTAATGTCATGGTAACCTTCATTTGCTAGGTAGAAGGCAAGTTTTTCTTTCACTTCAATTGAGAGTGGTTGAATTTCGACCATTCTAGATATTTGGATCATAGACACCAAAGTAGCTAATGCATCAACAACTTAATTATGAGTCCTCAATACGTAAGTGAAAGTAATTTCTTCAAATTTCTCAATTAATTTAGTCAAGTGTCGATGACAAGATAGTATTTTAGGATCTTCCATTTTGTATTCCCCTCAAGCTTAGCCAATAATGAGTAAAGAATCCCCATATACCTCTAACTCTTAAATATCTTTATCCAAGGCTATTGTAAGCCCCATGATGTATGCCTTGCAATGTTGTTGGTGTATGGGAAAATGAGTCTTACAGCTATAGGGAATTGCATACCTTCAAGGGATATCAATATTTCCCTAACTCCACATCCAAACACATTAATAGCTCTATCAAAGAATATTTTCCATCTCAAGGCCATTTCGTCATTCTCTTCCTCACAACCACTTTCAACTACTAAATTGTCCTCATTAGGGAATCTAACTTGTACCTCTTAGGGGGTATCTTTAGAAGGATTCTAATCTAGCTAATCTGTAAGGGTTTTCCTCTTAACTAAATTCTGGTTTACGTATGTGATGTTGAACTATGATAGTAACATTTTCTACTTTAAGATTTTACCAATTAGGGCCAACTTTTCTGCTAATTACTTTAAGGGAACATGTTGAGTCAACAATTCAATTTGGTAATAGAGCATGTATTGTTTGGGCCAGTGCATGACCCAGACTAAGGCACAACATGTTCTTTCAATTTTAAAATACTTCTAATACCCTTCCATAAACTTTTTACTCAAGTAATATATGCCCTACTCCTTTCTTTTCTCATCTTTTTGACTAAGCATCTACCTTATGGATTCTAATAATATGAAGTACTCCTTGATTGTTGTGAAGGCTTCCTTGCATTTTTCGTTTGAATTTACTTTAGTGTTCATTTTTAGTAATTTAAACAAGGGACAACATTTACCTATAAGTTGAGATATGAATCGGGCTATATAGTTCAAACGACCCAATAAGCCTCTAAACTCTTTAAGTGTATGTGGAGAGGGCAAGTCGATTATTTCTTTGACTTTATTATGATCTACTTCAATGCTCCTTTGGTTGATTATGAAATCCAATAATTTCCCTAAAGTTACTCCGAAAGGTGCACTTATCTAGGCTTAGCTTCAATTGGAACTTTCTTAACCTATCAAATAACTTCTTCAAATTATCTACATGAGTTTCTCCCTCTTTGGACTTTGCAATAATATCATCAACATATACTTCAATTTCTTTATCCATCATATCATGGAAGATTGTGTCCATTGCTCTCTAATAAGTTACCTCCAACATTTTTGAGTCCGAAAGGCATTACTTTACAGGAAAATGTGCCTCAAGTTGTAATGAAAGTTGTCTTGGCTTTATCTTCTTTGGACATTCATATCTGATTATATCCAAAGAATCTATCCATAAAAGAGAAGTGATGGTTCTAAGCTATATTATCCATCAAGATGTTAATATGGGGTAAGGGATCAGGTGTTTCTTGATTGAGGTCTTGAAATTCTATGTACATTCTTAACTTTTTTGGTCTTCTTCATCATTACCACAACATTAGCCACCTGCTCAAGATAATCAAACACTTCGATGAAACTGACCTCCAGTAACTTTTTGACTTCTTCTTTAATTTCAATAAGATATTTAGTTAGAATCTCCTTAGCTTCTACTTCTTAAGTTTGGTATCTTCTCATATGGGTAAGCGGTAGACCACAATTGATGGATCTAACTCAGGCATACCTTCATAAGACCATACAAACACATCTTGATACTCAGTCAGCAATGCAATTATTTCTACCTTTTGCTCTTCTTTCAAGTTCCCTCTAATCTTCAAATTCTTGGAGTTTTCATTAATCTAAATTAATTGTCTCAGTTGGCTCATCAACAGAAATTCTACCCATCTCATGTTTTTGCCAGCTCTCTTGTATATCATTGTGGTCATTAACATCATCCCCTAATGACTAATCTAGTAGAGCTAGAAGTGATGTCAATTTTTTCATCACCTATTTGCACAAGGTATCTTTAGCTTTTATTCAGAGCATTGGATTTGGGTCAAAAGTGTGTAAAGGAAAGAGTATAAGTAAAGACGGAGTGAAGTATGATAGAGAGAATGGAAATTGATCTTTTATTAGATTACAAAGTTCTCTCAAATACATAATTGTAGAATAAAGGTAATTATTACAAAACTTCATGAAAATATTAAGCCTTTATTCATCCTTTATCCTAGAGAAGACTTATTGTCATTCACTAGGATGAAGAACCAGTCATTTAGGTGTTGGAGCTTATAAGATATGCTCGCTAATTCATTCTTGCTAGGGGTATCCTCTTTGGCCTATTCTGGGGTATGAACATCAACTTGAATGAATGTCTCTATTAGTGGTGGAAAAGTCATTGGGGCATGATACAATCTATTGCCTCTTTTTCCCCTTGCTTGTTTGTTTTGCAACTCTTCCATCAAAGTTCGAATGTAGTCGAGCCTGTAAGTACTAATTTGCCTTTCCTTGAATTTCGACCTCTCATCCTTCCTTTAATTAGTAATCATGTACACTTTCTCAAACATCTAGAGCCCAAAGTCTTCCTTCTCCTTAACACTAATGTAAGGTATTGCCATTTCTTTATATATTTCATAATCTCTATCACCTAGAATTATTGTGACTTGGCCATTTGAGATGAACTTGACCTTCTGATGTAAACTTTAAGGTATAGCCCCTTTTGCATGAATCTAAGGTCTTCTCAATAAGAGGTTGAAGGACCTTAGGATGTCTAAAACTTGGAATCGAATGTTGAAAGTTAGTGGGCTGATGACAATTTGTAAGTCAATTTTCCCTATGATTTCTCTCTTAGACTTATCAAAAGCCCTGATTGTTGTAGAACTTAACTTAAATTTAGTTGTGTTAATACCCAATAGGTCTAAGGTGGTGAGAGGGCAAACGTTTAGTGTGATCCATCATCAATAAGGACTCCAACTATGATGATATTGTTTACTTTCACCATTATAAAGAGAGGATTAGTGTGTTGATTACCTTCCTCACTCAATTCCTCGATAGAAAAAGAAATCCAATCTATGGTAAGGATAGAGTTGGTACCTAATCCCATTTTTTGGTTAATATTTCACTAGGGACCTTAACCTCCCTTAGAGTTTGGAATAGAGCTTCTAGGTATGGTTCAAATGCCATCAATAAACCCATCAAAGATATAGATGCTAAAGTCTTAGTGAGATAATCCATTATATTATACTAACTTGATTTGATCATCTTGGTAAAGGAAGACAATCTTTCTTCATATTTAGTTGGTTGGTTGCTCGATTCTTCCATTATATTTTTCTTTTTAAGGTCTTCTTTTGGGTAATAAACTCTAAAGGAGCAGGCAATCCCTTCAACGAGTGAACTCGATTGCCCTTGATTAACTGCTTGGTAATCAAATAGGGGTAGCTTTTTTATTTTTCAAGGCTACCGGTACATGGAAGATGTACCTCTTTGTCTTTAAAGCTTATTTCTCTTCCAATTTGTAGAAATCATAGACCCTGGGTTTTTGGTTGGAACTGATCATATTGACAGCAAAATCTAAATTATCAAAGATCATATTGATGATGAGGCTATGGTTAGGTAAAGGGTTATTGTTGACGTTTGGAACTAGAGCCTCCATAAAGTCCAGTCAGACCGTGCCTTCATCAATCAACTCTTGAATTTTCTTTTCCAATCTCTAGCATGAATTGGTTGAATGAACCACCTGCTCCAAATGATACTGACCCTTTATATTTGTATAAAAAACCCTTAGCTTGTACCGATCATTAGGAAGCTTAAAATGGATTTGATTATCTTTTCTTAATTTTTCAAAGACCTGGTTAAGAGGAACCGATATCCTGGTGAACTATCTTACAGCCTTATTGACTTAAGGTTGGCTTTGAGTTGTTACTGAACTGGTAGAGAATTCATTTTGAAGGAGACTTAGGTACTTGGTTTGGTATTTGAATTCACCATACCAATAATGGCTTCTTTAGGTTTAGTAGTAGAGGGCTTTACACCGGGTGGTCTTCTTTCCGATGACTCTTGTAATTTACTAGAAGAGACAACACTTTTAATCTTACATCCAGTAGCTACTACTTCTATAAAGCTAGATGAAGCCTACCTAATCAGGTAGGAGAAGTAGGGTCTTTCAAGACTATTAATGAAAGTTGAAGTCAACTCTTTCTCGGTCATGGGGGTAGATACCCTTACAGCTAAGGATCTCTACCTTTAGGTCTACTCCTTGAATGATTCATGTGCCTCTTTCGTAAGGCAACCGAGTCCATCATGGTTGGTGCTACTTCAACATGAACCTTGTATTGTTCGTAGAATACCCTAGCCAACTTCTCCCATGTATTCACCTTATTTAGATCCAATTGGGTGTACTAGGTTAAAGTAGGGCCTATCAAGCTATCCTAAAAAGTTTGCACTATGAGGTACTTATACTATATATAATTGCCTATCTTTCATACATATAACTTGGTGTGTAGTTTAGGGCAGTCAGTCCCATTGTATTTCTCAAAGTTAGGTATTTTGAACTTTTCAAGGAAATTTCCATAATCAAATGTAGAGAAATTTGTAAAACTAGCCTGCTCAAAACCATTATAACCTTCAAGCATCTTCATTTTTTCAGTAATCTACTAGGTCAATTGCCTCTCCAATTCTTTCAATCTATCTTGCTTAGCTTCTGGCTTCATATTGATTTGGAATGAGTTGATGTTGGGCTCAAAAATCAAGTTGACACTTGGATAAACCTCTTTTATCTCAAAAGATTCAAAGGCTGGGTTAACTTTAGGATAAGGCTCTTTTGCTTCAAGGGGTGGGGCTGCAACATTCTTCCTATATCAGGCTTTAGAGCTTTCCTCATTTGATGGTGTTATAGATATGAGAAAAGTAGTGCTGTGGATCTGAGCAAAGCAATGTTGTCAGCGAAGAAGCTTAACTAATCTATAATCTTTCCTACAGTTTTTTCCAAGGAGCAGAACCTCAGCTCAGTAGGATCAAAGACTTTAGGGTTGATACCATTGTTGTCATTCTTGGTATTGATGTTGTCATTTCCTTAGCTAGCCATCTTAGTTTGAGAGTGGGTTCGATTAAGACTTCTCTAAAAGGTTTAACATTTGGGAGCTATTTTAGGATTACTTCTTAACAAGTTAGCACATGTACACTTTAAAGAAATGACATGAACAACTGAATAAATAAATGAATGAATAAATGTATAAGTAAAATACAAAATGTATGGCATACAATGCAAGAAAGTAGAATGGACAATTAATCAGCAAAATGGTAACTTTATTCATTATTTTGTAGCTCTAAGAGTTTCATTTACATTATTTTGAAAAGAAAAACACATTGCTCAAAAAGTACTCCTATTTCTAAACATCTCTCTAGCGCTTGGCTGGTGTTCCTTCTTGATGATTGCTGGGTCCTACCAGCACTTCCTTTCTTTTCCTTGAGTCAGGCTCAACTGTTTTTTCAAATTCTTTAAGCCTTCTTTGGGTCATTTTCAACTGAGGTTCTAAGGCCTAAGAACACTGTTTAGATTCCTAAAAAAAGGTCTTCTCATATGCCATACTCTTCGTAGATAACTTCTACATAGGCTTATACTTGTTTTATGTAGGTCTTGATTTTAGAGTTTAGCTTGATTGGTGTGGGTTGTGTGACCTTTGTAACCTTTGGTGCTTGATATTAGAGCCTTCCTCCCTTATGCAGTTGATCATATGGATATTCCTTGGTGACCTTATGCTTATCCGCTTCTCCTATCCATTCCCTTAAGTCAATGTTAAGGCTGATAGTCCTTGTTTCCTATAGTTACTTGATTACCTAGAGTTTGGATATCTTTTGTAGCATTAGAAGCTGAAGGTCTTTGTAACCCATGGTTGTGATATCCAGTGGAGGCCTATAGACTATGTCTTGAATCCCCCCCCAAACTGCTTGATCATGTTGTTTGGGTAATAGCCTATACACCATTTCATCCCAATTAGGGGGACTGCTTGATAACCATTACAAACTAGGATCACCTTCTTAAAGTTGCTCCATTTGGCTATCCAAAAGATATTTGCAACCTGGAAGTCTTACAGGACTTCAACCCAACAGTAGGTAGACTTCTCTTCTAACAAATGTTCTTTTTCAATAAAAGAATCAATTAGATCAATCTTATCGGTAAATTTTCCTCGAATCAAGTCAAGCCCAAACCACTTCACGTGACTTATAAACAAGATAATTAGTAACACCATACTGGTCTTTAGTACACCATCGTAGTTCCTTTTAAAGACGTTTAGGCTTCTAATATGTTTTGCGAGAAGGGCTTGGACGTAAGACTTGCTTTTAAGGAACTAGCTCACTAATTCTATGACCTTAAAATGGATGACGAACTTTCCATTTAGGAATAGGATAGTCTTGAATGCAGCCAAGATAAAAGCTCTAATTCCATTCTATCTTTAGTCTTTAGGATTGCCATAAAAGATGGCCCATTTATTAGAATTAGGCTCAGTTGTGAACCAAGCTCTTAAGTCTTCTAACTTGATGTAGTTTCCATTGCAACTTTTCAAGGCCTTGTTTACTTTAGCCTTCCTAACCCCCAAGAATCTTGAAAATGCATTTATTAGATCAACTTCAAAGTTTGGAATATATATGTCTTCTAAATGAGAGGCTTGAAGTAATTGAGTATATTCTTTAAGTGTTGGATTGATTAGGCAAGGTCCAACTTGAAAAGCTACTTCTTTGGATTCTTAGAAATTGGTTAAGGCCTTAATTAAGTTTATCTTGATTTTTACTTTGGGAAGTGATAGAATGGGCTTAATTATGTTAATGATGATTTTTCGTTCCCTTGTGTTGAAATGTTGAAACCATTGGTCCAGAGTGGGCTTAAGGTTGATGGGCTTATCAACAAGTTTTTCCCTAAAATGGATGGAGTTAGATGAACAAGTCATTTTCTAGAATAATTTGCAAAGGAAATGTTGTTACAAGACTTTAAAATCATTATTTACAATAAAGTTTAAAAAATTGAAACCTATTTACATCAAAACTATATTTACAACTGATAAAATTACAAGGCAAACTCTAAGCTATCATTTCTCTTTTCTCTATTTTTTCCCTTTTGTTTTTTTCATCTTGCTTGATTAATTGTCAGTTTTGAATGTTTATGCACAAAGGGTAAGTTTTAAAGGTCCTTAAACTTCTATAACCTCATTTGTTATTAGAAGACACTTTCATTGGTTACATTAAACTTAAGTAGGGGTAGCCTAATTAATCCTAAGAGGTAGTTATACGACAACACTTAAGGCTTACATAATGGCCCCCTCATCCTAGGGTCTCATTACAATCTGGGTTTAACTATTTCCACCATACATTCATGATAAATAAAGTAAATTTTCCCCCTAAATTTAAAAAAATTAAATGAAGCTAACCTTGCAAAAAAGTTAGTACAATAATAATAAATAAACACATAAATAAGTAAATTACAATTAATAAGGTGATTTCAAAAAATTAATTTGAAATTTAGAAAGTCAGATGGCTAACCCTCTTGATGTCCACAATGGAGTTTCTAAGCTGTTGAGCTTGATTTTTCTTGATTTTTATAAGTTCTCCTTAAACCGATTAATATTAAACCCTATCTATTCAGTATTAATCCTTAATTAAGGTTTACGGAAAACTAAAGCTTTTTTTTTAAATAATTTTATAAACATTTTGAAGTCACAACCCAATTGAAATCGGGAAATGATTTAAGTCAAAACCAAATAGGTAGATTTAGGTTTAATTTAGATATTGGTTTATGTGGGGAAAATCGATTTTTTTAAAAAAGGTTTCTGAAAGACTAAAGATTGAGTCCAGAGGTTAAGTTTTTTAAATCCTTATGGATACCCACAAACTTTCCGAATATAGATTTATTCTTTTGAAATCAACCTTTTAGAAAAATAATTTAATCAATATTAAATTTATTTTAAATTGAAAGATTTAAGCTAAAATAGGGAAAATTAAAATTTTTTTCATTTTTTACGTCACCCTGATGATGTCTACATACTCTCTATTTAAAATCAGACATATGTAGTTCTTTTAGTAAAACCTTTAAGCGAGTTGGTTAATTTTAGTTAAAAAAAAAGGGTCAGGTTTACATTTTTATCCAATTTGATGTCATTTAAGGAAAATTTGATGTCATTTAAGGAAAATTTCTAAGGGGTTATAAATCGGGTTTTTATTTTTTTGAAAGCTCTACAAATATCCTTTTTTTTGAAAATGAGTTAGTTCATGTTTATTTGTTTTGAAAATCAATTTTTACTAAGTAGTAAAATCCATGTTTACTTCATTTTATTTCTCCATTTATTATTATTATTTATTTCTTTTCTTTTTAACATAAATCTAAGCCTCTTTTCTTTCTTTCTTTTCTTCTTCTTTTTTTCTTTCCCTTTTTTTGTTACAATTACAATGAAAATAAATAGACAAACAAATAAATGATAAAAAAAATTTATAGAAAATAAAAATGTAAAAACAATCAAGTGGAAACAAGGCCAAATCAAGGCTTTGGCCATACAGGTCTTGGACTTAGGTAGCGGTTTGAGTCATTAGGTTAGATTTAAAGTGGGCAACAGGTCAAAGTTGGAGGTCCATGTGGTTTGCAAGTAGCAACTTTGGCTAGGTGCTTATTTAATTGATTCTAAGGCCAAAATGAAGGGGAAAAGCAATTTTTGTGAATTTTGGAGTTCGGAGGGGGGGGGGGGTAGGTTCGATGCTGTAGTGGATGGGGATCACCTAGGTGGTCGCCGGAGTAAAGGGTGTCGATAGAGTTTAGGTTACGCGCATTAGTGGTTATTAGGACTTAAAGTGAGGTTGGGTTCAAGTTTGTGGAGTGAGGTGAAGCTCATGGTGGTGTTAGCTAAGCTCAATGGTAGCTAGGTGTGGTGATTTCGTAGAGAGGTTGTAGTGGTTAAGGTTTAGTAAGGGTAATGACTATAGAGATGGGTGAAGCAACTAGGGCACATGGTGGAGTATGGAGTGGGTTGTGTTAAAAGGCCAGGGACTAAGGGGTTTGGTCTTGGGGTTAGCATGTTTTCTAAAACAATTGGAGAGAGAGAACTATAGATAAAGATAGAGACATGGTGGTAGAGAAAGAGAGAGCTCAAGAGTTCTTGTTTAAGGATCAAAGCTACTCAAATTTTTTCTAGAACCTACATTTGTACAGTCATAACACGAATTAAGCTTAAGAATCTTAGAAATTGAATTGAATTAGGGATTTGCATTAATTAGCTTTTGACCTATGAAATAAACTTTTTCAACTTTCCAATCCAATTTCAAACTATAGGATGATGAATGTGGATGGGATTTCAGATGAAATCAAAACTAGGCTAGTTTACAATTTTGCCATTAATTTGGTGAAATTGCAACATGAAGAACCTCATAATTTGTGTTGAAGTTGGTTACTTAGGAAGAAAAAAAATGAGTTTTTAGAGAAAATGAAGGAAAGGGAAAGAAAGAATGTTGACGTGGTGTTGACATGGCACCATGTCAACCGCGAGATCTTGTACCATCATACTACGTATATTTAACGAGATACATAGCTGATGACGTAGAGTGCTAGCGTATATGTGACACATGTCCTATCACATAGCTGATGCCACAAAGTGTCACATGTTACAACCAGATACATAGCTTAGTGATTTTTTGACACATGGCGGTATGTTTTGTGAAGAAGCAATTTGCACCTTTGGTGAGATTCAAACCTATGATCGCCAAGTCGAACCAAAGTACAAGTTAGAGTGTAGAACCATTAGGCCATTAACTTGTTCCTTGTTTATATGTGTAATTAAATTAGACATATAAACTAGGTTGACTTGAGCTAGATTTAAATCTAAGCCTAGGCCCAACATTCCTCTTCTCTTTTATTATTTAAGGCTCCAAAAACACTAAAGCTAAATTAAAAAAAAAAAACTATTCTATTTAAACTACCTAAAAATTTTATTATTCTTGTTATTTATTTATTTATTTATAATTTATTTATTTTCTTTTTGTGATTTTTTTCTAAATTAGGACCTCTTAGCCTATTATAAAAATTTTTAAATAAAAATGGAGCAAAAATGAGATATCTACACCTCTCCTACTTCAATTTTTTAGAGAGTTTAACCTTGGACTTTTGCTCTTCCTTTAGTTAAACTCTAAGCTTGTTGGCCCCCTTCATAGATTTCTTGGCTTCGATTTGACCATGCTCCTCCCCTTATAGCTTTGCCTTTAACACGGTCATCTACATATAAGAGTGACGTAAGCATCGATTAGCCTTGCTAAACTTTTGGTAAAACAACAAGAAAAGGACTCTACCTCATTGTAGCCCTTCTGTATGCTAAACACCTCTCAACAAAGACCTTTTACCTCACTGAGCAATGTATTGTAGTGCATGAGCCAAAGTAACACTTGACTATGATACTGTACCATAATACTTAAGTTATGGTTAGTAACAAGAAAAATACAAAAACATATTGCATGAAGAGTAGCAAAACATAATAGAATCTTACCTATTGGATAAGAGAACTTGGGTGGCCCCTTATTTCAAGAGGTGAGTTTACCGAGGCCTTTAACATCTCTTCTAAGATGGCCTAGTCACTAGGGGTGAAAGACCTCATTAAAGCTTGAAGGTTGAGCTCACGATGGTACAACACCACATCGTTACCTCTAATGTCTCACTTCAGCCTAAGGAGTTTTTCCCTTGACTACTTGATTTGTGACTACGTGCCCTTCAGGCACAACTCACTACACTTCAACTCTTATAACATATCCCTAAATGAGTTTGGTACTTTGCCCAAGCATTGGAATTTGTTCGGCATCCTGTAGAAGGCTTTCCTGGTATCATCTAAACATTGGTAAGGGTGACTAGAGGGACAATTGTAGATGTAGGTCTTGCTAATGGGATCCTTTGCCTTTTCCTTCTTCAGTTCTGGTGCCTTTACCCCCTCAATATCCAAGGCCTTCCTCATTTTCTCTGCTAGGTCCTCCGTAACATTGGCCTTAGCCTCCTTCCCTTTACCTCTTGAAAGGAGGGAGCATCATCACATCTGGCTCATTAGCATTGGTATGCGTAGTTGTTAAAATCATGAGTCAAAAGTACAATTCTACGAGTTTATGACTTTCTAACTTTTTTCTTAATTAAAATGAAGATAAAATCATTTGTGTATAAAATTTTGATGAAATTATGAACTTTTATGTACGAATCTATAAGCTTATGATTCTATGCCGTTAAATAAATAGTAAAATCACGATTTTGATAACCACAGCATCATCCCCATGTTAATGGGCTCACTAGTAGGAGCAGATTCAATAAAAGGGAAGACCGTACTTAGAGGCTTGGCAATCACTAACTTTATGGAAGTTCCACTTAAGGGACTTCTCGTGGAGCAAGTGGTTCCATCCTATTGGTCTCACCTACCCTTGATGTAGGCCCCACAACCTAGCTCTTGGGGTTAGTGACCTTATTAGTTAGTTTTCCCCCTACCTTAGCATTGGCTTAGTAGCTTGGATCTAGAAGGAAGACTCCTTATTCCTCAACATAAAGTAAGCATATTACGAGTAGTTACAAGCTTCATCATAACTAGTATAGGTAAGGAAGACTCTTTATTCCTCAAACACCATGAATGAAGTTTAGCTTCAAGCAAGCCTATACGAGCATGATGGAGACAATTCACACCAAGGATGGACTTGTACCTTCTAACCACTTCTTCATGATAACCTTCTCCATGCTTAGATAGAGCTTAGAGATCCTTAATTCGAAGTACCTCCATATTGTGTCCTCGACATTGATTTCTTTATCATGCCTTATAGCTATGAAGGCTTTGATCTCCCATACGACCTCGATATTGCTTGGCCCAAGTTTCTTCTAGACCCCAGTTCGGATTAGCGAAGTCTACCAAGTCTAGAAGTTCGTCATCTCGGGAAGCTCTATCACCATGAACTTGTCCTGTTAGTCCTTCATGAATAAGTCTAGGCTCTAGAACAATTTTCTACCCTGGTAGTTTTAAAAATAGGTTCACCTATTCAAAGACTTCCATGAATAAAAGTAGTTGAACAATTTGGGCATGGCCATTTCCACCAAGTACTTGCATAGGGCTTAAAATGCCCTCAATAACCTCTAGTCATTAGTAAGAATTTGAGTAAAGCAGCATCGATAATAGTCGAATAGCTCCTTCTTAAACTTTGTAAATGGGAGACACATTCCATGTTCAAGGGACTCTTTGTGTACCTTAAACCACCTCCCTGATAATAAGGCCGCTCACTCATCTAGCCATGGCAACTGTACTACTAAGCCCATAATATCTTCTACAATAAAATTATTCATAATTTATGATAGAGGGTTTACTTTTACTTACTCGGTTGTTCGACTTCCTGCTAATCTTAAGCCTATCGTAGGTATCAACAACCATTAGGAAAGTCTCACACAGATGAGGGCCCTTATCATCACTACCCTATCTAATGCCTTTAACCTCCTCCATGTCTCTTTATCCAATCGTGCTAACGAGGACAAAGCCCCTTCATCCCTTCTTATGGGGGGAGTAGTGCTCTTCATTGCCTCGGAGTTTGAGGATGTTATATTATACTTAACTAAAGGTATCTCACTTGAATTTGTTCCTAGATTACTTGAAATTTTGATAAAAAAAAAAAAGGAAAGAATGTTGATGATGAAGAAAGAAAGTATTGCAATTGTAGTAAGAAAGTGTTGTAAGTAGCAAAATTGTGAAAGTGTTGCCTATCCTGGATTGATGGTATTTATAAGCTAAAAGCTTAGGAAAGTGTATAAGTGGTTATAAGGATTCGTACAAGCAAAAATCCTTTAGCGCATTACAATGCGGATATGTGGCAATAGTTTCGATTAGATGGCCTTATTTAAATGATAAGATAGTTGCTACTATACGTATGCCTGCTCAAGAAATGACGACTATCATGTTGCAATGAATTCATTCAGGATGCATGCGCCAAATAAAAGAATTCAAAAAGGATAACTTTCCCAAGAAGTTTACTAAGGCCCCTTTGGCTTTTATAGCAACTGTGGTATTTCAATAATACCAATAGTTTAGCATAGACAAATGGACTTAGCTTGGCTCTACCATTGCTAGCTCAGTCTTGCCTACCTAAATGGCATAAGTATTCCTATCAGATTATCTCCTTTACTCGGCACTCCTTACGACTTAAAGAGGTTGATTTCCTATCCATTACCTTAGTACCTAGGCACCTAGCTCGGCTTAAGGAACGCATACCTTAGATTGCCTTGCCCAACTTGGCCCCTTATGTGTCTAGCTTGATCCCCTTATTAGCCGACACCCCTGCTTAGACTAGTGTTAGGTTACGATGGAGACTTCTCCAAAGATGCTAGTATGGCAATTCCTCCTATAGATCATCAAGTCTCATAAATGCTCCAGGTCTACCTTGGCTATGTGTCTAAGGAACCCATCCATCCTTTCTCTTTACCTCTATTTCACCAATGAGACTGTGCAATAAGTGAAGGGGAGGGGAAAGTGTTGATAGGATATTTTAGGCTTAGGTCCTTTAGGTACATGATGGTTTATCTACACCTATGACCAAACTCCTCTTGGCTTGGATTCAGCCTCCTTGTCCGCTTAGACTACCTCCATCTAAGCTTGCTGGATGGCTTGCCCATCTATTGTATTCTACAATGGTTAGAAGACAATAAATAAGGCTCAAAGACTAAGTCAATCGCTACCTCTTACAAATTAAGACCATGTTGGATTACATGACTTTACTATCCATGACTTATGGATGTGCCACCTGCCTATTAACGGTCCCTTAACTTTTGTTAGCCTTTCTTTATAAATATTAAATCACCTCTCAATGGTAAACTACTTAATATTTTGTGCACGCATACTCTCTTTAAACTTTTACACCCTTATACCCTCTATTTATACCCAACTAACTTAAGTATTGAAGTGATCATGCTAGACAACATTTCAATACCCACTCACTTTTTTTTGTATTTTGCAGGCTCACTCTAAGGGCGCAAAGCCTAATTCCTTATGAATCTATATTAGTCAAATCTTAGAGACAATAGAATGGATGATCTAAAATGTCATAGAATTTTGATTTTCCCTTAAAGTTTAAGAATAAAAAACATTCTTAAAATTGGAACCGTCAATTTTAGGGAATCATAATTCTACTTTTTAAAGTTGTATCTAAATAAAGAATTGGAAGTACAACCTAGAATCACAATTTCTAAGTTGATTCTTGCATACTAAACATATCATAAATTGATTAGTCTCCGACTCCAGTCAACCGTACAACATCTTTTTACCCATTAGAAACTCTTATTTTTTAATTTACTTTAGATTACAACTTTCAATATATATATATATATATATATATCACCACATGCTGATATCTCAAACCATATTCTATAGTTAACATCTTATACAATAAATAGCTCCATATATCAAGAATAAGTCCTACTTAACCCTTGATGCTAACCCCTTAAACTGGGAAAATAAGCTATACTTTGATATAGTTTTACTCTTAGATAGCGTTTAATTGTAAGGATTGGACTGAGCAAATAGAACTAAATAGGATAAGTATAAGGAGGATTTAATAATACAAACTTAATGTACCATATTTGACATGCATACTATTAGAAAAAAAATTATATTAAAAGTTATTTATATTATAAAATAAATAATTTTTTGTGATTTGATAAAAATAATATTTAATAACTTAATATTATAACATGGAGGTATATTTTTGGGAATGGAAAATATTTTTTATTTTTGTCTAGTAAATTTTATTTTTTTACCATAATATGATGTGAAAATTATAAAATAAATAATTTTTTAGAATATTTATTAACTTAATATTATAATATGGAAGTATATTTTTGGGAATGCCATATATTTTTTGTTTTTATCTAGTAAATTTTATTTTTGTATAAAATATGACAAAATTTAAGTATTTTGTTTAATCCATCAACTTAATTTTTATCCAATCATCAAGTAAATTTACAAATCAAATATGAGATAAAATATTTTATTCAGTTCAATATTATGAAAATTATATAATTAAACACTATCTTAGTATAACTTTTGTGTCACTATTTAATTTATTATTATTATTAATAATCTTTAACTGAATAAATTAATTTGATTATATGCTTTTTATTATTTCTTCTGCCCTGGGATATAATTACGTAGACATGATTCGGAAGTGCGCAGAAATTATAATAATATTGAGTTCAAGGCATTGAATTAGCAACGATAAACAATATATAATTATTGAAAACGTAAAAGGGAATAATTATTCCTCCCCAACTGAAAAGTAAAAAGCATCTTGGCAGGCCTAACAAGACAGCTTTTCGTCCTACGCTTTACCCTCTATAATCGCGGTAGCGTCTTAAGGTTATTTGTCTATTTGCTCATCGTCCCATTCCGATTTCCGATCTAAAGCACTACATAGGTTAGGTTGTACCACGAAAAATATAAAAAGTTGTTCGACAATCACTTTAAAAGATCTACATCCTCATATATTTTTCTCTTATTTTTTAATAGGACATGTGTGAAACATATATACGAGAACATTATTTTAATATTGCTGTGATTTTCCGTGTCACATTTACTAATTACGTGCACAATGTGCCAAGCCTATGATAATATTTTTATTTAGTAATTGCATTTTTATCTAATAAGGACAACTGATTTGTTCGATTCTGTTTTATGCTTTCTCACCTGCATCTTACAATCGCATACGTCCATAAATAATTAAAGAGAGTGTCGAGAACATTTTAATGATGAAAATTCGTATACACCAGATATTTTAAATCGACATTCATCAGATATGTATCTAGAAGACGTCTCCGCTTACACGACAAATTGATAATTTTAATCTCTTTGCCTAAATGAATGCTCTCAAGGGGCTGGGGCGTAGAGAGTTATATCATACTCAATAACTGACAAGAAGTTAACCTAATTCAACGTGTAGATGCACGAGATCAAAATTACAGCCGACACTACCGATCTGTAAAAGATACCATATGTAATTAAGTTATTGGTTCCTCTTGTCCAACACGCATATACAATATGCAAACTTAAGGTTTTCATGCATCTTATGCACGGATTATGTGCTTTGATATCAACTGATACAAATTTAATTACAGATTGCTAATAAGGGTTATTAGGTACTGTAAACCCCGTGAATTTAGCTTTATAAGTATAGAAACAAACGTGCAAACTGTAGATGATTTCCTAAATTCAAAAGAGCCAATGAAATTTAAAACCAACTAAAATCTCAATCCAAAATCTCAATCTAAATACGAAAAACCTTAAATTATCAATTGAACCCTTAACCGTATACAAAGACCCTAAAACCTCAAACCACATCAAAACCCTAAGATAACAATCGAAGATTTAATCGCGTAAGAATATATGAAACCCTAAATGTGGAAAAACATTAGAGATTGTGCCCTAAAGTAATAAAAAACCTAAAATTATAACTTTAAGGATACAAAAGCACTAATTCACCATAATTTACTTTAAAACCTTAAGTGATAATATATCCTCCATATTTTGTCATTTCATCGGTAAATGACTAAAGATAACTCTTAATCATACATAAACATTTAGAATACTTAAGTGACCCTTTAGAAACTAAGATATTGTATTCTAGATCACATTCATCTTCTAAGTATATAACTAGGTTAGTATTACATAGAGTTAAAGGTTTAGTTGAGGCTTAGGCTAAATGTAGTAAACCTTAATACCCTAAATAATAGTTTCCAATTTAATTATACTTAGTAGCTTACCAAATGGTGTATATAGGATATAAATACCTAATGGAAGATCTCATTATCTATTTTTATTAATCAATTCACTAAATTTCTTATTTCCTTTCATTTCCTTAATCTTTCTTCAAATTTTTCTAATTAGTTCATTATGTATACAAAAGGGACTTTATTTTTTTGAAAGTTAACCAAGGTCAAAATGTTGACTAAAGTCAACAATTGAAAAGTCAACAAAAGTGTCCTTTTCATTTGAAAAAAATATCTTCTTCTCATGATTTCCTTTCTTTTCTTTTCCTTTAGCATTTCTTTTTCCTTCTCCTCCCAAATTGCTGTCCATTCATCTCCCCTTCTAGACCCTACCATTCTCCTTCTTCCATAAGCAAAACAAATAAAAAAGAAACAATACAAAAACAACTTCCTCTTGCCGTGAGCTTCTTCTTCCTCTTTCACTTTTACAACTTCTCCTTTTGTTTCCATAATTTCAACACAACTAAAGGTATGTACTTAAGTTACTTTATGTTGCTTTCTATTCTTCATTAGTTAGTTAATTAGGTAGATTAGACAATTAGGCATGTGAAAAGTATGATCTTGAAGAAAAGAGTACAAAGTTCTCTTCTTTAAGTGTAGAAATCTAGGAATTATGAAGAAGAAGAAGGATATGCATGTACATATGTCCTTAAGTATATGTATAAAAGGATATACTAAAAGAATACAAGTATAAATACCTTTGTACATAAGTATACAATATGTACATAACCTAAAATAAAGTATATACTAACTATACATACATATATCATGTCAAATATACTCTTAAAATACAAAAAGAATGAAATTGTGAAGCTTTCTTAAGGGGTTATATAAGGCATACGAAAATACGTATAAAAATACGTATGTCACCGTATGCGTATATGGGTATATGTATTAGTATATATATTAGTACATAAGTATACATATTAGTATATTATGAGTGTAGGTAGGTATATAACATATGTATATGTATAAGTACTTAATGACATATATATTTTCATGTAATAAATGGATTACATAAGCCATGACATCATCTAAACATTACATAAGTCATGACATCATCAATTGATTACATAAGTGATGATGTAAGTGTAGGTTTATAATAGAAGAAATAATAAGATTACATAAGCACATAATATAGGTATATACATGTATTTAGAAGTCGAAAATCCTTTAAACCCTAATACACTTCCTAGATTGAATTAAATTTAATCAAGTATGTGGATTAGTAGTACTAATGTAAAATTTCCTAAGTGTAAGAATCAAATAGCTAATTCAATCATTAAATCCTAAACTAGGGCATAAACATAAGCAATAAGAATAATTAAACTTCAATAAGATAAAATTTCAATAAATTTAGCCCATATCGTAAAACGCAGGTCCTAACGTCCAAAACGGACATCACCGTGTGAACGTGCGTTCAAAAAGGATGAAAAACCAATATAAGTTCGCAAATATCGGAATCAAAACGAAAAAGTTACAAAATACATAAAGGAAGCCTCATACCTTACTAATATAAGAAAATAGTTACTATTAATCTCATGGGGTATGGTAACCCTATACACACTATACCTAGATTAACCTTATATACACTATACTCGGGTTATATTGGAGGAAACTAGATAAACTACAATAGACGTTTAGTTAACTAAGGAGTCTGAATTCTCAAAACACTTATAAGTTTTACCATTTTGATTTAGGCGTTCGATATCGAGTCCTGGAAACCCTAAAGGTTTGGATAATGAGCAATAATCCAGGTGAGGAAGTTCTGATGACCTGCTACTTGCTTGTGCGTGTTACTTGTATGATGTTTTACTGTTTTCTATTGCTTGTATGTCTGAATGATTGTTTTACTTGTATGCTATCATCCGTGTGATCACCTTTTTAAATTGATAAATATAAATATCTGCCTAAATAACCGGTTTTACTCGTCGCATGTCTATGACTTGGTAAAGGTATGAATGGAGAGTGCTAGCCTTACAAAAATCTTAAGAAAAGTATTTTTGGAAAAAGCTTTTCTATCCGTAAACAAATTTTTACATGATCGCTGTAAGGGCTTGTGGAGCCATAAATAGTATTTTTTACGTTAAGGCAAAGCTAGCATGGGTTCTCCACTTGATAGCGAAAGGACTCGCTTTATTGTGCCTGTAAGGCCTTAGTTAAATTTTAGTTGCGAGAGGACTCGCATGTTTGTGCCTAAGGGGCCTTGGAGGGTGGATAGTCCTAGTTTGGACTCCTCCTATTTAGATTATAACTCTTTTCTCGGCTAAGGTAATAGTCGAGTTTTGCCTAGTGAGGTGATGCCCCTAAGTAGCCTCATGAGGGTAAGTTGAGATGCCCTGTGCGGGTAAGTACAGAGGATAATCGAAGTGTAGACGACGTAATTCTACACCTTCCATAGTTCTGGACTCCTATAGATGTGTTGCTTGCATTCATCACGCCTGCATTCATTATGTATGTAGATAGCTTGCTTACGTGTGTGATAATAATGTATGAAAACTTGCTTGATCGGTAGTGGTGAGGAACGAACTCACTGAGCTGTTTTATGCTCATTCCCCCTTAGTTTCATTTGCAGGTTTACATACGATGGGATTAGGATATGTCTCGAGTGTTGAGTGCGAGATGAAGATATGTACATTAGTATTAGAAGTAGCTGAATACTCTTTAGATGATACATAGACATTATTTGCAGAAAATATTTATTTATTAAACCTTACTCTAATGCTAGTATATCCGGTCTTATTATTTGGTAGGGGATACCGATTCTCTGCGGTTCTGAGGAACTGTGGGATATCGGATACCCATAGTTATTTATATTTGTATTCTATAGTAAATAGATCACTTAAAAATCATTAACCTTAGTGATTAATCATTTAGAGTCTTGCAATCTCTGACTTGCAAGGCGGTTTTCATAGCATAGGTGCACACATATTGTGGAAATTTTAGGTAATCCTACTAGGCCCCCTTTAGGGTCCTGACAGGTACTACCTAAAGCATAGAGAGAAATTGGTAACAAGTTAAGAAGGATTCATCATGTTTTGAGAAAGGAAAGCGTCTCCAACAATTTAGAGGAATGGAAATGATTTATAAGCTTAGTGAACATAGTAGCATTGGATGTCATCCTTCTATGTTCAAATCACACATTTGTCTTATTTGGAAAGCTAACAACGTCATCTCCCCCAACATAATATACTAGATTCCACATGTAAATAAGTTATTGGTTCCTCCTTTTGTATGAAAGATGAGCATATGCACTCTTCTTCTTCCGTATTTTTTTTTTTTTTTTTTGCCAAAAGAGCATATGCACTCTTTAAACCTTAATCTTTATGCATCTTATGCAAGGAGCAACTACTGTGATATTAATAGAAACAATTTTAAGTACAGATGGTTACTGCATACTACCTGAAGCATGAAGAGGGTGGTGATGAGCCAAGAAAGAATCATCACCTTTTGAGAAAGGAAAATATCTTCAGCGACGTAGAGAAATGGAGATGAAGTTGTTGAGATTTTAGAAAATATGAAATTATGTAACTTAAAAATTTCTTTGTTTTTTTTTTTTTTTGTACAATCTTACAATTGGCAGAAAATCCATGTTAAGGATACATGTAATAGTATGATAATAATAACACATAATCATGTAAAGGACATATTAATATCACATAAACAACATAATTATGTGACAAAGTGTGGGATTAAGATTATTGACTAAGATTACAATGATATGTAATCCATCACTAGAATTGAAGTGGAGTAAAAAGTAAGTAATAGACTACATCGCCAATACATGGTACAAATACTAGAGCAATCATCCTTATGCAAACACCAATGACTACTCGTACAACTATCTCTAAGCTAAAAACAAATAAGAAGCAACTCATACAGATTTGGATTCTCTCGATTTACCACTCTTTCTATTTAACTTAATTTATAAATTAATGGTTGAGATTATCTAGATTTTTTAAATATTATGTGACGTCATCATATGCATTATAATATTAACTGTTAATTACACGTGGCAACATCTTAAAAAAGTGAATAAAGGGAAATTGAGGAAAAAATCTATTTCCAACTCATACCATCTCAATTTGAACCAATTTAGTTCCACAATTATCTAACCTAGAAATCTTTATGTTCCTACACACAAAAGTATCTGATATTTAGTATAGTAACTGAGGTTTTAAAACCCATCACCCCATATTAAGAATTTATATTTTCAAAAAATTAATTGAGATAGATTGCATCATAAGACAAATGTAAGAACATAAAGAAAATTTAGGTTGTGGGAGAGAAGACGGTGTCTAATATACTCGTAACTTTTAGACTTTTAGTTGTATCCAATAATAACCCATTAACCTAGTCATTTAGATGTATATCTTTCCTAAAACTCAACTCCTCAATTTGTGAGTGTTGACATGAGGTCAACACTTGTGATTATCTTATCTCTTTATACTTGTTGCCATTCAGCTAATCATGGACATTTATGAGATAGATGTAATATTAATAGACTCTTTTTAGATAGCCTACTACGCTTGAACTGTTGTATCATATGTAAATGTCATGGGACATTTTCGTAAATAAATTGCTTAAAGAAATGTAGTAGATAAATAACAAATATTAATCTTTCAATTGATTAAACTCTAGGAGTCCTAACATTGACCTGTACACATTAACAAAATTTTTCATACTTCAATACATATGAGATATTTATAGATGGAAGGATTTACTTATGTAGTAATATCACATCACAAACTACTAATTTCAATAGATAACCAATAAGGATGTATTTAGGGTAGCTTTAGGAAATGTTTAGTAAAACCCTCTAGGTTTTTTATCCTATACTCTAAATCCATCCGATCTGGATTATTAAAAACCTGAAACCCAACTCAACTTAACCCAACTCATCATATGTATAAGAAAGAATGAAATATCATAAAATAGGATTTCTATGGATCTAGATAAGCAGTTAGACTGTTGTTTAACCTTCTTCTTTTTTCCTTAAAATTATGATATTGACAATGTTTTGCATTCTATTTTGTATATTTTGAATCTTTAGGGATTAAATAAGCTCGTCTTTTCAATTTTTTACCTTTTTTTTTTGTAAAAGTACACTATTAGAGTGTAAATTCATTATAAAATTCATAATGAATAATTAAAATAAATACATTCAATAAATCAATAACACAAATTGAAAGTGAAAATGTGTTACTCAATAATTAATATGTAAATCTAACATTAGACAATTTCAAGTGCTCATTTTTCATTTAAGTGCAAAATTTTCATCTGAAAGCTTAATTTGCAATGAAATATAACACATATTAGCAATTAAAATTTTGTTAAAAAAATAAAATAAGTCTTTAAGAAAATAATTATACTAACTCCCTCTTAATCCTCTTAAACTTCACATGTTATCTTTTTCCTCAATTATCTTCCTACGTACAAAAAGGAAGAAAACTCCATAAAATAGTTACAACATCGATGGTAGAAATTTTTTTCAAAATTAACGCAATTCAATATTTCTTTCTTCCTTTTCATTCGATAATCGACTTTAAATATACATTAATTCTTCTAATATATCTGGATCGAATTGAATTTATGTAAGCTAATTGTTTGTCCATTTATGCTAAGTGCATAGTTGAAAATAATTGTATATACAAGAATAACTAACATATCCCTGTCTTTTTATTGCAATATAAGATATTTGATTCCATTTAATTACCACTAGTTAAGAATATTTAAAAAATTTCACTCCAAGGAAACACAAGCTCTTTTAAGTAATTGTCCAACTCTATCTACTAAGCTATCAATAGTGATGGTGTTCAAGTGTTGCACCACTACGATTTACCAAAAAAATGATAGGAGCACCATTAACACCTACTAAAGAAACTAATCAAGGCCTATTACATGTACTCATACCGTAGAGAGTTTTAGCTCTAGATTAATATTTTGAAAGCAATTTATAAAAAGTATTTTATATTTGTACAGAAGCATTTTCTCCATAAATATAAGGGAACGTAAAGTCCTACACTTTCATCTTAAAATGTGGATAAAAAAAGAAGAAGCATGAACAGCTATATCATTATGTACATTGACCCAATATTTTTCAAGCTTTTCAAACATTTTACTAATCATCATACTAATGTTCACATAAAGAAAACTCCTTTGATCAATCAATGCTTCACTAATTTCAAATACTTTCTCAAAATAGTAATTCATAGTTAATATTGAATACTAAAGAAAACATTAGTTACTTTGTAAAAACTGACTAAGTTTATGTAAATTTCATCTACCAACTTCTAATCGTCATCTATTAGAAGATATCTATACTGTCTATGTATATATTAAATATAATGAAAAATTCCTTTATATCCAAACCTATGACAAGCATGTCATATGTGGAATTCCACCATAGTTTGCAATCTAAACAAAATTTTAAAATATCTAACTACTTGCATGCCTCTTCAAGTTTCTGAACTCGTGATGGTGTCATAAATTAAAATGTGACATTGTCATTGACCTTCTCTATACTTTCTCTAGCATAACATTACCTTTCTTCAAAATTTAAATTTAAATATTCCTAATGAAGAAGTTGAATTTTCACGAGCAAATGTCCCAATGAAGATTTACTTCATCACCTTTTTGCAATTTCCTCCTCTTCACAAACTCCTTTATCTATCCATTTCTCAATATGTATTCCCTTACTAAATACGATCTTTTTCTTTTTACTTCTCGAGTGCAATTGAGTCACCTCCTTCTTAGCTTACTTGAGTCAAGTGGATAATCAATCTCATGGAAACTAAACTCTCAAAAAGAGACCTTGTTTTTCTCTTTTCCTTGTTCGTCCAAAGAAAAAAGCAAGATCTATATGTCATAGCCCTAACCAAGATGCAACTATTTTACTTTACTTGATTGATACTCTATCTCCCTATTCCTTTGATAAAAAGTTGTCAATTGCCTTCCTTTGCCTTTAGGTCTTCTTTGTCCCTTAGTTATTTCAATCGTACTTCCTTAGGCCTTACTGATTATGACCTTACCCTTCACACCAAACATCAATAAATTGCTTCTAAAGAAAATTTTTTTCTAGAGAGAACAGATACTAAAACACCAAATTATGATATGTTTGTATGTTCATTTTCACTACGATCACAACCATTGAATCTTTGCTTTCTATTGCTTCCATGCTTTCACTATACATGAAATCTATGATATGTGTTATTACAACCTTTTTCGATATTAGCAATCGATTGTGGTTCCCAACATCACTATTATACAGACTCTTCTTTATCTTCCATGGTTCATGAAGAAGACTTAATTCTAAGGAAATCTAAAGTCAAGAAATTTCTTCTTTTTCCTTTCGCTCTAAAAGCAATAACGATACCGATAGAGAAGAAGAAGAAGAAGATTGAACTTGTGGCAAGTTGCGTTCCTTTCTTTTGTGGGATGTAGATGTGAGGAAGGTGAGAGAGGAATGTGAGGATTCTTATTTACAATAATCTTTCTCTAGATAATTTTAATTAGGATTGGAATTGTTGTTTAATGTGACTCCAAATAATATGAATGGAGAAGATAAATAAGAAGAGGAGGAAGGAATGGGGTTGTGTTGATCTTGAAGTAGAAAAAGTAAGAGTAATATTTAGTGCTCATGTTTTTGAAAGTTAGGGAGGTAATATATTTATTTGTTTGGAGAAGGATTGAGATATTGTTGTATTGTGTACCTTCTTAAATTTACTTTCTTAGTGTATTCAATTTGTTATCCAATTAATTAGTAGCTTTTAAGATTTCTTTTCCTAATTGATTCGAGTTAAGTTAGGGACCACTTTATATGGATTTGTAACATCTCAAGAAGTCATAAAACATCTCAAAATAATTAATTGCACCCCTTAAGTTTTTGTTATTACAAGTTATAGAATATCTCAAAATAATCTAGTATGGGTTATTATAAACTTAAAACCTAACCCAACTTGACCTCACTTGTCATATACAAAACAAAGAATGAACTAATTGAGATTTGGATTTAATAATTTAATAATCGTATCATATTTTACTAACCCAAATCCACCTATGATTATACAATATCATATTTGAGTTGTTGAGTCTTGGCTCTTACAATAGCCCTTTGGATCTTAGAATTAAGCTTTTATAGTTTTTATTTATTTATTTTTATCTTTTATAATTGTGGCGGTTTTTTTAAACCTTTTCTTAATTAAAAATTATTTTTAAACAACCAAAATTTTTATTTTAAATAAGTTTGGGCCGAGGGTAGTGATTTCTTAAATGAATGACGATAAAATGTATATTGCACAATGTTAGGGGCAATTTGCAGTTATACATTATGCTTTAATCTCCACAACCAGAAATATTTGTTAACACCGGTCGCTTTAGCTGCTTTTTTTTTTTTTTTTTCAATGCTTTGTTTTATACTTTCATTTATGATGATTTGACCAATTTTACTTTTAGTAGACACAATGGTTCTACCTATCATGAGCCAAATCAATGTGAGTCCACTACCTCCACTACACATAAACACAAACTCAGTGGCCCAGGAGGGCTCAACGAAATACTGCAGTGTGTTATCACACATATTCTTTATTTACAGCAATTTTTATAACGCTTGTAGTCTCTTTACACATGTAAGACCTTTCACCAATTATTTGAACTTAAACCTAAAAATCATCATTTCTTACGTAATTAGTCCATCCTTTTCTTATGTATTTGTTCAATAGAAATAATCTATAATTACGTGTAACGGCGGTTTCGATTATTTCTTCATCCCAAGCGACCATGGAGATGGGAACTTGTGGATGCTACTTTTGAAAGGAAGCAAATATTTCCTCCTCCCTTTGCTTTATATATGTATATTATATATATTGGAGCTATACCAACCAACGACGTGACCATATAATTGAGCAAACTTCACATATCTCCACACCAATCATATGGCTATGTCATGCAACTTCAAGGAAATTCAAAGATTGACCACAGTACATAATTGGCATGATGTATACATCTGAATTTTACTCCACATAATCATTCCGTATATTTGAAGTTTTATGATTCACTAGTAGCTACATTACAAAAGCAGAGAGCCTCACTAAAAATTACAATAATACCAATATATGAGAGCAAGATCCCCTTTTGCAATTATGCACTAGATTTACACAATTTAATTGTAGATGGTAAGTTGTTTAATCCTGAACTTGCTGTAACTGGACATCCCTCCTCAGTGGAAGATACTCTCCCAGATAAGACTCAAGATGTTCAGACAAGGATGATTTATCAATACTTTCATGGTGATATGCCTTGCAAACAAAATAAAGCACTGTTTGGACAACCAAACCATAGAGAATCACCATAAACAACAACACCCCACATGCAATTCCAATCAAAATCATAGGTGCCAAGGTTGTCATGAACAATCCAATCACCGCAAATAACTCATACAGCACCTGAACTATCATGAACATAACCACTAAACCAACAAAACACCCTACAGCCACTTTCATCTTCCCATTCATCAACCTCTTCCCCTTCGCCATCGCTTTCCTTCCATAAACATCCTCCAACACGGACACGACACTCGCTAGTTGCCATATCATGGTTATGTAGACAAACCCCACTATGTATAGCACCAAGAAGATCACTATTGTGGTGATCTTTATGCCAACCGGTGCCTCCACAAATAACCAAACAGCCAAAAGCCCTCCAGCTACTAGATTGTAGAGGAAGAACACAAGAAAGCTCCATAGGAATGTGACTGTGAGCCTCTTCCACACTCTTGGCACCACACTCATGACCTTCTTGAAAGTGACCCGTTTGGCTGTGTAGATGCATGCTATGGTGTATACAACAGCTGCCGTAGAGAGGAGAGACAGGATGAGGACAACTATGAAGTAGGCTATCTTGAAAGACCAAAAGGCAATCCATTCGTTTCTTAGCCTCCTGTTGTAATTTCCATCGATGGGTTGCTCATCCCAGTTAAGCTCATGACCTAGTACTTTGAAGAAGAGAAATTGAGAGACTTGAGAGTGGACAAGGTAAATCACGGAGAGAGGTAGGATTAGGGCAAGTGAGATCTGGGTGAAGATTTTCTTCCATGTTAAGATGATATTGAAAGACTCTTTGTAGATGCCACAAAACCCATAATTTTGAAGCTCATGTTGATCTCCATCCATACTTCTGTGTTCTGCTTTTCAGCTGGCTTTCTTTTGAGAGAAAATGATATGTGTGTGTATAGCTTTTGAACTATGATGATGGACGACAATCAAATCTGGTACTTCTTGGAAACTACATGAGTACAGTGTTTCCTGACTTTAACTTACGTTTCGACTCAGGGTCTTCCAGATATGAAAAAGACAATCAATATCTAGAGATGACAGCGGGCACAAACCGTGTGGATGACATAATTTCATCTCCAGTTCCGTGGTTTTGTGCCTTTTTATTATTATTATTCTTTTTATGCCACGCCTAAGCCTAATTGGTGAAGTCCGGTGGTCTTTTTTCATCAATAGTTTATATTGGTTCCTTAGAAATAGTCTTAGACGACAAGGTTATTGGATCGTGACCGTGAACTCGTGAGTGCATGACTCGCAGGGAAACGAAAAAAGAAAAATCCTAAAAAATCCAAAAATTATTGATTCTCCGAAAATATTTTCAAGGTTATGATATTTGTTGAGAAATTTCATTTTGAACTGAAATTAAATAATTTTAAATAGCATAATAAAATTACTTTTAATTTTAATATAGATATATTTGGAAGTGTTATATAATTATGAATTAGGATTTGAAATCACTTGTTCAAAAAAGTACTATAGTCTTAAGATTATTGTTCCACGGTTGGTACTTTGGAGATTGTTTTTTATTTTTTTGCTATTTTTTTCCTTTTCCTCTTTTCTCTTTTTCCCTTTTTCATTTTTTATTTTTATTTATTTATTTAATTATGAAAAGCAGCATGCTTGCTTGCTGCATGTATCACGTGGCACATAGCGACACGGTCACTACAATAAGCAAAAGCCGCAATGTGCGCAGGCTCAGTTCGATTGACTGGTTGTACACGGCATAACTTCTTGATATGTGAAAAATAAAAAATAAAAATTAATAGAAGAGTTCATGAAACTATCTCCTTCAACCTCTGTCGTTATGAAATTATGGACTTTCTAGCAATACAACTGAGATCAATTTAGCTTTTACAAATCCATTAACAAAAATGTATTTTCGTTATGCCAAGGATATTTCAATAAGTGAGCCGCTCTTTTCGTAAACATGACTAGAATGGATACATGTTTATTTTCGTGGTAATAATTTATCATCTTGTCATAATAATTGGAATTATGTTATATTGTTTTACATATATACATATTTATATATATTCGTATTTATACATATATAGATAGATACATAAATATTTTATGCACTTGTAAAGTACTTATATAATATTCAGCTTCACACAAGTTTATTCTATTAACCAATATTTTAGTTAGTAATAAAACCCAAGACGTAATGTGTTAGACTTATTTATTATAGACATCTTATCTCTAACATCTTGTTTCTCTTCTTCTTGTTATAATTTAATAAATCGTTAAATTAATGCTTATATCGATTGGATTGCTAAAAGAGAATGAGAATGAGCTCTAAAGATTTTGATCTCCTGTTCCCTTAACTTTTTTTTTTTTGTTTGTTGTTAGTTTTTAATGAATGTTTTAGATTGGCTAAAAAAAGAGAGGCTTTATATGCTTAGCTCACAATAAGGATCCCTAATTGTTATTTCCATTTCTGACCTTACTTAATTAGCTTACGTAAATAGAAGATATTGATCAAGTGGAGACCAACTAATATATTTGTAGAGTCGGATTTGATGGGGCTTTGCCTCCTACTCCTTGACACCTACATAAAAGCCCCCTTTGGATGAGACTACGGGGACCTTCCAATGCTTAAGTTAGCTAACAGGATTAAGAAAGGGGGAAGCAAGTATCGAAGACCTAGTGAATCATGCTTATTGGTGTGTGTCTGTCTTCAACCTTTCTTCTCTAGGGAGAAGGAGGAGAAGAAGTTGGAAAAGGTGAGCATGAGAGAGAGAGAGAGGGGGATTTCAAAGAGTTAGGTCCCCTTTGACTTACTTATTGTCGCCTGATGCCTTTCGTGTGATTTACTTAGATACGTGGTTACTGGCCAATAGTGCGCTCCGTAGTGGGTGACAAAGCTTTATTGTAGGTAACATGCCATAGTAGACTAAGCTATTAAATCTACAGCTTAGTGATCTAATAAGAGTAAAGGTTCTTAGTACGCTGATCATACTACAGATGTTAGACCCATATTAATGAGTTGCAATAGGATGTAGCCATTACAAACAAAAGCTCAGTTAAGATACTCATTGAGGATTAGCTAATGCTCAATGAATAATGCTCAATGAAAGGAGTTGAGCCTTAGGCTTACCTTAAATGATTGGCAAGTGTTGGCTCATCAATCAAGTATTGATACGCTCAGACATTCGCTATTTGTCTTACAAGGCGAGTCGCAATGCTGAAGGACTGGCTTGGCCTTAGTTAGCATTCTTTATTGGTGTGAACTCGCAGACTCATGAGAGAATCACGAGGCAACTCATAGGACCACTACTCACTCGAGTGCCTATTAAGTGCATCTTGTGATAAGCTCCACTCGTTGGGCCTTTCTTGAACTAAGAATCAAGTATTAACACTTGCCCTCTAGTCTCATCAGCACTTGAGGTGCAAAGAGAGTAATCCAAGCAATGTGATCAAACCAAGACTTGTCCTCGGACCAAGGAACTAGTTTTGCTACTTAGGTCGTAGCGAACTAATTTCTTGTGCTTCAGGTCACTGCTTCAATGACATGATTGTTGCACCACTCGATGTGTCATGATTGCTAGCATTAGGAAGTGTAGTATACATTGATGGTCTATGAAGAATACCTGGACAAGCAAAGTAACCCACTGTTAGCCCATGTTATGGATTCGTATATAGGGATCAATCAAGGCCCTTGGTTGAAGGAGTGGGGTACGTGGATGACTGGGATTTAATGTATGTCTTATAGTGTGTTCATGCTTTGAAAGTAGAGAAACTATTCACTTTCTTGCCTGTCTATATAAAGGGTAGCCTAGGCATTCATTTTTTACTTATCTTACTCACTTAAGGGAAATTATACCAAAATTTTATCCTATGAGGCAAATTTATTTCCAAATTCTTGCAATGGCTGGTCAAAGCATAATCAACAATTAATGTGAGTCATCCCATTTGTTTATATCAAGAGAGGTAGACAAGGGTTATAAGAGCTCATCCCAAATAGGGGGTGGTAACGCTATGCCCCCCAAAGCGATGGCAACTGAAAAGGTTCAACGGCAACGGATAGTAATCTAGAAAAGGGGTATTTGGGATTTAAAAATGGGTACAAAGAATAAGAAAGTTTTTTTTTTTTTTTTATGATGAATGTGAATGGATATAACTCACTAGGATATAAACATTATTAGGGATTTGAGCTCGAAATTGAGTTCAATACAACTCACGAATATGAGAGTTTCATTCCATGTTTAGATCTTACGTTGGGCTCTCTAGTGCATGTTTTATAACTTTCTCGACTACATAGCTGCATATCTAGAATACTCTAGTACAACTACCTTAATATGAACAACATCCTCTTAGTCATAAAAGTCAAATATCTTTTCGATCTTCTCCCCCAATCTAAGTAGTCATCAACATTACCAAACCCATTAAAGCTTGGAATTTGTATTTGAGATACTTAGCTTATGCTCCTTAATCCCATTGTATTATTCCTCTTCATCATACTCCTCAATTTCATCCAACTCTAGCCTCCTTTTAGCAACTCTAACAATACGTCAAGATGGAGCTTGGTTTATATTAATTGGTTATTATGCTTGTTGCTCATCCATCTACCTTCTTAGCCTTTCTCTCAAGTCTTGACCTTGCTCAATAACAATTCTTTCATGAGGACAACTAAATTAGCCACAATGATAGGAAGGTCTTATATTTACTCATCAGTAGTTCATAAGGTTTATTAAGCAACATGACCACAACCATGAGCATCACTTTCGACATTATTAGTCTCTCCTTGAATACTAGGATTTAACATTATCAATATAAAGTTTCAGAAAACACTCCTCATACAAGAAATTCCCATTCAAAATTAGAAAATACAAATCAAGCAATGAACTACGAACTTGCTCTATTCTTCCAGTGGGAAACAAAGTATAACAAAACAATATGCTAGCAGGAACTACTTTGATACAGTTTTTTTTTTTTTTTTGTTACAATCTTAAGTTATGATACTAGGATTATATGATGTACCTAAGAGCTCAGTAATCACTAGGGCTTACTATAGAAAAAGGTAACTGAATGGATCCCTCATAGTAATGAAGAAAATGAAATGAAGAAGCTGTAACACACGGTAGCTTACATGAAGTTGCTTTAATGATGTGACTCATCAACGAATACTATACGGCTTAGCATTTTGCTTGATGTGATACATAAGTTAATGTCAAGGTCTGCCCCTCACTAATCTCGAGTTACTTGATAAGATTAAATAAGAGTGCAAAAAGATTATACTCAAAGAAGAATATCCCACAAGAAAAAGTGCATTTAAAATCTAAAAGGTATGAAAGATATTCTGGCTGCAAGGAAAATGAACTCTTTATAGTAAGTCATTGGGGAAACATTACAAATAAGAAAAATTACAAAAAGAATACAGAAGAAAGGGATTTTTAGTAGGTACGCAAGGGGTCAATAGGACAAATGACGAAAAAAAAGGAAAAATAGCATAATTTTAGAAAAATGATGAACTAATGGCAACTTATCAATGGGTTCGTACTAGTGAATCTTTCAGCATGGTAGCTAAGCTGGGTTAATGATGTAGTAGGTATAGATGGGCAGTATTAGGAGTTGCCAAGATGAATAAATGATACCGCTGTTTAGTATACCAAAAGAAAAGGACCTGACGTGTAAGGGCCTTGGCTTCGACACGTAGCAGGTTAACCTCAAGGTTTTGTGGATTAGAGTAAGGCTTGATGTGTATTGGCCTTAGCTTCGGCCTTTGGCAGGTCAACTTCGACACATGAGTAGTTGGTGACGATATAAAGATTAGAACAGTATAGGGTATATCCAAACTAGGTTCTCAAGGAGTTCACCTACCATTCTTCTATATATAGTGTTTCGTCTTTGATAAGCTAGTTAGAGACTAAAGGCCTTGAAGGTACGTACAAGTAAGAAAGCTAGAGGTCAGTAGTCCATCATTAAGTAAATCATGATTAGGTTTTATGTATGATCCATCAATAAAACCAATTTTCGATTTAGCTCCTAGGGCTAGCCCGATTGAATGACTTCATCTAGCAAAATTTCCTTCGTTCAAAGTAATATTAGTTATAATCGTCTTTAGATTATTAGATCCAGACAAATGCAATGGATCTATATAACTCAAATTACCACTAGAACTTGAAGCATTCATAACAACATTCATTTTCACAGAACTACAACAAAACACCAAAAATTTCAACAAATTGTGAATCAAGAAGCTTAACTTGGATGCTCTGATACCATGTCAAAGCTTACCAATTCATTGAAATCAAAGTTTCATTAATAAAAACAACTCCAGTAGCAATATAATACGAATAGGAAAAAGAGAGAGAGTCAGGATGGCGAAAAGTGATATGGAATTTTCTAACTAACTTAAATTTGTTACATGAAAGGATATATATATACTATGTAGCTGTGCATCCACATAAAGTAGGAACAAATAAAATAAATAAAAACTTTTTATAGATATTACTTTGCATGAAAATTGGTACTAAATAATGAATTAAATCATATAGTTTTCAGTAGGTATACTGATGACTCTGATTTTAAACATATTTCACGTGGTGATTTTATAGTATTTCCTTTACATTTTTTGTTTTCTTTAAAAAAATTGATACTTAATTGAGTAAAATTTTGATTTTAAGGTTTGAACACATTCTTGGATCGAAAACGAAGAAAAGGAATCAAGTTTCACTCAATTCGGGGTTCAAATGAAGGAGTTATAAAGTTTTGAAGTTATACAGTCTGGAACATGACCATGTCCCTAGGCTGTGTCCATGCAAGAAAATTTGCCAAGGTCAGAAATTTACACGACATTAGGGTTTGGTAAAGAAAACGAAAACCTTATAATACAGTATAAAAGGACATATTAGGGTTTCACAAGATACATGAGACATTAGAGAAGAGAAGAGACTTGGGGAAAAGGAGAAGAAAAAGGCGAAAGCAACACCAACTTCAAGATCGGAGAGATTTTTCATCAATCAAAGGCATTTTTCATGTTTTATTTTATGTTTTTGATGGAACTCGTTTTTAGTTTCATTATGATAGCTTAGAATTCGTGTATTTAGGATTATGGAACCTAGGGTTTCATGTGACTCTTGGGTTGATTTATAATTCTCAATAAAGTTTCTATCTTTGCTTAAATCAATTATGTTGTTTAATTGTTAATTGATATTTCTAGAATATCAATTTATGATATTATGCATGTTGATTGAGAAATTATATGTATAATTAGATCTTTACATAATTGGAGAAAATTACATGTATACTTAGAGATAAGATACATATTTCTTCCGGAAAGTTAATCATTTGTATGAGAATTCATTATACATTAATGGAATTCTAAATTATATTACTAAGTGAAGAGATTCTGGTAAATAATTCAGGATTAGGGTTAATATGCTTGAGAAAGGTATTAACTTTAATTGTAAATCCCTCCGGTCAAGAATAATATAAATTGAATTGCATATATTTTAAGCGGTCACATGTTAAATACTAGGGAAAATAATTCCTAAATACGTTATTGCATACTTGAAGTCGTTCTTAGTTTTATTGATTTCTAAATTGCTTAATCAAGTCCCATAATTAGTTTAGTTTGTTAATTTCAGTATTTTTAATTCATTCAACTCATCATAATTTTTTGGTTAGATAATAAAGCTAAGGTTAATATTAGTACTTGAAGTTTTTGAGGGATCGACTTAGACTCACATTCGCTATATTAAAACTGATAGGTGCACTTGCCTGATATCGTATACACTAAAAGCAATCTCGCTATGCTTCGTTAGGCATATATAAAGTATAGTTAACTACTAAGTGGAAGTACTCTTTTGTTAAATATGTCTACAAATTCCAAACTATCAAAATTCCCAACATACATATTAATGATAAGCTTAACATTCAATTGCTAGTAAAATAAGTTTAATATTAATGTTTAAAGTTACTTTACACATTAATGTCTACTCATATTAACGTAATATATTCCTTTCCCTTTAATAATAGTAGCTAATATGTTGATAGAAAAATAATGTATAGTATCTTTATTATGCAAATAATCTATTTAGATCTGTATGTACTTGTTGTGGTATACATAATATAATTAAGTAACCATACTATAATTATTAAAATTCTAAATAAAAAATTTCACTTTTTTTTTCTTATATACTAATAAATATTGTACCTATAGAAAAAATAAAATTACAAGTAATGAAGATACCAAGGTGTGGCGTCCTTTTTTAAGATGTATTCAAACGGTTGATATAATATGGAGTTGATTTTTTTTTTTTTCAATAAAAGTAATTAATATATAGTTAAAGTTGTATTGTCCATAGTTATAATTAATATTTACTACTAAATGTTAGTAAATTATGGAATTTATTTAATATTCCTTTCTATTTAAGAAAAGTAACTAATATTTTACTAGTTGTACTATACCTATTTTTGGTTTAATACTTAGTAATATTTGTTACACCCAGAAGGGATACTTTAGTCTTGACATGTTGCTATGTATTATGCAAAGGCCGAATGTTGGCACCTTTGCCACTTATTGACCTTAAATGCGACACATAATGCTTATCTAACTCCCGGTTATCTCTTAAGTTATGCAAAGTTAACTAATATTGAGCATATATAATTAACAATAGATTCACATATGCATATAAAAAAATCTAAAATTACAACAAAAAGGTTGATATTAACTTAGGACATCGATCCTTAAAATACTCAAAATCTCTTTATAATGTCAACTAGAATCCCATAAGCTACCAAATGAATATACAATCATCTAAAAGAAAGAGTAATAAGAGTCTTAAGATAATCAAAATGTCTCTCATGCTCTCACGTTCCCATAATGACCTACAACAAATTTTGTTTACCTACCTTGAGCATCCCCTTACTTAGCTTAATAAAGATATCTTGTATTTGTAGCAAAAATTGATACAAATGTAAGCCAACAATTTAGTGAGAATCTTCAACCATGTCGACAAAAACAAGTTATCAACCAAGTTAATATAGTCATATGCATACTTGTACAATCAACGTGCTAGACAAATACATGTAAGTGATTAGGAGTTGTATTTGATTGGGATTTGTTGACTTATGAAGTCAAGGTTGGAAAATTATTAGCGCAATATATTAGGGTACCATACTTAGACTTCTCTTATATATAGGAAGCTCTATACTTCCTTATCAAATAAAAAAACTTCTTAATCATTACATAAAGGCTAAGTCTTAGGTGTGATTTGTGAGTAGGCTCAATAGTCTATACTTACCTTTAAATAGAGATCTTTAAACTTAACTCTTAGCTCATGGTTAGTATCTCCGAGACCTAGTAAACCTATGAATAGGATAAGGCCATATTATCCACCGTATGAATATACTATATTTAATCCATATAATAGCCCTCATAAGACCTTTCATTACTTTCGAGTAATGTGTTGATTGGAATTATCTATGCAATGTTATAATTATACATATACAAATTAATTTAATTATTCTCGACATATTTAGGTCCATTTATTTGATGATCAAGCAATTTCACAAACAATCTCATTCCATATCTAAATTGCTGTAGCCAAGTCATTCTAATAGATTTTAGTATCTTCACAAAGCATTCAACTGAAGCAAGCATGAATATCATCCCAATTTCCCACAAGCAACTATTTATTTATCGTAATTTAAAATTCCACTACCTAATAGTCATAAACAAGCATGGATCATAAGAAACTCACTCAATCATATCGACGTCATACATCGTAAAAGTCTGCAAACAAATCAAAATCTTGATCATAATGACCTAGTAAATAGAATAAGAATATCGACATACAAGTATAAAAATGGAAAAGGGTTTTATCTAATCAGATGACCAGATATCTAAGTTTCTGAAATTTCTCAGTGTTGGCTAAACTTTTATTGACATAAAGAATAGACATTTTAGAAAACGCTTGATAAGGAAAGGATATCATAAACTTGTGAACGTTGGATGCAAACGTTAGCGCTAATGACGACGGGATGGCGACGTAGAGGCTGTAACATTGTCCTTGGCCTGTAAATATGTAGACTTTTTTATATTTTCTTGTTAAATCAGTAAAATATGTGCAAATGGCTTTTGTTATATATAACGTTTCAATATTTGAAGGCTTTACCCTTATTAGTTAAATCAAGTAAACATCTAATATATTATTCACTACCGTGCTTATAATAATTTTTAATCTCCAACAAAATCATTAAATTAAACCTTGATGTTTTCATATTCTTTTTGAAAAGGTAACCGCTGAGCTCATTTTTTAATGTGTAATGCAAATCGGCCTTAATTTTCAACTCTTTGAGCATTATAACCCACTCGTGCATGCAAATTGTGCCATGGCGTTGAGGGTGAATGGGACAACTATTAATGAAAAGTTCCACGAATCTAAATGCATTATTCACTAGCGTGCTTATAATGATTTTTAATCTCCTACAAAATCATTAAATTAAACATGATATTTTTATATCCTTTTTGAAAAAGTGACCATGAGCTCATTTTTTTTTTTCATTTGTAATACAAATTTGCCTTAATTTCAACTCTTTGGGCATTATAACGCAGCCGTGGGTGCAAATTGTGCCGTGGTGTTTAGGGTGAATGGGACAACAATTATTGAAAAGTTCTATGTATCTAATTGGCCAAATTTCTCCGCAAATAGGATGGATCTAAACTGCAGGCGCCTATCATTTTACACTTAAGCTCCTTATCAAATGAATATGTACCCATGATAAATGCCCCCATAAACAAAAGAATTTTAGAACATTTAACGTATAGTATTTTTTTTTGGAAAATTTCCATAAAGAAAAAACTCCTAAACTTTAGTTTTAATATGAATTCACTTCTTAAACTTTTAAAATGAGGTTTTTTTTTTTTTTAACTCCATAAGTACGCATTCACCCCTCAAACTCCAAAACTAAGTTTTTTTAACTTGCTAACTTTCAACAATTTGCATTGTTATCTATATTATTAAAAGCAAAGAGTTTTCAAAAATTACCTTTTGATGTCTTTAGTGATCATGAGTAGCTTTTATTTTTGAATTTATAAAATAGTTCTTAAGTAATTATAAGAAAAAAAAATAATGTAATTGGGGGAACTAAATTAAATGTGCCATTCATACCAACCGAACTTTTATTTTTAAATTTGCATTACACTTTAATCACCATAAAATTGATCAATAAGCTTACCATTCCAATAACCCTTTTCCTCTCCCATCCATTTATAATTTGCCTTCATCATTAGAAAAATAATAATAACGCTATATATTTTATCAAGCACACGCATCTCAGGTGCATAATCCCACTGGTATCCATTTAACATTTTCCATTTAAAAAATGGCATGTATAGGGTAATACTTAATGATGATTTATAATATAATAAAAAATATAATATATATTGTATGAGTATAATATATTAAATCTTATACTATGGATCATATATTATAATTTTATTAAATACTGTATGTCATATACTCACTTATATCATATATTATAATAGCACATATAAGATATACTATATATTATTGTATGAAATTATATTTTATAAAAAATGATATATTATATATTTATATTGTATTTGTTTAATATATCAAAAATTATCATCAATTATCCCTATGCACATGTGGACATAATGTTGTAAAATTTGAAAGTTTAGAGAGTCCAAGAACTTACATTTAATATTTAACAAGTGAATTCTCACCGGAACAAAAGTGTAAGGGGTTTAAAAAACTTATTTTTAAAATTTAGGGGATGAATTTGCACTAAAACAAAAGTTTGGAGGTAAAAAAAAATTGATTTTGAAGTTTGGGGATCACTCTACATTAGATCATGACACACATTTACACTATACTATTGAGCTTTGTACGCACGTTACGGAAGGAAAAAAAGGATAAATAATTTGTCTAATTAAGTTACATATGCGCTGTTATTTACTAAAAAGAAATAATAGCATCGCATTTTTTTTTAATTTCATAATTATGAAGAATTATTAAGATATTATAACGTAACCACCTAAGGTAACCCTAATGCTACAGTCGCATTTGGTATATATTGTTAATATATTTAATTTATATATATTTTAGAAAATCTAAGACACCAAATGTGGGAGTTATAGCTTTAATATTATAGATGATATAATTTATAGCAAATTTGGGCTGAATATTATACATTGTTAGTTGATTCTAACTAACATGGTTCCTAGTATTGACTATTATCATAATTAAACCAATTTTTTTTCTACAGACCCAAGCTGTAGTCTTACCAGCCCTTCAGAAGTCATAGCTGGTTTAGAAGTTAATTAATTTTCTTTAAACAACAGTTAAAAGAGTCAAAAGAACCACTTCGTTGTCTACTCGGATAGATAAAAATCGCAGCGAAAACTCGAAATGGCAAGTGAGGCTGTTCAATATGAAAAAAGATTCAAAATGACAGTTTGCCCTTATTTTTCCATCGAGAAGATGATGAATAGGGTATTTATAGGATATGGTAGGTGAATTCGATACGTTGGATCGTAACGTTGATCAATGGCTAGGATTGAAGCCTTTTATGTATGGGTATGAAATGTTTTTTTTTTTTCATGGGTTTAGGCTCAAATAAAGGGTTTTATATTTCATTAGTGTAAGCCAAATCAAGAAAAGTCGGATTGAATGAATCGATCCAACGAGCCTTACTCTAAGCTTACCATACCAAATCTCTCTTGATCATCCCTATAATTTATAGGCTTGGCTCTTCGAGCTCTGTCACCATAGCCTGAGGAGTTAAATACATTTGATTAATGGGCTTGAAGCTCAATATTTAATTTAGCCCTCTACATTTTGCCTCCTAACCAAAGTCTTTCGGATGAAGTCGAAGGGGTTTAGGTACCGAATGAGCCTTTTAGATGACTTAAGCTCATACGTGCTTTTAAATAGTTGTATCGCTGCCAAATTGATTCGAAAATTATCTTAGTACATGAATCTGTAGCACCTCTTGATTATGCGTTAAGCCTCAACTGGGTTATATTATATGTTGCCCTTAAGGCACCATCGTAAAATGAATCTCCTTTATGTTGTCTCTTTTTGAGTTGAATTTATAGGTTGAGTTCACATTAGTGATCTCGTTAGGTCGACTCCATATATCAAATGTTGTCTTGATCTTCTCCTCATATAAGGGAATTCTTCTTGTAAGGTCTTCACATATTATGTAAAAGCTTTGTATAAACCAGATTTTGTTTGTTGCGTTACGACTGGTAAGCATGACGGTCCCATTATTCCAAATCTCTATTTAGAGAAAGTCTTCGAAAATATTTCAAAAAGGCATCCTTATCAACAAGGAACCTTCCATTTTTCATCCATCAATGATTAAGCTCCAATTATTTTCAATCTTTTCTTCATCTCTTTCTCTCTCTCTTTTTAGAAGAGGTGCTTGACCATAGCATGGAGCTTTTTACATTGCAATTTTCGTCTGCAGCATAGTCCCAATTTGAAGTATGACCTAATCCCACATTGTGAGCCCATATTCATTTTTTCTTTTTAGCATTTTAATGATAAAAATCAGCATACCCCTTATGCACGTACTTTAGTAAAAGGTAGGAATTTCTCATTTTTTTTCCTTTAAAAAAACAAAAAAACTTCTTTCACCCCCTAGGATTTCGATAGCTGGCCCGTTACTTTTTCTTTTTCTTTTCTACAAGAAAGGATTTGAAATTGAATACAATGATCTCCCTTTTCTTGTCTTTTATCTTCATCATGCTTTCTGAAGCCAGACCAATGGCATGAACTTATCTTTCTGTTTCTCAACCATGGAAGACTTCTTGTCGAGCTTGATATATTTCTCCTTTAAACCACTATAGGTAGTAGTATGCTTAGACATTTTCTATGAACTAGTAGGTCGTTCTTCGCTCTACTAAGGTGCATTTCTTTTCTAATCTGTTTAGCTTTTGGTTCCTTCTTAGCATTAAAAGCTGTAGCTTTTATTTTTCCTTTCTTGTTTCCCATTTTACCGCGTAGGCTAGCGGCGAGCACTTGGAGACTCTAAGGAAGTAGCTTGTTTGTGGACTTGATACCATTCTTGAAGAAACTTGAAGCTTGAAGGTTAGAGTATTAAAGCGAATTTAGCTTAGCTACAGTAGTTATTGTTGTTTGTGTATCCAAAGAAGCTTGGAGTCAAAAGTTGCAGTTATAGCTAAGAGTTGTGCATTAAAGACTAAGACCAAGCTTAAAAGACTTGCTATTAAACTGACTCACAATAGGTCCATGCCTCTCCCTTTTTCTTTTCAATTTAAACTTTTATGAAACTATTTGGTAGTTCATTCTTTCCATTGTATACAAGGAGTTGGTAGTTTAGCTTACAATTTATTGGGTGAGGCTGCGACAAACCCTTAATCCATATTCTCTGAAAATCATCACCAGAAGGCCTTTATTCAAGAAGAGCTCTATCTTAGTTTAATAATGAACCAGAAAGAGGCACACCATAAACCTTACTTGCCTTACGCTTTTGTGCATGGGACTTATTGATGGCCCTAAGTCACTTTTGTATAGCCTCCTTACACTTTAGAATAGTAGCACTTGGAAAAGCTTGAACTTGAGTCAATGAGATTTCTCTCACTTCCTCAAGTCCTTCAACTGTCTCCCTGTATCCAACTTAAACCTATTCCCTAATAAAAGTCTCTTCAAGGCAATCTGGAGTTTGCGAATGGTAATCAGGAGGACTAAGTTAGGAGTTTAAAGGTTCTTTTTCAGACTTCAACTTGTAGGCAATTAGCCGAGATGATCACCTATAATTGAGATAACTTATAGATAATGCTAGCGATTTAGCATGGGTTATATTTCGTGTTGATGCCCCACCAATGCTGCTATTACTTACTACGCTAGTATAGTTTCCACCATGGACCCTTTTCATCTCGCCCGATTGCAATTGGCATACTATTGTGATCATCGATTATAGAAATTTACGGAAGCTAACCTTAGCACATCGAATCTAACCTAAGAAATCACACCAGACCTCAAAAGTGCCCCCTTTGAAACCTAAAGTTTCAAACCAAGAATTGATTTGAAGAAAGTTTTAAGATGGTCAAAGTAATCGGGTGTATACCTTAATATGTGCGCCCATTACTTTGACTACTTGACCTTCTAGTCTTTACTAATGTAGAATTGTTAACTCTACTTGGAAACTTGCTACAGGTGCTTCTTGACTGAAAAGCAATCATGCCTTGCTGAGAACTCACATTACGGCTTGGTAGTGTTTGCCCAGAGGTTTTCTTTCCCTTGGTTGAAGAACTAGATTCTCCTTCAGTATGAACGTTCCAATCAAAATGTCTCCTAGTGAGGTTTGAATTTGAAGAAGGCTTGCTTGATGGGCCAGCATTAGAAACTGAATTATAATTCAAATTTCTTAGACCATGCCAATTTGTAGTTTGTGTTGCTTAGCTAATGTTTCTTGATGCCACAGAAATAGAGGAATCTTTCAGGCTATATTAGCCATCTAAACCATACTTACAATACTTGTTATTCTATGATCTTGTATTTTCCATGTTAAGCTCGCTGCTTCCAAAGCCAATATGAAGTGTCCCTAGGATCCCACTTAACGGTAGACTTACTTCAGAATTATCCATTTCATCTTGAGAGTTGCTTACTTCGAATGAATCACTATCTTCTTGAGAAATTTGTTCGATCTAAGGGTTAAGCATGGAACCTTTGGAGCTACTTAATGAAAGGTTATTTCTAAAGGAACTCCCAACCTTCTCCTTCCCACTAGTGCATGAGTAGAGGTAGAGCCTCGAATTTCTATAAGTAATATTGCCATTTTGCTCACTTCTTATTGAGTTTAGCATACTATTGCATCCTAGTTGGTCATAAAGTTGAGCTTTCTTAGCTCTACTACTCGTAGCATCCCTTATAAGAAGACTAGATCATTTAGTAGTGATAAGCTTATCAAGAATCCTTCTTCCAGAAAATTTATCCATTTAAAAGCATACAACACTCAACACCTTAATGGTTCTATGGTAGCTTCTTCTTGTTTCTTCTCCTTTAGAGAGGAGAAGGGAAAGCTTTAAAGCAAGAAAAGAAAGGTTTTATTTATTTATTTTTTCTTTTTTGGTGATGAAACTTATGAGCTATATGAAAGAAAGTAAGCACCTGTAAATGAAGGGGAATAAGGGAGTTAGTAGAAGTAAGGTGCATTAAAAAAGTATGACATCCAATTAGGAAAACTATTGATGACATATATGCATAAGGACTCTTGAAATGCATGATGACAATATGCAATTCACACATGAGATTAATGATACTACGCCTAGCTCACATTATTATGATGATGATTAAATGATGTTTTCCAGTACGTATTCGTTTTAGAAGATTAATATTCAAAGCTTTATGCTTAGTTTGGGCAATGAGCTGGTGCCTTTTCACATTTATGTTAAGAAAGCTTATAATTCGACTACTCACTCACTGTTCATGTACCAAGTGCTATGGAGTTAAGGCTTATGTCATGCTCAAGCATCACATCGTGTTCACGAGTTAGGTGGTGTTCACACCTCACGTGACTTTCATACCTGATGTTGTGTTCACGAGTTATGTGACGTTTAGGTCTCATATCATGCTTAGACCTTGCGTCGTACCATGCTTAAGACTCATGATGAGTTTAAGACTTATTTTACATTCAAGGCTCATGTTACATTTTGAGATTATGTCAAGTTTAAGGTTAACTTCAAGCACAAGGACTCGTATTCACTATCATGTATGTGACCCTTATGTTCACTCATGATCAAGGTTCATGTATCAAAGTTCATGTTCTATGCGCATGCCTTCTCATGATCGTATTTCTAATTGATGATTATTCCTCCTATTTTTTCCTATCTCTACTAAGAATCAAAAGCTACAAATATGCTTTGGGTCCCTTCTTCATGATTCCAATGTGATTTGCTTATCCTTTTATTGTACATTGTACTGAACTGGCCTTACATATGTGCTAAATCTTAAAATTCATAATATCCTTTTGAGCTTTTATCTCGAATTTGGATTGATATTGTTTCTACTTCTCTTCCCTTCTTTCCTTCTCTTTAAATTTTGAAACTAACATTGCTTCATTGTCTATGCTTTTTAGGTAGCATAATCAACATTTGAGAATTGGCTTAAAGAAGATCTCTTCATCGTACAGATTGTAGCCGCTTGCAGTTGAAGGCTAAAAATCTGCAATTGCAACTTAAGGACCACATCTCAAACTAGCAATAGTTAGCAAATCGGCATAGTTTAAAGAGGGTAGAGTCTTTATCGCTCGGATTGTGACTGTTTGCCAATCGAGCGTCAAGAGTTTGCGATCGTGACTTGAGTATCGATCTTCATCAACAAGTGATAGCAAAGAGGTATAATACTTAAGTCACATGTGGCCTCCTTTTGTAACCTCCATAAAGCCAATTGCAACTTAAAATGTGAATTGAATCATGAGTCTCAAATAGTAAGGACATGCATACACGCGTACATAAGAGTTGAACGTGAGTTAAGTTCGTACAATCTAAACACGAGTCTTAGACATCAGCATATGAGAGTAACACTCTTGAGTTGAACATAACCTCCTTTTAACATAAGCATTCGTAAGGTAATTTGTGAAATGAACTTCACTGCCCCTCAATACAAATACTTATGGAATAATCATGTAGAAGAACTACGAGGCCTCCACATAACCATAAAATGTGAATTTGAACGTAAACCTTGAACATAAGCGCATAAGAGTAGAGCACGAGTTCGCGAGCTCAACGTACATGAACGAGACATAAATCTTACACTTAAACACATGAGGATTAAACACTTTAATTCAGTATAGTCTCTTTAGCACGACAATATGTATGCTTCTAATATGAGTACTAATAAACTTTCTATACAAGTATGTGTAAGTTGAATATGCAACTTAAGTACAACACTTTTGGTATTTAAGCTGAACATGAGTCTTGTCATGTACATCAAACATGAGCTTTGATATATGAGCATTGATCATGAGTGAACATAAGGGTTGCATTTGAACCTTGAGCATGATGGTGAAGATGAGTCCTTATACTTGAGGTCAACCCTAACCTTGACATAATCTCAAAACATAACATGAGCCTTGAATGTAAAATAAGTCTTGAATACATCACGAGTCTTAAGCATGGTACGACGCTAGGTCTAAGCATAATATGAGACCTAAACATCACATAACTTGTGAATAGGACATCAGGTATGAACATCACGCGAGGTGTAAACACCACCTAACTCCTAAACATGATGTAATGCTTGAGAATGACATAGGCCTTAACTCCATAGCACTTGGTACATGAGCAGTGAGTAAGTAGTCAAATTATAAGCTTTCTTAACATAACTGTGAAAAGACACTAGTTCATTGCACGAACTAAGCATGAGGCTTTGAATATTAATCTTCTAACACGAATACATACTGGAAAACATCATTTAAACATCATCATAAGCATGTGAGCTGCGCATAGTATCACCAATCTCATGTGTGAATTACATATTGTCATCACATATTGCAAGAGTCTTTCTGCATATATTTCATCTCTAGTTTTTGTAATTGGATGTCATACTTTTTGAATGCACCTTGCTTCTACTAACTCCCTTGCTCCCCTTCATTTATAGGTGCTCACTTTTTTTTCATATAGACGTCACTACTGCTTTTGGCATATTTTGAGGATCATATCTTAGTAGCCTCCTTACCTCGAGACAAGTGAGTAGACCTAATTATTGAAGGTAACTTCTTTTGTTGAGATATAAAGAGGCGAGATACACATCCACATCTACCTAAAGAGAGTAAGCTGCATTTCATAAGATAAGAACCTCCAGTACATAAGAGGATTAAGATAGAAGCAGATTCTGTGCTATGTTTTAGAAATGAGAAGAAAGAAATCCCTTTTTTGAAATAGTAGTTTTGATGGCCTAAAGCACATAGTGAATGGTTAGTTATCTTGGGTAATGTACATTTTCAAGAATCTCGCATACATATCCGTTTTGGAAGAAGTGGGGGTGTATTACCCCATATGGGTGTCTTCTCGTTTAACTTTGCATCGCCTGCAAGAAATAAAAACTTGGCGAGCTATCATGTCTTGTCAGAACACTCACTCACATACCCTTGTGACAGTGTGGAGTGAGATCACTCCAACACTAGAGGATGTTGCAATCGTTCTGAGCCTTCCTAATCTTGGACTGATCAATCTCAGAAGACAATCGAGCATTGATTAAACTATTAGAAGTGGACAAAAGAGAAGCTCTAGATACTTGTAGGCATGGTACACTTAATGCATGGATCAAGTATTTCTTTAGGCTAAACAAGGGTGATAAGATGGGGCTTCGATATCAGTGCAAGTAAGTTCTTACATTTTGATGTGGCATAGTCATTATTTACCTTTTTTCCTGTTGATGTTTACTTTATAACCCTAACCCAATATGTCTTGTCTTATGTTTCAGGTACGAGTTGGAAGCTTTCATTGCTTGTTGGTTGTCATCGTTTGTATTCCCAGGGGGCCCCGAAAAAGGAGTTAGTCCTCGACTCTTCTACTTAATTATTCGTATCACCCGAGGGGAACATTTTGCTTTAGGGCCTTTCTACTTAGGTTCCTTATATAGGCATTTGGACCTCTTTCATGAAGCTTCGATACACTCGCAAGGGAGATACGTTGTGGTGTTGTACGTAGACTTGGTGTTTCTTCATATGTTCTTCTGTGAGCATTATAGAAGATATTCTGGCCTCCTGCTTACACATTTTGATGCCGTTAGGCCTCGGGCTTGGGGATGGGTCAATAGAAAACTCCTAAGTACTTTGGAGAATGTCATTGATACCTATCATGAGTTCAACTTTCATCCATATACAAAGGAATTGCCTGAATATGAATGGTACTCAAAAATCTACCTTTCTGGTTCAAAGGACTTGGTAAACTTGATAGAGTTTCATGATGAGCTTTCTAATGTTGAGGTAGAGTTTATCTTATGGAGTACACTGGGGGGTCTTCCGTCACTTCATGATTAGGCTGATTCTTCTAATTGCTTCCTTGATTGTAATGTCACGAAATATTCACTTGATCGGGCTACTCAACAACTGGGGTTTGATCAAGGAGTACTTCATGATTTGGTCATTAGCCAAAGTTTTGATGAGTATTGCAAGATGTTCAAACTTGAGAGCTGGAAGAACATTTATAGGAGGATCAGATAATTATTCTTTCCTTCTATGAGTCGTTATAAGGTTGCTTCAAGTGGTTGGCTCACATATTGGAAGAATTGCTTAGATGGGGTTAAGAAGTATGTCTCGGAGACAATTGAATGGGATTTGCTCAATAGTCATCTGGAAATATGAATTTCACTTTTGACTCAAAAAAGACCCAAAATCATCTAATAATGCGAGGTCGTCTAACGATGCTAGAGATAAATCACAAAGCGAATGCTCACCCTCTCCCCCATTGATCATTAGATAACCTAAGCGTAGTTGCATTCATGAGGTAGCATTATCATTACACTCTCCTTTCTCCTTTTTTATGCACTAATATTTTCTTGAAACTTACTCTTCTTAGTTTTCTTAATTTTGTATATGTTATAGGAGCAAAACGGAAAGGAGAAGGATGTCACTTCTACTAAATAGAAAGTGATGATGCATCATCTTGATGGACTAAGTGGTAGCATCCCTAAAGGAACTTCTTCAAGTTAAAGTATCCCACCTATCACTCGTCCTTTCCCAAGTCGCTACGATATGGGAAAGGTACTTCAAGCTAAAGATCCGCCTGCTATTATCAAGATTATGGATGAAGGAGAAAATGACGTTGAGTTGGTTAATTATGGGGATTCTCTTGAACATGCAAATGACGATAGAGAAAATTTCGTGACAGACATTGATGATAGCCAAGAGGGACAATTCAATAATAGAACAGACTCCACAAAACAAGTTAATGAAGATAACCATAGTAATATTAGAATCCCCGATGTGTTCAATATCATTGACAATTGTGAAGATAGAGAATTTTTACAATTAGAGGAAAGTGTGATCCAAGTGCTTACTGATGCTTTAATGGGTGCAGGATTTTGTATTGAAGAGATACATGCTACTCCCAATGCTTCCATGGATGTTACTGTAGTTAGCAACATTCTTACCTTTTGTAGTGACACGACTTCCCCTGTTCCAAGGGATCCCACATTATCACTTCCCCTAGAGATTAGAACAATACAATATGGAGTTAAAGGATTAGCAACCAAGATGGTAGCGAGCTTAGAAGATACTTCCTCCTTTCATGGCTTCAAGATACCTTCTAACCTCCTAGCATCACTAGAGTGCTTACGTAGGACTGAAGAGGATTTTTGGGTAAGGTCGTTCTGTTTAGGTTCCAATGTGACTATTCATTTCCTAGGCCTATTTAGGCAAGTTATAGGGCTATTTGATGAGGCTTGGTGCTTACTATCTATAGAAAATCTCAAACTTTTGATTAGTAGTGCTACTACAGCACATACCTTTAGGTTCATGCTCAATAAGATGGAAATCATTGTAGCAGAAGCTCAAAAGGTGTTGGGCATTCGAGACGTTGAGAAAAGATGTGAGCTACTCAAAGCTAAACTTGCAAAGGTGGAACTTGAGAGAGAGGAGTATCTGGCGGGTATAGATCTTGATTCTACTATAGCATCTAGTGTTAAGTATTGATGGTATTACTTTTGTTCTCTTTGCACCCCCTTTTCTTTTTAATGGAGTATAAGGACTTGTTAAGCTTAGTATGTGTAGTTTTGCTTCTCACTTATTTGAGATCCATACCTTTACATAGAACATCATGAATTGACGTGAGCTGTTTATTGATTTAGTAAGTTCTTGAAAGTTCACTTCATTATGTGCTTAGAAAACATTACACTTCCTTAGTAGCACTTTACATGATAGTTTACTTTATGGCTTGATAAATTTTCAAGAAAACCTTATGTAGTAGAAGTGTATTCCATTTGCAAGCAAGGATTCCAATATATGATCCGACAGTATGGAGATATTGATTGAAACGAGGAAATGTAGTTCCATTAGACAGTTACGTTGTAAGTTAAGGGGGTATTACCTACTACTTAACTATTTTTACATGGTCTATGAACATATACTCAAATAGTACAAGTCATTGTCTTATTCGATAGAACATCATATAGTGCGCCTGGGAGTCAAAGCTTCAACCAATCGAAAACTCATACGATAGATGTATATTGTGCACTTGGGAGACAAGTCTCTTACCAAGAAATAGCATTACAAACACCAATACTTTGTTATTATTATTTTTTTTAACCTAAGGTGCACAAAGGAGATAATAGTAGGAATAGATATGCAAAACAAGCTTGTACAGCTCGAGCTATAAGTTTCATTCATTTACCTTTACCATAGTTTCCTTTTTACAAATGGAACTTTTTGATATATTGAAAATTGATAGGAGTAGTAATAGCATTCGTACTAGGATTCCTGAGTTTCCAATATCTACTTTCGTATACTTCCTCAACTACTAAAAGTTTTTCCCATTTTGGTATAAACCTGTGCATTAGGGTACCTTGGCGCACATGCTCAACTACACGAAGTATGATATCGCCTTGTTGGAACGATCTCTTTCTCACCAGACAGTTATATGCCACTCCAAGCCTATGTTAATAATTGATGAGATTATGTTTAGCGATATCACACCTTCCGTCTAATGCTTCCAGATCCATCACTTGCAATATGTCAAGTTCGAGCTCGGCATTGATTGCCAACCTAGCAAATGGGATAAAGACTTCTATGAGAACAATTGCCTTAGTCCCATATACTAGAGAAAAAGGAGTTGCTTGCGTCGGCCTTCGTTTAGATGTCCTATAATCCCAAAGCACTAATGGTAGCTTATCATGACATGCCTTATGATTATCATAAACCATGCGACTAAGTATCTTCAACAAGCTCTTGTTAGTGGCCTCAGCTTGTCTATTTCCTTTCGAGTAATATGGCATAGACTTTACATGGTCAATATTATAAGAAATCAGTAGTTGGAGGACATGTGAATTGATAAAACAAGTGACATTGTTAGATAAAATACGCCTTGGGATTCCGAACTTACATATGATATTCTCCTTCATGAAACCCACAACTGCTAGTCCTGTAGCCTTCCTTAAAGGAGTTGCCTTTACCCACTTCGTAAAGCATTCTGTTCCTACCAAAATCCAGATGCATCTTCTCGATGGTGGATGATAGGTCCAATAAGGTCAAAAGCTCACATGTGAAAAGACTAAGGAGTTGTGATGCTATGGAGTATGACTGTAAGAGCATGAATGGCATCTCCATGCTAATGATAGAAAACATACTTCTTAGTGAAGTTGAAAGCGTCCACTTCTATTGTTGGCCAATAGTATCCTCTATCAAGTGGATAATAATATAGTTTCCTTCCACCTTGATGCTCCCCGCACTCTTTAGCATGCACCTTAGTTAAAACTGTTTCCATTTCAAGAGGAGTGATACACTTTAAGGGATTTCCCATAAATGATACCCTATAGAGCTTACCTTCATGCATAAGATACTTTCTGGCCTTTCGCTTTACAAGCTTAGCATCCATACTATTCGTCGGTAACACATTGTTCCTCAAGTAATCAATGTACGGATGCCTCTAATCTCTAGCACTAGATACAAAATTACACTCACTCTGGTTGGGAAGCTCAAAACATTTAGGGTAATGTATTTGCACTTGAAGTGCATTTTAGCCATCAATGGCCAATAATACCCTGTACGCTGAATATGATAATATAGTGATGGCCTTTCCTCCCCAAACCAAATCTAGTGATACTTATCTAACTTAAGACGATCTTCCTTAGAACCAATACAAGAAAGAACACCTTCCGGACCCTTATAATATAACATTCCATTGATTTTAATGAAATTATTCAAAGCTAAAACAGAAGCTGCATCAGTGTACGCTAACTATTCCATGAATGGATTGCATCAATTGTCTTTCATGTCTTCATCCTCAATAACAAAATTTAAAGCCGTATACGGGATAGATTTCTTAACTACTTGGATATTCACATTATCACTAGCATCTTGAATTGGCATTTTAGATGCTAGTGTGGCCAATGCATCGGCATACCTATTCGTCGATCGATTCGTATACTCGTATTGTATAAAATTAAATTTTTTCACCATAACCTATACTACAGGCCTATAAGGCGCAAGCGTAGGTTCTTTCAATCCAAACTCACTCGTGGTCTATCTAATGATTAAATTTAAATCACCTTGAATACACAAATTATGCGCTCCAACTCCTTGTACAGACAATAAACCAAGTAATACTACCTCATACTTGGCTTCATTATTGGTGCATCGAAAATCAAGTTTAAATGCTAAGGGTATCTCTTGACCCTCAGGTGCTGTTAATATGATTCCTACTCCCTAACCTTGATTTCTCACAAAACCATCAAATTGAAGTATCCATTCAGCATCTACCTTAACCATCATAGTATCTTCATGAAATTCAGTTGGTATTACACCTTCAGTCAAGCCCTCTTAAGCATTTGGGAAGTGTGTTAATAGATTGGCCAAGGCTTGTGACTTGATGGTCCTAGGGGATTTCACTGAGAAATCAAATTCTCCAAGAAGGAGTAACCACTTAGCAACTCGTCCTGATAAAGCCAGTTGCGACAATAAATACTTGATCGGATTTGAACGAGTTACCAAATTGATCTTATGTTCAAGGAAGTAATGCCATAACTTTTGTACAGCAAATATTAGCGCGGGACAGTATTTCTCACAAGCTAGGTACTTGACCTTGCTGCCTTGAAGGGTTTGGTTCAGATAGTATATAGGTTGCTCTCGACCATCAACTTCTTGTACAAGTAGGGCTCTAACGGACTTGTTGGTAGACATAAGATATAAAATCAATGGCAATTCTTTAACGGGTATGGTCATGGTCTGAGGAGAAGTCAAGATCATCTTGATCTTAGCAAGTGTTGGTATAAACCTTCTGATATAAGAGACTTTTCCCATGAAAGTTTTTAGTTCCCTTAGAGTAGTAGGGGATAGCATTGCTCTTATAGCTTGCGCTTTCGCAGGATCAACATTAATTCCTTTTCGATGGACAACAAACCCTAAAAACTTCCTTGAGGACACTCTAAAAACACATTTGAGAGGATTCATGCGAAGCTTGTACAGTCGACATCGTTCAAAAAACTTTTGTAGATGAATTACGTGATCATGTGCCCTTTTAGACTTGATGACTATATCATCAACATAATCCTTTATAAGGTCATCCATCATGTCATGGAATATAGTAGTCATTGCCCTTTGATAAGTGGCGCCTGCATTCTTAAGTCCAAATGGCATGACAATATAATAAAAATTTCCAACTCGTGTTAGAAAGGCGATACATTCTGTATCCCCAATTGCCATCTTAATTTGATAATAACCACTAAATCCATCCATAAATGAGAATAAATCATGTCCTGCAATTGTGTCTATTAGAGTATCGACATTTGGTAAAGGAAATTCGTCTTTAGGACAAGCTTTGTTTAGATCCTGGAAGTCTACACATACTTTTATCTATCCATTCTTCTTTCTTACAAGAACAATATTGGCAAGCTAAGTAGGATGTTGGATGGGCCTTAGAAATCCAGCTTGTAATAACTTCTCAAATTTTTGCTTAATTTAGACTTCAATCTCAGGATAAAAAACCCTTTGTCCTTGCTTTACTGGCGTAGAGTAGTACCATGGATAGGGCTAACCTTGAGATCAACATTAACATACCTAACAAAATCTGTAGGGGCATGGCTAAATCGATTTATTGATATAGGCTATTTAATCAATCGTCGGATATCAATTCTTGCAACCTTAAAAGTACTCATTGGCATGATATTTAATGAAGAACCATTATTAATGAATGTTCTCTTGATTGGAGACCTATTAAGCACACCTTCCACATATAATGGACAATTGTGATTGGAATTCTTCACACACATGTCTACATTAATAAATAAAATTGCATTTTCGTGAGCTGTGGCCACCCTCTCCACAAGCTGCGTTGAATTACACTCTACGTATTGACTCTCAAAGATCTGTATGAGTGTAGTTGTTGCCACAAGCCGAGCTTTTTCATTGAATCCTAAGAGATCAAAGAAATTCCTAAAGTTAGCTGCCTTCAATAATACCGTAACAATAGGTAGGTGTTCATCATCTTGAGCTTTAATCGACTTTCCTTTATCTATATCATTTCTAGTAGTTTGGGCATCGGTTATTTCAGTGGTGATTGGATCATGACTAATGGCATTGATAGCACCCCTTTGATATCATTTCTACGTGTGACTTGATCGTTGAATATTTTCTTCAAAGTGAAACAATTTTTACTTGGGTAACCAATAATCTGATGAAATCTACAATACTTGGGATCACTCTTTTCTTCATTTTTGAGGAGGCGCTCAACCCTCGAAAGCTTCATGTTTCCATCAAGGAGTCATTGGTCAAGCATTTGATGCACTTTGGCCGTGGAACAAGGATGTGTCAAAGATGGCCTAGCGTTAGTAAGCTTATCATCTCTTTGTTTCTTTGCTCCCCTTGGTGATTTGCCTTGAGCCGTACTTACAAACAAAGTGCGCTTGTTGAATCTACCATCTTTACTTCTTTGTTATGCCATTGAATTGTTGGTCTTTCGCGTATTCTCAACTAGTGCAACAAAGGAGGCCAACAACAGGTTTTCAAGGTAGACTGCATACTCAAGAAACATTCCTTGGATATAAATCTTGACCAACTCTCTCTCACCACAAACATCTTGTGTATCTAGTGAGCGCTCCTTAAAGCGTTCTGTATAGTCCATCAGATCTTCTTTGGACTTTTGTTGGATCCTTCCCATGTCAGTAAGGGTGATTCTCTCTTTTGTGGAGAAGAACTTCTCCAAAAACATCTTACACATACTACCCCACAAATCTACTAATCTTGGAGGGAGATTAACATACCAGGTGTATGCCTTATCGATGAGTGACTTGGAGAATTCTTTTAGTTTCAAATCATCATTTAGGCCATATACTTCCAGCATTTCGATAAATTTCAGTAAATGTTCTTTAGCACTTCCCTTCTTGCCATTAAATAGCATAAACTTTAGACTGACATAATACTTAGGGTATGACTTCATGGCAAGTCGTTGGTGATATGGAAGCTTAAGTTCTAGTATCCCAACTGTAGATTTTGCTTGTATCTCCTTTAAATATATATCCAAATCTTTTTTGGTTACAAATAAACCTTTTTGATTAGATGCTTTAGCCTTTATTGACATCGTAGGAGCATGATGCATGGGTTCTAGATTCACAAGTATAGATCTTGGAGAGATGGGATTCATTGGTGTTGGTTAAACAAGGTCAATAATTGTGGCACGTGGCATAACATGTGGGGATGATGAGCCTCCAATCTAAACTCCTTGATTCCTTACTTTAGGTAAAAAATCTTGTGTGGCTGTAGGTATTATAATAGGAAGTTGTTCTCCAACGTTAGGAGCAACATGCTCATTGACAACTGGAGGGTTAGGTGGGGTATATTGTTGCACCATATTAGAAGGATTTTTGGAAGTTAGATTTGAGGAAGTTGCTCCTTGTTGCGTAATAGCAAAGGCAACCAATGCAGGCCACATTAAGAAAACATCGCCATAAGTTCACTTAGATTTCGATTAGTCTCCCGCAGCTTGCGCGTTAATTGTGCATTATTAAGGACACCTTCTTGTGTGCCGTTACCTTGATTAGTGTCTCCCGTTGGAGGTAGATTTTGATCATTGGTTATAGTATTAACATTTTGCTCTCGATTAGTTCCTTTAGTAGAGTCGAGTTGTCTTTGCCTTGAAGGTACCATGATGTGAGTATCAAATCTTCCCTTCCAATGGAGTTGCTAGAAAAATGTAGGGGTATTAGGTACAAATGCAAGTGTCACATGTGTATTGCGTATGAAGTCACGCTACATGTGACTAGGGAACTAACTTGAGTGACTCATATGGGATGGTCAAGAGAGAAGTATAGGGAGGAGGAGTAAGCGATTTTAGTAAGGCTTTATCACGTATGGTAACAGGTGGAGGAGTACGATGGCATCAAACTCCAAGACTAATGAAGAACAAGGTGGTGTTTTTGAAGTGTTTAAGTGTTTGATCCTTGTGGCAAAGTTTTGGCAAAGTAACGGTGTTAATGGGGGGTTATTCTTTTGTCTAAATGAGGAAATGAATAGGGCATTTATAGGATATGGTAGGTGAATTTAATGCATTGGATTGTAACATTAATCAATAGCTAGGATTGAAGCTTTTTATATATGGGTATGAAATGGGCTTTTTTTTTTTATGAGTTTAGGCCCAAATAAAGGGTTTTATATTTCATTAGTGTGAGCTAAATCAAGAAAAGTTGGATCGAATTAACCGATCCAATGAGTCCTACCCCAAGCCTATCATGCGAAATCTCTCTTGATCATCTCGATAATTTATGAGTTTGGCTCCTCGGACCCTATCACCATAACCTGAAGAGTTAAATCCATTGGATTAATGAGCTCGAAACTCAATATTAAATTTGGTCATTTATAGATGCAAACGTTAGCACTGATAGCAATGGGATGACAACATAGAACAATGTCATACAGTATTGAATATGTAAAGACTTTCGGCATTAATTTGTTAAATCAAGTAAACTTCGAGTGGATTCTTCTGTATATATAAAATTTCATATGTTTGAATTTTTCTAGACTTTCTCCGTATTTGCTAAATTAAGTAAACATCAAAAGGCTTGTTAATAACCAAGTCTATAGAAAACTTTAATCACCAACGAAATCATTAAACTAGACATATATATTTTTATATCCTTTCTAGAAAGGGAAAGTGCTAAGCTCACTTTTCGAACATTATAACTCCATTAACTATAAACGCCTGCACATAGAATTCATGGTACTAGAAACAATAAAAAATTCTACATATATATAATTAGCCTGACTTCTCTGCAAATGGGATCAGCCTAAACAACTTGTGTGCTTATGGTTTTGCGCTTTAACCTAATGAATAGACAAATATATACCCATAATGTGTGTATATCCATAAATAAAAGGGTTTGAAAATTAGTTAATATACAGTGTCTTAAGTATAAGAAAGATAATTATACAAGAATTAAGCAATTACTCCCATTCAAAACATTTTATTTAATGCGTAAGTCTTCCGCCGCCACCCCACGCCCCCTCAACCCCACACACAACACCCCTAAACCCCACCCCCCCCCCCCCCCCCCCCCCCCCCCCCCCCCCCCCCCCCCCCCCCTCCGCGAAAAAAAGAAAAGGCGTAAAGGCAAGTAATCAGTTTTGATAACAACGATTTAATTTGCGTTATAAGCTTTGTAGAGTCTAGTAGTAAGTTTTAACTAAATAGGATATCTTGATGTCACATATTAGATTCAAATCCAAATCCATTATATGCCTTCTATGGTGACTGCCTCAATCCTCACTACTAGCAAAAACATTAATACCTTCTGTCTTGACATTCCGTAAAAGGAAAGAGAAGCCGACATGGGCTCCCTTAACATTCCACTACTTCTGCTTATTCTCTTACTCGGTCTTACCTTAGTCCCTTTCGCTCCTGCTCAGGACTCTGCACAAGACTTCATCGATGCGCATAACGCAGACCGTGCACAGGTAGGAGTCAGTGCGGTAACTTGGATTACACCCTCGCGGCCTATGCTCAAAATTTTGCTAACTCACGTATTGGTGATTGCCAACTCAATTTTTTCCGGTACTACTCAATATGGTGAGAGCCTAGCCACAAACACTGGTGATCTTTCAGGCGTAGACGCCGTGAACTTATGGATGCAACAAGCGCAGTACTATGACTATGATTCAAACTCTTATACAGGCGGGATGGAAATTTGTAAAGCCTACGTACACTCGGATGGTATGGTTCAACTCTATACGACTTGGTTGTGCTAAAGTAAGATCCAGTTTTGGGGGTACATTTATTGGTTGCAACTATTATCCTATCGTAAATATTCCAGGCGAGTACTTGATGAGTGGGGCTTCAAAGATATATCCAGCTAAGCTACTTAGTTGGTTTCATAGTTCTATATTGATTCTTTTTATTTTCTATTAATGCTAGTGATGTTAAGTGGGTCACCTTTATCAAAGTTGTAGCTATCTATTATTAGATATTTAGTGTGATACACGTTTATCAATATTATATCATTCATATTTTCATGTTAAAAATTTACTAGTATTTGTACTCCATTAATCTATTCATATAATATGTTAATATTATAAAAACTTTCCTCCTATTAAATAGGCCTTAATGTTGCACTTGATTCTTAGTCATATCAAACATATCTGTGAACAAGGAACACAAACTACATTACTTCAACAATAACAATTGATGACATGAAGTTCCTTTGCAAGGGACATCCCTTGTTAAAGGAAAGTGGGAAGTTCCTTAAAGAAAATAGATGCTCAAGATGTTGATATGGCACTAAAGGACACAAAACAGGTTTCGTAGAGATGTATATGGTTTTACGGATGTTGTCTTTCCTCAAATATTCCCCTATTCCTTTTTAAACAATTGGATTAAAACCTCTGTCCCTTTTTCAACATCATAAACATTTACATACTAGATATAATTAGACATGGTAAGTAGGTCAAACATGCAAGCATAAGCATGTTCGGACTTACTCCATAGGCTACCTAGGCATAGGCACTTGATAAAAGTAAAAAGCACTAGCATAGATAGACATAGGCTTAGATTTGAGTGCATAAGCTTGAACATGCCAAGTACGATAAGATTCATGAGCTATCTAAGCTTAAGCATGAAAATGCATGTGTAGCATATGGGCCGCTTTTGTGTGAAATTAAAATGAAAATAGTATTTTATGTACCTTTAATTAATTTGAATGCTTAATTGATAAATTTATTTGTTAATTAGCTTAATTTTTAGGGAATCTCTAGTTTTTCAAATTTTTAGTAAATTAAAAATAATAAGACAATCACAAAAAAAAAATAATGAAATTATTTGATTGATTATATTTGATGGAATAAATGAATTAATTAGATTACTTTATTTGGTTAATTTAATAATTGTAATTTGAATTATTAATTTTTTTTATTGCATTATTTTAATTAATGCAATTTTATTAATCAAATTAATCTTGCAATTTATTTTGAGACAAGTATTTAAATTATGTTTAAATAAATAGTAAATAAGTAATATTAAATTTTAAAATTTGTATGCAATTAATGAATGTAATATTTATATTCAAAATAGATAAGATCATGCCCTTACCAAAACCCAATAGATTGCAAACTAGTAGATACAAATAGAATATATACACCAACAAGTCAATTGAAAGTCAATAAACGTACAACTTAATCAATAACCACTGCCTTCCTCATCCTCATCATCTATTGTCTCTTTGGTGGTGATCTCAAGGATGACTTATTCTTGGTCTTACCTTCTTTAAGAAAAATTGACTCTAAACCTCCTTGTCTCCTCTTTTTATCATCCTTCCCATCTTTTATGTCCAAAATCATTTCAATAGTTTTACGTTTGAGTTGGAGGAAGTGAGGGTTGAGGACTTTCCTACCTAGGCTAAAAGCTAACTCAAATGAGATAGTTGAAATTTGAGGTGCCAAAATTTCCCATACCACAAAGGACAAAATTGGCATCATGTGGGATTTAATTGACTTCCAAACAAGGAAATTGACATCCACCTCATCATCCCTTAAGTGTTACACCTAGTAGACCAACTAGTCATTGTAAGTTTCATTGGTAGTGCCATTAGTGCACCTTGTACTTCGGCTTCTCTCAATGATCTTTTTTCTTCTTTTAGAAACCAAAGCATGAGAACCGGTAGATTCACTACCATAACGAGATGCTTAAGTTGGTGGCTACCATTTAAGAATTATGAAATAAGAACCTGTATACTTTCGACTTTTACATTAAGTTTTGTAGCTTCATCCGTAATATCCTCACTCCATTTGCTCTACATGGCCATCATGTTAGACTTTAATATGAGCATCTTCATTTGCCTCACAAACTTACACCTACTACTTCGTATCTATTCTAGTGTCTCCTTTCTCTTGTTCATTGTTTCCTTAGTATCTTCCATATCCCCTTTATTAAGTGAACACTCGAATCACTATCAGAATGCAACAAACTTTCATTAGTATCTATCATAATATTTGTATATGTTTTAGAAATTTTCTCATCTTCTACAATAATTACACCTCAACAATTAGGACATTAAGCAACTAGATGCCACAGCTTTAGAACTTATAACACTACAACTGCAAAGGCTTCCTACTAGAATTATCTCTAACCTAATCAATCATACCTTGTACTTAAACTTTCTCTACAACCTTTTCAACACAACCATTATTAGTCATCTTAATCACTCTATCATCACTCTTCTTCTTAAATTGTAACCCTCCTTCGATCAATACTACTCCTATCATATCTACAACATGACCTATCCAAAAATACATATAATCTCGAGCGCCTCCTTGATTTTGAAAGTCGTCATAACTATCATTAAGTCACATACACATAGAGTCCTCTAAACCTTCTTGAAATCTAGTCTTAGTAACCTCCTTTAATTGAATCATAAGATTCCAGAAAAGCTCATTAATCTTAAATTAATTGGTTTTCTTATGATTATAAAAAAACAGCAAGAGCCACAAATTCAAAGCAAATTAAAAAAATATATATTGGAACCTTTCAAAATAGGGTCTTTTTGTTCTTGATATTGTTGGGAACATTACAATTTGCACATCTTAGGCAAATTCTAACATCATAAGAATTTGACAACTTACAGTGTAATGAATATGCAAAATTTCCAATCTCCTCACAAAATATTACTATGAGCCTCTTCTCCATCCTTCTTCTTCATCTTTTTTTTTTTTTTCTTTTTAATGTAATTGATGAATCGATGCAACAAAAACTAGGTTATCCATAACTCAGGCTCTAATTACAAAAGGGTGATGTAACCTAGTCTAAGGTAGGCATGAATCACAATCAATAATAGCATGGCAAAAATGAAGGATATGATCCTTTAGGGTTTATGTGTAATTTGATAGAAAAATAAAGGATGTATTTAATAATCTAAAAAATAATTAAATTAAAGCTATTGAATTTGTTTCAGTAATCTAATAAGAGCAGAAATCAACAAGGATTTATAATTAGATGAATGATCCTTACGTATTAATCTAATTATAAGAAAGAACACACTTAATGAGTGTTTACATTATTGTAAAAGAATTCTCTCTATAGAAGAAAACTAATTGTTTTCAATACCAAAACCTATCCTACTCTTTACAATGAAGAAGTAATGTCTTTAAATAATACCTAGAATCAAACAGTAAGTGAAGAAGAAATTGTAAATAAAATAAATATAATGAAATCTACATATAATAAGTCCTAGAAAATACGAAGTTGCAAGCGAACATAGAATTGCTTCATTAGGATACATGGCATTTGTATCTTTAGCTTGGATATATGACATGTGTTGGCCCTTTGGAATGGACACACAAAATGTATTAGTTAATTTATAGTGTACATGATATATATTGGTTGTTAGAATGGAATACATAGCATATGTTCCCCTTCACAAACATACGGTGTGTATTTGATTTACATGGACTCTCGACCCTTGATTGCTTCTCTATTCAATATACAACATGTAATTTGACAACTTGTACATATATCCATCTTTGATACCGAACATTTCCTAAGATGTTCAATTTGTAGGAAACTTACTTTGGTCACATCATACCCCCCTGGTTTTCCCTAGTCTACCATATGCATCAGGCTAAGCCCAAGCTGATTATGGTGTTTTTATGGATGTGGAAGTTGTACAACATGGTCATGGACTAATTTAACATAATTTTATTGAAGAATTAAACATTACGGACATAATATTAATATTCAATTATACTAACCTTTAAGTCTTACTCTAGGATTTGATGCATGAAGTTCCACCTTCTTATAAAGTACAAAGGTGGGATTTTTAACTTGTGGTTTTTATTACCGGCAACAATCTACATATTATATATGTTTCCTTTTTCCATGACATATATAATTATTTGCAAACTAGAGCTTAGTGATGTTATTTACTATACTATAAGCATTAAGACGATCTTGTATTGCAAATTCTAATATGTGACACTTACATAAGATGTGGAAGAATTTTCGACCACACATGGGGTTTAGTTGTTACTTCAACAGCCTTATTGAAGCTGTATTAGCAAATGCATTGTAAAACACAAATTTTGAAGTGTCTTGGAATATCATAGGCTCTTACGATCTCTAAATTATTATATGCAATTGCAAGATTGGTGTGGGTTTCTAAGAGTAGAATGAATGCGATAATTCTCTTCTACACCATTCAATTGTCGTCAATTGAGTGTGTAGTAACTTACATGTAACTATCATCGATGTCTACAACCCGTAGCTTCTATATGTCTAAAATAAATGAGACGCTATGTGAATGCCACTTCAGTTTACAAGTATGCAACATTAAACTCCTCAACCTAGATTAGAGCGAGCGTAACTTCTCTAATTTTACAACTAACCGGATAACATTATGTGATGGCATTTGTTTTTTGTTGCATCACATCGAACTAACTTGTTTAAAAACCTTGTTTGCTATGTTCTGAGTGTATACTTCTATTTCCGTCATACTTATTAAGTAAGTTGTCACTCATTCTTCTATAGTGACTTTATAGATTCCAAGTAGATTTATAGGCATTTCACTTAACTTGGAAGATTATAAAGCAAGGTCGAGAAATGAGGAGCAGGGAGAATTGGCTAAACTTAGTTCTAATTGTTGTTTTCGATAACTTTTAAGAAAACTACTAGGGTCTCCTTAGGTGGCCTTTTAGTTTTCTACTATAATTATGCATATTCTTCATTGTAAACTTGTGAACCTTTACAATTCTCTTCTTAAGTTATTATTTTCCTTTGTAGATAAATTTTATAAATACTTAAAAGTTAGAAATATTTACTTAGTTTTATGAACCAAAACTAAATCTTTTACAAAGATTTCATCGCAAATTTGTTTCCAACTATCAATTTTAAGGTTTATTGATAGGCTTATAACAAGTATTTACAAAATTGAACGCTTTAAAGTGGTTGAGTTGGGTTCATCTAATGTAAACTAAGTCTATGATAATGGTTGTGCGGTTAGTTTATATTCTATGATGGTTTACACAGTATGACTATTATAACTACCTCTTTGGGGTATGATAATAAAGTTAGACAAGTTCATCTATAAAATCTTCGTGTTGATTTTGAAAATTTATGTATAATTGACTTAAAAGCTATTACTACATATTATGATCATATTCAATCCATAGTTAACAACTTGTGGTTTAATGGAGAGGTCACAATTGGTCAATGGGTCATAGAAAAAATTACACAATCTTTAATCTCAAAGTTTGATCCCATTATGGTAGATATTGAAGAAGGACATGACTTATCAACTTTGTCCTTAGAAAAATTATGAGTTTCATTGTCTTTACATGAATATCAGATGCATCAACGTACTAACAATTCTAACTTTAGGTATGGTTTGTAAAGTAGGGAAAATTTAACCAACCAAGGAGCTATTAAGATAGTTAAGGTCATAGATGTGGCCATAGTTGAGGAAGACGAAGTTATTTTATCTCTAATAGAGATAAGATAGGAGAAAGCAATTCTTTAAGTAGAAGAACTACGACCATTGGACAAAATAAGTCCAAAATTCAATGTTATAGATTGAGCTAGTTTGAACATTATGTATCAAAATATCGAACTAAGTTATAAGGTGAACATGGTGAATAGGTAAATGTAGCAAAAGTAGAGGAAAATTTAGTGCTTACTTGAAAACAAGGAATCAATACCAAAAGCGACAATGTTTGGTATCTTGATATGAAATGCAGCAATCACATGACTGGAAAGAGGGAGTTATTCTCAAGCTTAGATGAGACAATGCAAGGAGAAGTAAATTTTGTAAGTAAGTAAAGAATTCCTATGATGGGCAAAGTTGACATTACTATCCAATCAAAAGATGGTACTAATAATATAATTATAGTATCTTCAAATGAATGGTGACAGATAGCAACTGGTTATGGTATCTTCAATTTGGCCATTTGAATCTCAAAGTTTTGAAGTTATTGGTAAAAAAATAGATGGTAACTAGCTTACCTTTAATTAATGCTCCCAGCAACTCTTCTAAAGCTTGCATTCTCAAAAAGCATCATCAAAACTCTTTTCCAATAGTAAATCAAGATAAGCCAAGCAACCATTGGAATTGATATACATAGGTATTTATGAGCAAGTTAAGATAGAATCGGTTTGGTACAGAAGGTACTTTCTATTGTTTGTAGATGATTTTACTAGGAAAATTTAGGTTTATTTTCTAAAAGAAAAATCAAAAGCTTTTAGTAAGTTTAAAGCACTTTTGAAAAACAAAGTGGATTTTCATTGAAAACTCTAAGATTAGACAAAGGAAGAGAATTCACATCAAATGTATTTAATGATATTTGTAAGAAAAAAAGGAATCTAACATTAGTTAACAACTACCTATACACCTCAGTAGAATGGTATAGCTAAAAGGAAAAATAAAACACTATTTGAGATGGCTAAAAGTATGTTAAAGGCTAACCACTTGCAAAAGCATTTCTAGGCAAAGGAGCTATTTCTTATATAGGTGCCCTATAAAGAGTATTCCTAGAAAGACCCTAGAAGACTCCACATGTACCAAGTTAAAAGGAGGAAGAAATTAGATGATAAAGGTAAAAAATGTATAACCTATATATGAAGGAAGTGATTTTAATCAGAGATGTTTAATTTCTTGAAAATAAAGTGATACATGTGAATTTTAAAACATGCAATTTATATCAGTAAGTATATTGAGTTACACATACAGTAATAAAAGATTAGTGAGACCAAGTCATGTTTAGAGGTACTAGAAACTGATTTCTTAATTATATCAATTCCTTTTTCAATTAGGCATAGAAACAAGATGTTTAAATAAATTAAAATGAAAAGAAATAAATTAACTAGAACACAAAAGTTGTAAAGGGAGAAGTTTACCAAGTCAATTATATGGGATTTCAACTATGCTATAATTTGATTAATCAATATATAATTCTAAAATATGGTAAGATTGATTAGTTGGTTTTTCATTAGATTCACAAAGACTCACTTCTCTTGAGTCACTATTATCTTAACTATAACAAAAACTCCCTTTTTGAGTAGTTTATCTATAATATTCAATTAAGTAGTAAATTTTTCTCATAAATATTACTACTTTGATTAATATTAAAATTTATGCATATTTCTATGTCATAAAAATTAACATCAATCATATTAAGTATGTGAATCCTAAAACTAATCTAAAGAGCAAGCGTCTATGACAATAATTAAATTAATTTCAGTTCCATCTCATACAATCTCTCCATTCCCTTTTGAGTTTTTTTAGGTTATATTCACAAAAGTTTTATTGGCCAGATAATAAAATCATAAAAATGGGATAATTAAAAGTTATAATTAATTAAATAGGAATTATAATAAAATTATATATTAATCAAACCATCGAGCCTGATAATATAAATTTAGTTCATTAGCAATTATAAAAGTTACACAAGAAATTTCAAGGAACATGTTGATAAATTTACACCAAAGGAATAGAAAAACTCGAATAAATTTTTAGAGCACAATTCTATCTTCTAATCTCATCTTTCTCAAGCTCCTTATGGTGTGTGATGACTTCAAAATCGACAAAGTAACTCAAGAAAAATATTATGAATGACGTCCTAAAGTTTCCATCTTCTCCTCCCTCTAGAAGAAGCCTCTAATATGTGTGTTCTTTTCCCATTTTATAGTCACCATAGTGAAAATAATAACTATCCCCAAACTCATTCGTATCTCTTGCTCCATACTTTTCTGTTGATAAAATCTAATCAATCAATGCTTGTAAGTTTACTTTACAATAGTTGACATGCATGGGGATGATTCCAAGCATCAAGAAATTTTAAGGTCTTAAGGAGTATAATGAATTAAAAACCAAGTGGTGTCGGCCTTCCATGCAAATCTAGCAGCAAATGAAATTAGCAAAAGGATAGATAAGCCCCATGTTATGATGACTTCATCCATCATGTCTTTTGCAAATTATACTTCTTTCTGGTATGAAGCTCCAAATGAAATTAGCAAAAGGATAGATAAGCCCCATGTTATGATGACTTCATCCATCTTGTCTTTTGCAAATTACACTTCTTTCCCGTATGAAGCTCCAAATGAAATTAGCAAAAGGATAGATAAGCCCCATGTTATGATGACTTCATCCATCATGTCTATTGCAAATTACACTTCTTTCCGGTATGAAGCTCAATTGGAAGTGAAGAATAATTTAATTTTTCTCCCTATATTGACATAAGCAAAAATGAAGAGATGAAATCCATTTTTATGTCTCTCATTCTTTACGCTTCAAGCTTCATTGGTGAGCTTGATCTAAGTTTTCACTTCTTGTATATTTTTGCATTTGTAATATGTTATATGTATATTTTTAGGTTCTGCATATTTTTCCTATTATAGGTATAAAAATATAAACATTAAAATTGTTTACAATATGGATAAAAATAGTTCTATGTAATAAAAACATTTACACTCAAACTTAAAATCATTTTTTTCATCAATTTATTATATTAACTCAATTTGTGTATAACTTATTAATTTTTTGTTAGTAAAACAGCAAAAGTGCTATAAGTTACATAAAATCAAAAGATTTAAAAGATAATATGTATGTAAAAATAGACACTTATTGTAAACCCTATAAGTTTTCAGTAGCCAAAAGCGAAGTTAGATAAGAATCATTGGATAATTACTAGAACCACTCAAACATAACAATGAAAACCTCAAATAAAAAGAATCAAACCATAAATGTTAAGCTAAAACCTTAGAGGAAATAAGATCTCAAGACCCTAACTATATGCGTAAAACCTTAGAAAACCCTAATACTTAAGAAACCCTAGAACAAGAACAAGACCTTAAGAGGACTGTTAACCTCAATTGGATAATCGAAATCCCTAATGTGATGAAGAAACCCTAATCATAAGGTGAGATCAATGATTAAATGTAATCGAACTCACCAATCACCTAAAACCCTAAGTTTCAAGTGTGTGTGCAATTCGATAACCGTAAACGAACACCAAACCTTAAGGAAACCTTAGGTACACATGTAGGACACTTGGACTAACTAAATTGTAGCAACAAAACATGACAAAATCCTAAACTGGCCCTAATTACACTTAACTAGCCTGATTGTACTTAGTTACTATTAATTACCCTAAATAAACCCTAATCTATAACCAACCTTCCTTACATCTTAATTAACAACAAGTCAAACACAATTAAGGACTATAGGATAATGTATTAATAAGCATCAAAATATCATGTACTTGTAGGAGATAGGATCTTTCCCATTAGGCAATAAAGCAACCGAGTACATGGTCCTAAAAAGAGCTATCTCCTTCACTTCTCAAAACACACACACATTATTTCCTCTCCCTCTCTCATTAGTAGCGCTTTCCTTCACTCCCATTTCTTTGTTTTTTTTTTCTTCAAACTCAACTCACTCACTCAAATACTCTCTAACATCTCTCTTAAATATCCCTCACACTTCAATCAAGAATAATACCCTAGTCGTCACACCACACACCTCATTGCTATCTTCCCTAACTCCACCACCACTAAGTGCTACACCACCCTAACATATCCCACTCTAGCACCAACAAGAACTACCACCAACCTCACTCTCCAAACTCGTTAGCTACCCTTATGAAAAAGGAGAACAATACTCCTAACTCTAGTAAATTAGCTAAGCTTAGTTAACCTTGATTTTCCTTAAGTTTATGGTACTATCTTGCATTTTAGACACTTGCACCTTTATGTACATCCATGTCTTAGAAGTTTAAGGTGTTCTAGTGAAAAACAAACATGAATAATGAAAGACTAAGACTCTTTAATTGGGGCTTTAACACTAATATGTAAAGAACCGTAGTATCTTGCTATTTTTAAGGCTAAATCACCAAGAAAAGCATTAAACCCACAATTCCTTTAGCAATTGCCCCTTATGGACCCTCACTTAACTTGTTTAGTGTTATAATAATGGCAATAAGTAAGTAAAAATGTGGTTTTGATCAAGGGAAACACCTTAAAATAAGTGCCATATGAGGAAAAGAATGGGAACCTAAAGAACACTAAGTTGGACACCACTTTCATGAGGAGATGAAATCTTCAATTTTTGATTTATTGACTTAATGACGATATAATTTAGTGCAAAGTATGATTTAGGACTTGATTATCTAAGTTAAGAAAGGTAATAAGGGTTTAAGGCCCTAAATTAGCTTAGTTACCAATTAAGGGCTTAAGAATAGTGTTAGGAGCCCCATTTTCATTAATGACCATATCTAGAAATTAGGTTAAATGGGACTAAACTTAAGGCTAAGAGTGAGCTTAAGTCTAAAAAGGTAAGCATGATTAAGCCAATGGCCTTAAAATTCAAAATGAACCTAAAAAGCATTAAGAAAACCAAAATATAAGCCCAAAAAATACATGATTAGATTTGAACCTAACTTAAAAGATTCAAAAGAAAATATTCAATAAGCTTACTAAATCCAAAGGCCCATTCAAGACACCCCTTATGGGCCCCTTAGTGAATTGTGCCCCTAAACTTAAGAAAAGAGCTCATTTAGGCCCATAAGAGCAAAATCAAGGCTCAAGATGGGAATTAAAAGTGTTGGGTAGAAAAAGCTCACTTAAAATACTTAAAAAGAGACTCAATATATTAATTATAAGGCCGAATATCAAAAATTAAGCCCAAAGCCTAAAACTAGCCCTAAACCCTAAAGTAACCAAACTCACACTTTGGACTAACGAACTTAATAGACCTAAACCGAAACCTTACCTACCTAAATGCCCCAAAATGATCTCACCAAATGAAAGCACACTAAAAAATGATGAAAAACAATTATAAGATCATTAAAACAACTTAAAAGGAAGAAGTTATGGCCAAAATATGAAAACATTTAAAATGGAAATTTAAGGCAAAGAAGAGTAGATAGTTAGTATAAGTGGAATACTTATAAGCCTTAATTGTAATCTTCAAGTGGCATAGACCTTGAGATTAGTATATTCGAGGACTATTGGGACTATTAGACTTCATAGCTGAGTGAGTATATCAACCCCTATCTTATATTGCTTATGCTTATAGTGTAGAGCACCATTTAATTATATAAATGTATGAATTGATTATGTTTTAGGGTTGTATATATGTACTTAAATTGGTTTTACTTGCTTGTTAAGATACAATGATATATCAAAAATGAGAATTAGTTCTTGCATTAGTAAATAGGGCTTCTTAAGTGTTTGCTATATATTTGGTTAGTCACTTGTAAACCAAAATAACAAATTATTCGAAGTTAATAAATACCAGCTATGCACTACACATTTATGCATTTATTGTATAGGGCGTTAGCACTATGCAATGAAGTGGGAGATCATCCATTTTGGATCCATTATTATTATGTGTTATCGCTATTTCATGCAACATACTCAAGTGACATGTTCTTACCTTGACCTTTGAGATTTACTTGGCTTTGGGTAGTGTCACCATCTACTTGAGGTCGAGCCGTATCTGTTGCTTTAGGTCTACTAAGAAAGAGATGTATATGCTTAAACGTTAGATAGAGACTCGAGTCTTGACGTACCTAAATACTTCCTAACCTAGGCAACGGTAAGCATAATTCCATGCTTTGTACAATCGCTAGCAAACTGTATGCGATGTTACATTTCATATGCTTGTCTACATTGCATACGCATGTATAATTTACTTACATGTAACTTATTTGTTGATAGGATAGAAAGGTTACTCACTAAGTAGTTGTAACCTATCCCCTGATAGTTTGTTGTTGCAACAAGATCTTTCGTTGACGTCAGGCTACGGGATGCTCAAGTTTAGTATTATTAGCAATAGGATTGTCGGTGAAATGAAAAGAGCATGGGTGTTAACTTATATGATATTTAGACTCTTCAAACTTATTTACATCTTTTAGTATGTTGAGTAGCATAGACTACTAGTTTCATTTTATTTTGAATCTGTAAGACTAGTCAAGAGAAACATATGACCCCCTCTTTACTTTATGTTAGATTTAGTTATTATGGTTTAGCTTATATTAATGCTTTGTTATTAGTTGATATGAGTCTTTAAGTAGAAGTTAGGATTACGAGACACCTTGTGTAGTGTACTAAAGGATCCTAATCAATAGCGGTACTTGATCTCGGATCTTCTCATAGTATATAATGGTATTGCCACAACTTGACTACCCCTTCAGGTTGTGACACTTATCAATTAACCCCAACTTAAACTTTTGCTTGTCCTTAAGCAATTTTCTAACAAATTAATTCTAACTTTCAAGCCCTCAAAAGAAAAGTAAGCACATACATATAAATCATTATTGACATCAACATCATAATAGCACCATTTTCCTCGAAGACCAAGGAAGTTAGTTGCAATCCCTTTAGTAAAACTTAGGCTTAAGAAATTATTTCTTGCCATTTTTACATAATTAATCAATATGTACACAAATCATTAATAGTAGACTTAAGTCATTAGTTAAGTTGCTTAACAAAATTGAAACACTTTGCTTAAACCAAGACCTTCTTACTAAAAATCAAGTATAACATCACAAAATCAAAGAAGAGGCTTTCACATTTTATACACTAGACATATGTATACAATGCTAATCCATATCATGAGCATGGTATAGGTCCGTAAAAGCGGTAAATCAAGTTATCCTCTACTTTTGTTTCCTAAGGGTCCCTAATTTTTTATTTTTTTGTTTTTTTTAATTTTCAATACATATGCATCCCCTATTTATGTACATTGGGGAGCTCTTCTTTACATATGATACATACATCCCCCTTTTGATTGATTGACTTATTTGACTTAGGGGGTTTCTCTTTACATCGTACACATGTATCCTTAAATTAATTGATTCTATTTAGGGAGCTTTTCTTTACAATTTTTTTCTTTTCTTTTTCTTTTCTCTCTTTTTTTCCACTTAAGAAATTTTTAGAGGATAACTAAATTTTATAATCTTTACATGCCTATGTTAGGCTACTAGAAATTCAATGAACATGGATGTTATTGGTGAATTTTGGGGTCAAGAAATTATCCCGCAAAAGAGAGTAAAAATACTTGGTATCGGGGGTTGTTCGGTGCGGCTACTTCGATATCTAAGTTAGAATGGTGATTTATTAAAGTAAATATGAGAATCAGAAGTGTTCAAGAGATCTTACCGAGTTTCTTTCCGATATTTATAGACGGTTGTTGTGTCTAAGGCAGTTGCCATGGTAACTATTAAGATAAGTAGAGCACTCTTGACTTAATATCTCCCTTGATATGTAGGGATAGTAAGCAGTTGTAAAATATAACCATGCTTATGATAATTGTTTGTGCTATAGATTTGAATTCAAACCAGGAGCATTTCTTCTACTTAGCATAATTGCTGAGTGTCTTCTAAAGAGTAGGAATGCTGAGAGAATCGATTACTCGGCTTCTTGGCCAACAAAAGGATGAGTGTAAGTTGAGTGAAAACTAACTATCAACATTTTCCCCCTAACTCCCGTGTTCGAATAGACTATAAAGGGAGTTACTATATATATATTGCGGCAGAGGCCAAGTGGGGGGAGACTCTTCGAATTTATGCAGAGTAACATGGGAAGTAGGACGAATCATATCCCAATGGAAATGTCGCCATTTCAAATCTCTCAGCCATTTGGGAAACCAAAAAGTTATAGGCACAACATCTGTCACCTAAGTTATCATTTTGTTTTAGGTTTTAAAACTGTCAGAAAGTTTTCAACCGTTAGATTTCTATCATGAGACACGCATTAACAATCTACAGGAATATTATCTTAACACATCAATACTTTTAAAAGCAGATTTGCAGTTACGAGAATGGATTGTCTATATATAAGGCACTATTCACAACCAGGTTTTACTCCTTTTGTTGCATCTAAAATTTTTGTTCGTTTTCAAATCTATAGAATCTCGCTCTTCAACTTTTGTTATTTCATTTCATACAACCGTCCATATATGGTTCGTAAAGTTGCTCATCGACTTGTTTTGTTTGATTCCGAAGCAACAGAAATTGAGGCCACTCTTCCTCCCCAAATAGGAGTGAGGTGATGTGTTCTTTAGGTTGTTCAGCTAATAGTATGGAGGTAAGATGAGATAAACTTGCTTAGATTAATGAGCTTTCTGTGGATAATTATCCTGAGGATAAGGAAGGGAGGTTGTTAGCAAGGTATTTGTAAAACACAATAGCCTACTTTCGCGATTCTCCTGATGGAACCGCCAATTCTATTGATAGAAGTCTTGTCATAAAGTACAATTAGTACTAGCGAGATCTTCCTGGAACATGGAACTTGAGGAGGCTAAGAGGCAGGGAGAGAGTATGCTTTCTACGAGAGCATGAGTTCCATATATACTTGAAGTATCTGGATTTTGGGCTGTACTTCCCTTTCTTGGCTTTTGTTTGGGACTTCTTCAACTTCTTCAACTACTTCAAAGTTACACTGAGTATGTTCTCACCCAATACATATTAGCTTCTAGCAACTTTTGAGGTAGTATGTGAAGAAGTTAAGGTCAAGGCTATGCTTTAGTTGTTTAGATTTTTCTTCACCATCTGTAGGCAGCCTAATGGGTGGTACTTCCCTGTTGCAAGGCATGGGCATAAGTTCATGGATGGGTTAAAATCCAATATTCACAAGTGGCATGATAAGTTCGTGTCAATAGTGTTTGATGAGGACTTGGACTTCTAAACCCAATTAACTAGGCCAATACATACAAAGGATGTAGATTTAATATCGAATGATGTAGCAACAACAAAGAAGATTTAGGAGAGAAAGAGAAACAAAATGTTCTTTTGGGATGCCGAGAGAATTATATGGCGTTATGAAAATGGCAAACCAATATTTTTTGAAAAAGAAGGTACGCTGATGTGTTGCCACCGTGCCAAGTATAGCCATAAGGAAAGCTGTTCTCGAGACTTTAGGGTAGAATAGTGACCTTTGAGCTTTGCTCGACACGGAAAATGTAAGTTCATATTTTTTCCCTATTTATATTAATTAATTTACTCGTCTTGTAGATATGGGTATTGGAGGTACTAGAGAGGTAGATCCTACAAAGCTACTCGCTCAGGTTAAAGCTAAGAAATCTAAGATTGATAGGAAGGGGACCACCTCTGTAACTACTACATGGCCTGCTATTGCAAAAAAGATCACTAAAGGAGGCTATAGCAAAGCATGCAGTTGTATAGATCTCTCTTCCTATCAAGAAAGTGAAGGAGAATGAGAATATACAGCTGACCAAGGTTCATTTTGAGGAGCCTTCGATCGTAATTATGCAAATTATCGTCGAGCCGAGGTATAGTGAACGTTGAGAGACATACCTCAACGAGTAGGATGAAAACGCAATTGCTGCAGAAGGCTCATCACAGGTGATTGTAGTAGCTCTAAGTGGTGAAAAAAGACTAAGTAAGGAACTTGCAAGCTAGCTACCTATCAAAAAATCCAAGGGCTTAGACGAATGGGCAAAGGAGGCAATGTATGACAAGGCTTTCGATATCAGTAGGGTTGAATTCATGCTAAATAGAGAAGTCAACGAGTACTTCATCCCTAGCTGGAGCTATTAGATTTTGGATACTAAGTCGGCCTTGGGAGATAGGACTAAATCTTTGGCTTTAATGGAAGGAGTCATTCTTCTAAAAGACAAAGATATTGCCAAGAAGAATGTCGATAGGGTTAGCGGTTGCAATAAGGCCTATGTTGTAGCCAAATTGTATGATGTGAGTATCCATAAACATTTTCTTTCTTTAGCTCCTTTGGATAATTAATACATTTCTTTTTCCAGATAAGCAGCCACATCCTTATAGCTTTAGACGAGGTCGATAGAGAGGCAAAGAAGGTAATATCCTTTGCTATATCAGTGTAATATCTGATTGTTCTTAATTATAAGAATTGAATTTGTTGTAGAAAGTTGAAGAAGCATACAATGCATCAAAGGCCTAAACTACCATGGCAAAGAATGCGAGGATTAAGGCTAAGATGGAAATGAGAGAGCTTAAGGAGGAACTTGCTCCCGAGAAATTGGCACAAGATCTTGCTGTTGATGAAATCTCTAGCTTGAAGGCCAAAATGGAACAACAGTACAAAGAGTCTAAAAGCTTGAAGGAGGGATTGTAGAAGAAAAGGGAAGAGTGCTAGGGCTTGGGCCGGACTATATTGCACTATGAGCAATGATGAAGATAAGCTCAGGATGTAGATAAAGGAGTTGGAGACTAACTTGAACTTACAAAGTTGTATGGCCGAATTGCAGGAGGCTATGAAGAAGGGACCTTCAATTAAAGAAGCTCTCATTATAGTCACTCTTAGTCGGTAATATGAGAGGCTTCTACATAAGAAGTTGTTAGAGGGGGTTTAAGTTGCAAGGGAAGAGGTCTTGAAGCTTCATCTCGATTATGATCTCTCATGTGTCGACTTTGCTGACGTTGACAATAAAGTTAGTAGTGCCAATGAAGACGAAGGTAATGAGACGAGTGTTGAGAGTATAGATCAAAGTGATAATAAAGCTCAAGCTGAGGAAGTTTCCCCCTCTAAGAAACCAACTGCCGAGGAAGCCCCAGTGAAAGATTTAAGAATCGCTTCTGCGAATCTGAGAATAGGCCATAGGACTTGTTATATTGGCATATTGCATTCTCCTGTAATTAATCACTGGAATATAATCAAGGTAATACCGAGTGTATGTGAATTTCGCATAACTGAGCGTTTACAGTTTGTTTGGTTTATGCATGTTGCTTCGCACTCTCAACTTTCGGAATGCTTTAATTCACTTCATTTATTTCTTGGCATGTTTTAGTTCACATTCCCTACTATCCTTTGACTTGTTTCATTTCACAAGTTTATCATTTCTAGGCATGTTTTATTTCATGCTCAATCTGTTTCTCAGTATGTTTTATTTCACACGCCCATTTTTACTCTACACGTTTTATTTCACACGCCTATTTTATACCGTCTGTTAACCATTTGAGGTGTAGACTAGCTGCATTGCTTAACAATATAGTTAATTTATATAGTTCTTCAATTATGTTAGGCTAGAACTTAGATCAGTTCATTTGCCATGCAGTCTAGAACTAGTTCATTTGGCAATTATAACCAAAATCACAAAGATAACAAATATATGTCATAAATACATCTTATAAGTACGTTGGTTGCCACTAGATGAGTGACGATAGATATCATTCAAAATTAATTGAAATAAAATTTTAGATTCTAGATGTTTTAAGCTCATGGGATGATGGATCCATCCAACCTTTCTAGTCAATAAGCCTCCTTGCCAATGACTTCCTAGATCCTGACAAGACGCTTCTAATTCACGTCGAGTTTTCCCTGATTTGCTCGCGTGCCTAGTGCTTCCATCTTACGGTAAACCAAATCTCCGGGTTGGAAAACCTTATGCTTCACTTTCTAATTGTAGTATCTTGTTGCTTTATGTTAGTACAACGTAACCCTGGCTTTTGCAATGTCTCGAATTTCCTCAATAGTGTCTAGATTCACTGTCAATCCAACCTAATTAAGCATAACATCAAAATTAGGTATACGAAGATTAAGCAAGTCCAACTTAATTAGCAATACGGCTTCAGTGCCCTAGGCTAACTTAAATGGTGTCTCTCCCGTTGAGGCTCAGTGAGTGGTTCAATATCCTTATAGGATGTTTAGTAGTTCATCGGTTACTTCCCCTTGACTTGATCTATTTTTCATTGCAGGCTGTGCAGTATGATCTTGTTTATGGCTTCGACTTGTCCACTTATTTGAGGGTGCGCTATAGATGTATAGTTCAATCGAATGTCGTGCTTTTGGTAAGATGTCCGGAATTATTGTTATCAAACTGCGGGTCGTTATCTATAATTATCATGTAGGGAACTCCAAATCTAAATATGATGGAGTTGAAGATGAAAGCTTCCACTTTCTACTCAATGATTTTTGCCATAACCTTGGCCTTAACCTACTTGGCAAAGTAGTCTACAGCGACAATGATAAATTATCGTTGGGCGGTAGACTTGGGAAAGGGTTTGAGAATATCTAGCCCCCACTAGGTGAAAGGCCAAGGATTGGTTAGGCTACATAATTCACTTATAGGTGCTTTACTTGGCAACTCGTACTTCTGGCATTGAGGACACTACTGGACAACATCTTTTGCATCTTCTTTTATAGTTGGCCAATAATAGCCTAGTTGTAGTACCCTAATATATAGTGTTTGTGCCTTCACATGATTGTTGCATATGGTACCATAAAGTTTAGATAATACCCTCTAGGCATCCTTTAGGGAAAGGCAATGAAGGTAGGGTTAGGATATACTACACTTATATAACTAACCATCAGTTAACGTATAGATAGTAGCTTGGTAAGTCAATCTTTGCGCCTTCTTGTTGTTGTTAAGGATAGAACTTTCTTTTAGATAATTCACTAAGGGATCCATCCACAATTCTTCTTTTGGGTAGGGAGCTAACTCACAGCTTTGCAAGAAATTGGATAAGCTTTTTTACGGGAGAAATTCGATGAAAAGTTTCTCTTTTAGCTCAGGAAATGCCATTCTAGCCAACTTCGATAGCTTGTCAGCAACAATATTCTTACTTCTTGGAATTTTATGAATCAAGAAAGATAAGAAATCTTTTGTAAACATTTGTACCACCAATAGGTACTTGCTTATCTCTTCTTCTCTTGCCGCATAACTTTCGGTGACTTGATTTACCATTAGCTAGGAATTAGAGAACACTTCAAGTTTCTCGACACTAATTTCTTTAGCCAGTTTCAATCCAGCAATTAGAGCTTCATACTCTGTTTCATTGTTACTAGCTAAGAATCCAAATTTTAGAGCATAATGAACTTTGACATTATGGGAGCCTTGGAGAACTAGGCCTACACCACTCCCTTCTCATGTTAAAGAACCATTGACATAAAGAAACTAGATTGGTTTCTTGGCAATCTACATACAGTCTTTGTCCCTTATGAATTCAACCAGAAAATCCGCTAGTACTTGGGTCTTTAGTGCCGTTCTAGGTTTATATTATATACCATGGGTACTGAGCTTCAAGACATATTTCATCATCCTCCCTGAAGAATTGGGTCTCCGTAATGCTTGCTGCAATGGTCGATTGGTGAGGATAATAATTTGGTGAGTTTCAAAGTATGACTTCAATTTTCTTGCCTAGAGAACCACTGCCAATACTAATTTTTCTATCTTTGTGTACTAAAGCTCTAGCTCTTGCAAAACATGACTCACGTAATAAACGGGTCAATGATCTTTGCCATCAATTCAAACCAATACAGAGGAAAGTGCTTGACAGTTGACTAATAGATATAGGTATAAATTTTCTCCGGTAATGGGTGTCAAGATTATCGGGGATGATGTAAGAAATTCTTTAAGCTCGTTGAAAGCTCTTTCGCAATCATCAATCCAGTTGAATTTCTTTGGATTCTTCAAAATATTAAAGAATTTTGCACACCTACCTGTACTTCTTGACACGAATCTATTGAGGGCGACAATTCACCTAATGAGTTCCTATACCTCCTTGACCATGTGAGGTGACTTCGTGTTCTTTATGGCTTCAATCTTTCTCGAATTGGCCTCGATGCTATGTTGTATGACCATATACCAGAGAAATTTTCTTAACGTTGCACTAAAAACACATTTCTATAGGTTGAGTTTCATGCTATATCTCCTCAATGTGACAAACGTCTCCTCCAGATTAGCGAGATGATGATCTTCCTTCATGTTCTTCTCAATCATGCCATCCACATATACTTCAACATTTCTATGGATTTGAGATTTAAATATCTTTGTTACTAATCTCTGGTATGTAGCACTAGCGTTCTTCAGCCAGAAGGGCATCACCGTATAACAATACGTTCCAAAATTGGTAACGAAAGATGTGTGGACTTCATCAGCCTTGTTCGTCTTGATTTGATTGTAGCCAGAGAAAGCATCCATAAAAGAAAGCAACACATGTCCTGCAATTGCATCTACCACTGATTAATTTTTGGCAGTGGGAAATAGTCCTTGGGATAAGCCTTATTGAGATCCGTAAAGTCTATGCACATTCACCATTTGCTGTTAGATTTCTTGACTAGCATATAATTTGCTAACTAAGTCGGATAAGGCTCTTCCCAGATGAATCCTACCATCAACAATTTCTATACCTCCTTTTCTATTGTTGCTTGTCTTTCTAGTGCAAAATGTCTCTTTTTCTGTTGGTCTACGTTTACATTTGGGTCAATCTGGAGCTTGTGCACCATAACATTTGTCAGAATACTAGGCATGTTCGATGGTGACCATGCAAATACATCAGCATTGGCTTGCAGGAAATCAATCAAACTTTGTTGGATATCAGCTGACATGGGTTTTTTTTATCCTTATTGTCTTCTTGGGATCGTTTCCTAAAGGAATTTTCTCTATATCATTCTCGGCATTCTCTATGCCGACTAACTTACTTTCTGGGCAAGTCTCAACCTAAAATACTTCCTCTTACCTTAAAGCCCTTATATATAAAGAGCGTACCAATTGCTAATCCTCTCTACACACACTGACCCCCGTAGGAGTGGAAAACTTAACTTTTAGATGTACCGTTGAAGGGACGATACCAAATAAATGTTGGCATAGTCATCCCATTATCATGCCGAATAAATGTTGGCCAGTGTTCGGTAGTACTCCAAGTGGTTTTTAGGGTCCTTCATCTCATCATATGTTTCAAATTGAGGCAGCTTGATGTGCCGAGGTATTACTTCCTCCAAAATATCTAAGATAAAAGGACTTTTCTTATTTTGGAACTGTTTGGTCGCTAAAACGAGTGTGCTGACATGAGAGGGTCTTACATAATGCACGTATTGCAATTGCTTGCCCTTATCAATCTTTTTGAAAGCAGGAGCTATGGGTTACGCTGGAACCTTAACTTGCTTTTTTGGTAATTCAAGTGAATAAATGGAATTGTTGGTATTGTTGGCATCATAATCACCATGCTCTTTTTCTTAATTTGAGTGAAAATTTTTATGGAGAAGGTCAAGGATTTGTTCATGTTTTTTGTTTAGCTAGGAATTTTCTTTGGCTAAATCGAGAAAAAGCTACTAGAGTCTAGCCAATTGTTCTTCATCAGCAAGCCGACTCCCTCCTTTACGTTGTTAGGAGGAAGTATTAGTACCTGTACTTTATGTCATTCTAGTTCTAGCTATGTGGTCGTGTTTGGAGAAAAACAGACAGTGCCAAATGTTGTTGGTGAATTTTGGGGTCAGGAAATAGTTCTGCAAAGGAGAGTAAAAATACTTGGTACCAGGGTCCGTCCGGTGCGACCACTTTTATGCCTAAGTTAGAATGGTGAATTAGTAAAGAAAGTATAATAATGAGAAGTGTTCGAGAGATCTTATTGAGTTTCTTTCCGGTATTTATAAGTGATTGATGTGTCTAAGGTAGTTGTTGAGATAATTGTTAAGATACATGGAACACTCTTGACTTAACATCTCTCCTGATATGTAGGGATAGTAAGCGGCTATAAAATATAACCGTACTTATGATAACTGTTCATACTATAGATTTGAATTCAAACCAGGATCATTTCTTCTACTCAACATAATTGCTGAGTGTCTTCTAAAGAGTAAAAATGCCAAGAGATTCGATTACCCGGCTTCTCGCCCGACAAAAGGTCAAGTGTAAGTAGAGTGAAAACTGTCTATCAACAATGGAGATAGATAAGTTTGCTTAAAAATGCAATGACTTAATCCCTAATCAATTACATTGCCTTAATACTAAGTCATCAAATCTCAATATAAACAAAATATAACAAAATAAAGCAATGATTTCATGCCATAACTCTGAGTAAAGAATGTCTAACTCATGATCAAGTTCAAAAGGCATTAAAATAGATTTTTTTTTTCTTTTTAAGTTGCTTCTTTTGTGAGAAATGTAACAAAAGTTCCATATTTTTGAAAAATTTTGGTGCTTATGAAGCAAATGTTAACAATGGTAATGATCAATTACAATTTTTACACAACATGCATAAGGATAAGAATGTAACATACTATATCTAGTAGCAAATGCAAAATATAACTAGCACATAGAGATAATGATTAGCTTAACATCATCTATATATGAATAATCCATCAGCTAAACAACCCCCAACTTAAATACAAAATCTACTCCTAACTTTTAATACAAATAATGTCCTCATTATTTAGCTTAAAATAATAATAATAATAATAATAATAATAATAATAATAATAATAATAATAATAATAATAATAATAATAATAATAATAATAATAATAATAATAATAATAATAATAATAATAATAATAATAATAATAATAAATAAATAAATAAATAAATAAATAAATAAATAAAAGGAAATAAAGGATAGAATGGAACTCCCTTAAGGTGATGAATGACTCATTGGTTTCTATCCTTTGTTGCTTGAAATATGATTTCTATCTCCTTACTTCACAAGCCAATTGCCTGCACACTTAATAAAGAGATCAAAGACACCAAGAACAACATACAAAAATATCAATTGATAAAAATAATGGTGAAACAAAAGTAAATAGATAGCAAGTTGCCTCCTACTAAGTGCTTGGTTTAAAGTCTTCAACTTAACCTTCTTTTTTACTTAAGTTAATTCAATATGACCCACAACCTGGTGCTACTCACCAAAATTTTCTCCCTCAAGATAATGTTTTAACAAGTGTCTATTGACTTAAAATGGGGCACTTGTATCCTCTTTTATCTTAATAGCTCCATAAGGAAAAACCTTGGCTACCTTAAATGGTCTTAAACACCTAGACTACAATTTGCCAAAAAACAACTTTAGTTAAGAGTTGCACTTCAATACTTTTAGTCCAACTTAAAACTTTCAGTGAAAAATGTTCCTATCATGCCACCTTTTGGTCTCTTCTTTATAAATCCTAGCATTTTCTAATGCCTTATTCCAAAACTCTTCCAACTCTTTTAGTTGGAGTAGCCGATGGCTACCTATAGCATCTCTATCAAAGTTTTAAAATTTTATGGCCTAATAAGCTTTGTGCTTCAACTCTACTGGAAAATGACATGCTTTACCAAAAACCATTCTATAAGGGGACATTTTGATTGGATTCTTATAAGTAGTCCTATATGCCCAAAGAGCATAATTGAGCTTAAGCAACCAATCCTTGTGAGAACCATTGACTGTTTTCTCTAAGATTTACTTTAACTCCTGGTTTGAAAGCTTAACTTGACCACTTGTTTGGGGGTGATAAGGTGTTGCCACCTTATGTTTCACTCCACATTTAGCAAGCAGGTTATCAAACTGCTTGTTACAAAAGTGAGTACCACCATCACTAATGATAGTATGTGGTGTCATAAACTTAGTGAAGATGTTCTTTTTCAAGAATTTCAATACAATTAGGGAATCATTGGCTAAGAGAGGAATAGCCTCGACCCATTTTGATACATAGTTAATGGCCACCAAGATGTACCTGTTTGAAAAAGATGAAGGGAATGGTCTCATGAAATCAATCTCATACCCATCAAATAACTCAATCACTAGGATTCCATTTTGTGGCATCTCATGTCCCCTAGAAATGTTTCCAAATCATTAACATAGAGCATAAGCCAAAATAAAAGTCTTACAATCCTTAAAAGGGGTCGACTGATAAAATCCGCGTTGTAATACCTTAGTTGCAGTCCATTCAACAACAAAATGACCACTAACCTCTCGAAAGTGACAATGATGAGGAATATCAACCTATTTACACTCAAGAACACATCACCTGATTACTTGGTCAAGACAACTCTTAAAAAGGTATAGCTTGTCCCAACAGTAATATCGAACATTAGATATGAATTTTTTCTTTTGGTGATGAAAGATCCCATAAAGCAATATGCCACTAACTAAGTAATTAACAATATCAAACATATCATGATAGGTTTGTCAACGAAGCCATGTATAAGTGCTCATTGGGGAATGCTTCATTGATACGTAACTTGTCTTTTTCATTTACAATCCTTAAAAGATGATCAGCTACTAGATTTTCAGTGCCCTTTTTATCTTGAATATAGAGATTAAACTCTTGTAGAAGTAAAATATGCCTAATTAGCCTTAGCTTCCCATTTGTCTTTGCTAATAAGTACTTCAATGTTGAGTGTTTAGTATAAACAATCACCTTAAACCTTATGAGGTAGGATCTAAATTTGTCACAAGTAAATACTATAGCAAGTAGTTCATTTTCCATGGTAGCATAAATATGCCGAGTGCTATTAAGCATCTTACTTACATAATAAATGGTCTAGAACACTTTATTCTTTTGCTAACCTAACACACATCCACTGCTATGTCACTAGCATCATACATGAATTCAAAAGGCAATTCCTAGTTAAGTGCTACAATTATTGGTGCAGTAGTCAATTTTTCCTTTGGTAGCTTAAGTGCCTAAAGGCCCTTCTCATTAAACATAAAAGGAGTTTCCCTTTCTAACAAATTACACAAATATTTTGTGATTTTCAAGAAGTCACTGATAAACCTTCAATAAAATCTTGCATGACCTAGGAAACTTCGTATCCCCTTTACATTCACTAGTAGTGATAACTTTACTATCACTTCAACCTTTACATTATCCACCTCACTTCCATTATGTCAAATCCTGTGACCAAGCACAATCCCTTCTTGTACCATGAAGTGACATTTCTCCCCATTTAAAGTCAGGTGAGTGTACTTACATCACTAAAGCACAAATGATAAATTCTCGATACAATTCTAAAAAGAAGAACCAAATGCAAAAAATTTTTCCATGAAAACTTTATTGTATTCCTCGATCATGTTTAAGAAGATTGCCATCATACATCTTTGAAAAATAGTATGTGCATTGCATAGGACAAAGGCACTCACCTAAATGCAAATGTTCCATAAGGATAACAAAGGTCATCTTCTCTTGATCCTCAAGGGAAATGTGTATTTGGTTATATCCTAAATAACCATTAAAAAAAAAAAACAATAATATACTTACCTTGTAACCTTTTAAGCATTTGGTCAATGAAGAGTGAAGGGAAATGATCCTTTCAAGTTACATCATTCAACTTCCAATAATCAATGCAAACCCCTTATCCTATTATTGTTCCAGTAGGTATTAACTCATTCTTCTCATTCTCCACTACAGTTATACCTCCCTTTTTTGGTAACACTTGTAATGGACTCACCCACTTGTTATTTGAGATCAAATAGATAATCCCAACACTGAAGAGTTTTAGGACCTCCTTCTTGAGTCAACGCTGTGGTTGAACTAGTGGTTTACACTCAGCTTCTAAAAGAATTCAATGCATGCAGGCAAACAAATGAATCCCTTGAATGTTAGCTGTCATCCATCCAATTGCCTTCTTATGTTCTTTTAAGACCTCCATCAACTTTTCGTCATTTTATTATGGCAAATTCAATGAAATGATATCAAGGAGTGTTTCATTTTCTCTTAAGAACATATACTTTAAATGAGGAGTAAGTTGCTTAAGTTTAAGCGTTGGTGGTTCTTGAATGGATGGGACCGTCATAGCTATGCTTGATCCTAATTCTTCAAATCTTGGTGTTCCTGACCAAACTTTTGCTACTAGCTCAACCAATGGATCACTTTCACTCTCTACATGTCTTCATTATCTTCCTCCTTGTTATTACTCTAACTTTTGATAAAATTAAGAGCTTATACTCAGTATACCCAAACTCCTCCTTACTTATCCCTTACACTAATTGGTAAACTAAATCTATAGTGTAGTAAGAACTCTAATTACTTGGGTGCTTCATTGCCTTAAAAACATTAAAGGTTACCTATTCATCCATGAATTAAAGTGTCAACTTACCTTTTGCAACATCAATCAATGCCTTTCCAATGGTCAAGAATGGTCTTCCTAAGATTAGTGGAATTTCCCTATCTTCCTCCATTTCTAAGACGATAAAGTCTATAGGAAAAATGAAATTGCCCACCTTTACAAGCACATCTTCCACAATCCTTTTAGGATATTTTGATACTCCTACCAGCCAATTGCAAAGACACTATGGTTTGTTTACATTCTCTTAAACTTAATTTCTTAAAAATGGATGAGGGCTTGAGATTTATGCTTGCACCATAGTTGCAAAGGGCCTTGTCAAAATAGGAGTTCCCTATAATACATGGAATCATGAAGCTACATGGATCCTTAAGTTTAGGAGGTAGCTTATTTTGTAGCATAGTTGTATACTCTTCGGTAAGCATTACTGTCTCATGGTTAGCTAGTTTCTCCTTTTTCGAGAGGATCTCCTTCATGAATTTTGCATAAGAGGGCATTTGCTTGAGTGCATCCATAAAAGGGATGTTGATGTGCAACTTTTTGAATACATCCAAGAATTTAGAGAACTAATGGACAAGCTTTTGTTGATTCAACCTCCTCAAAAAAGGGATAGGAAGAACATAAGGCTTAACTTCTACCTTCTTTTGCTTAAGTTCCAAATCAATCACTTTTTTCCTTCCCTTATTCACTATTGTTGGATTGTCCATCCTTCTTTGCATCAAGTCTCGGGTCCTTTGTACAGCATGCTCTAGGCATTACTGAGTAACCTCCTCTAATTCTCTTCCACTCCTAAGGGTCATTACATTGACTTCCTTAGAGTTCTTCACAATATTGCTTGGTAGTGAACCTTGAGGTTCTTTACTTAGCATTTGTGTCATCTAGCCCATTTGGACCTCAAAATTATGAATGACAACATTCTAATTTCAAAACTTCATATTCGTCTTTTGAATAAAATCGATCATAGGCTCTTCTAAGCTTAGCTTCTTTTCCCTAAGCGATTAAGAGGGCTATCATCTAGGTAGCGCTTTATAAGAATTATTATTCTTTCACCAAGAGAAATCTGGATGGTTCCTCCACCTTAGATTGTAAGTATTCAAGTGTGGATTGTAATTATCCTTGAAATTACTAACAAAGTTAGCCTGTTCAGTGATTATGCTTGTAGATTAAGCAAAAGGGTTTCTAACTTGACAATCTACACTATCATAGGTGCCTCCACAATGGGTACACACAACTGGTAGGCTATGGGAAGAGCTTGGAGTATTGAAAAGCTTGCTCATTTGTGTAGTAAGGGCTACAACTTGTGCTGACAACTGTGACATTTCACTCATTTCATGAACTCCAACAGCTCTCCTAGGCATTGCTCATTTTGTTTACTAACTATTAGTGTTTAATGCCATCTCTTTAATCAACTCATAAGCATTTTCTACTTTCTTACTCATTAGTGCTCCTTTAGAGACTGCATCGATCGTCATCCTAAGTTAGGCTCCTAAACCATTGTAAAATGTTCGCACTTAAAGCCATAGAGGAAGCTCGTGGTGAGGACATCTCCTTAAAATTTCCTTAAACCTTTCTATACCTCATATGATGATTTGCCTTCATACTGCCAAATTATGTATACCACTTCTAAGTTTGGCAATACAAGTAGGAGGAAAGAATTGAGTGAGGAAATTTTGAGCTAACTGATCCTATGTAGTAACCAAGCTGACAAGGAGCGAGATAAGCTAACTCTTTGCCTTATCTCTTAATGAGAATGGAAATAATTGGAGGTGACTGGCGTTTTCCGAAACTCCATTATGTTTAAAGGTTTCACATATTTGAAGGAAATTTTGTATGTGATCAATGGGTTCCTCATGCAATGATTCTTCAAATTGGTTAGCTTGCATCATTTGTATCAACAAAGACTTAAGCTCAAAGTTGTTAGTCTGAATTGTGGGGTGCATGATACTCCTTGAATAATGGGAACACAATATTCCCAAGGGGCATGATTATTTTTTCCATTTTAATGATTGTTAGCCATTATCTCCTTTGACTCTTGATTCAAGCATATGTATTCCCATCTAAGTATATGATATGGAGAACAAACTATTCTATTTATATATTTTTTTTTTATAATTTTTTTTCGTTTTGTTGAATAAATGTTATTCAGGAAATAAATAAACTAGAGAAGGTGAGTACAATAAAACAAAGCTAACTAAGCGACCAGAAGGAAAATCTAAATGCTAAACTACGTGCATAAAGGAAAAGCAATGTGACACCTTTCAAACAAACCCGCCAGTATACAAATCAAACAAGGGTAGAGCTAAAAGTAGTCTTAACGGAAAACCTTTCAAGTTGGCCTATAATGCAATTTTTTCCTCTGTTTTTTCTATATTTTCTTTTTATATTTATACTTTTAAATTTGAGTTTTTCCTTAGAAGAAGAAAATGACACAGGAATAAGAAAAATCTAAGCTTATTGTACTTTCTTTCTTTTTTTTTTTTTTTTTTTTTAACTTTTGATTTTCTTTAAGCAATTGTCTAACAATAATGGATACATAAATTCTAAACCAAATGCAAATTGAAACGTAGAATTTTATACATGATGTTAGAGGTAAGAAAAGTAATAATAGAACTCTGGTTATCCTACCTACTCCATTAGCTCCGGACGGTTCAAAGTGGTAAGCCATAACATAAGAGGAACAGAATACGATGGTAAGAAAACGCGGCAAATCACGATGACTAGAGGAAGAGCATGCAACACGTGGAATAGATAAATAACTCTAATCGACTACCCAGTGCATAGAACTAAGACAATTAAAAATGCGATGCACTGAACTGAAGCATGCCGGACAAAGGGAAAACAACCACATGAAGTAATGTAATGACTAATCTATCTTAATGCACTATTAAGAACAACAAAATAGAAAGAAAGAACCTGAAGAATAATTTCAACATTTTGATGAATGGCTTCCAGGACATTGACTTGTGGCCACTCGAAAGTTGCTCCCGAATCACCGTTGACAAGACTTCTCCAAATTCCAGTAGCTCGTGATGCAAAAACTTCAAGATCAAAATCAATAATCAGACCTCGTTAGCAATAAAATATGAAAACCACATGACTCTACAGTAAAAAGGAAAATACATGCATACATATAAAAAAACTCGACGAGAGCCTAGAACAAAGACATAACGTGCACTGAAAATTCTTTTGTTTTTTCTTTTTTTCTTAACAAAATTAATTAATAACCAAAATGATGAAAGCCTAATATTTATCTTCAAGAAAAAAGATGAAAATAAAGCAGTTAAGGCTCAACACAAGTTTACCTATCGTTATATGCTCGAGGACCAAAACTGAAGAATAAACAGTGATTTTCTAAAAGTGCAAATTATACAACCGGAATAAAAGAAATGCCTAGTCCGAAGATAAAATTGAAAATCTAACATTAGTTAAATATAATCCCTAGTAATTGCATCAAAAACTTGATATGTGTGAATTTTAAAAAACACAATTTATACTAACAAGTATATGTGTAATGTACGTAATAATAAATAACTAGTGAGACCAAGTCGTATCCGCAAGGATTAAAAACTAATAACTAAATTATATCAATTCTTATTTTATCTAGACAATAAAAACGAGATGTTTAAATAAATTAAAATGAAAAGAAAAAACTTAAATGAAACACAAAAGTGATAAAGGGAGAAGTTTATCAAGTCAATTACATAGAATTTTGACTTTGTTATCATTTGATCAATTAATATATATTTCTAAAATATATTAATATTAATTAATTGGTTTTTAATTAGACTCATAAGAATTCACTTCTCTTTTAAATCACTATTGTCCTAATTATAGGAGAAACACTCATTTCAAATCGTTTATTTATATTTTTCAGTTAAGTAGTAAATTTTTCTCACAAGTATTGCTATTCTGATTAATATTAAAATTCATGCATATTTCTATGTCACAAAAATTAACGTCAATTTTATTATGTGAATCCTAAAACTAATCTAAAGAGCTTGTATTCATAATAATAATTAAATTAATTTTAGTTCAATCTCATTTGATCCATTTATTTCCTTTTAAGTTTTTCAAGTTCTATTCCCAAAAGTATCATTGGCCGAATAATAAAATTATAAATCATGAAAATGGGATAATTAAAAGTCACAACTAATTAAATAGTAACATAGACTAAAATCATATATTAATCAAATTATAAAACATATAAATATCTCATAATATAAATTTAGTCTATGACAATTACAAAAGTTATAGAAGAAAATTCAAGAAACATGTCGATAAATTTAGAGCAAAGGATTACAAGAACTCGAATAAATTTTTAGAGCATGATTTCCTCTTCTAATACAATCTTTCTTGAACTCCTTATGTCATGTGATGACTTCAAACTCGATAAAGTAACTCAAGAAAAATATTACGACTATCCTCTCCTTCCCTTATAAGAAGCCTCTGGTCTATATGTTCTTTTCCCATTTTATAGTCATCTCCATGAAAATAATTATTGTCTCTAAATTCATAGTATGTTTGGCACCATAATTTTTTGTTGATAAATTCTAATCAATCTATCCTCCTTGCAAGTTTACTTTACATGCATGGGATGAGTAAAGCATCATGAATTTTTAAGGTCCCAAGAAATATAATAACTTGAAAAAATAAGTGATTTCTATCTTTCATGCAAAAATCAAGCATCAAATGAAATTAGCAAAAGGATAGATGGGTCCCAGCATCCATCATGTCTATTGCAAATTGCACTTCTTTCCAATACCAAATTTAATTGGAAATGGAGAATAATTTAATTTTTATCCCAATAATCACATGAGCAAAAAATGAAGAAATGAAACCCCTTTTTTTATTTCTTTTCTTCTCTATGCTTCTAGCTCCATGAATGAGCATGATTTAAGTTTCCAATTCTCGTATATTTTTGCACTTGTAATAAGTTATGTGTGTATTTTCAAGTTTTGCACATTTTTCTTATTATAGGTACAAAAATATAAATATTAAAATGGTTTATAATATGGATTAAAATAGATCTAAGTAATAATAATAATTAACCCTAAACTTAAAATTGTTTTTTTCACTAATTTATTATGTTGACCCAACTTATGTATAATTTATTAATTTTTGGTTAATAAAATAATAAAAGTGTTTAAGTTACACAAAATTGTAAGATTTAAAAAAGAATAACTATGTAAAAAATACACACTTATCATAAAGCATGGAAGTGGAATCAAAATTATAATACAACTAAAAATATTATCATTAATGAGGTATCTATAGGTGAAACACAATTCAAGTTTCATCTTTCTACTAATAATCCAACATCACTGATTAATACCTCTTCTGTAGCAACTTAGGGCATCCTCAAAGAATTCATGTCTTACCAACCTGATTGCGAGATTATGTAGTGACTAGAGATGATGATGAGGAGGAGGCATATTTAATGGATGAATCCTTAGTAAATTTTTATTTATTTGCATATTGTGATCTAGTTTCATATGAAGATACAATAATAGATGAAAACTAGACCTAAGCATGAATGAGGAGATTTACTCGGTTGAGAAAAATGACACATGGGGGCTAACTTCTCTACCCATTTGAAAGATACTAATTGGAATTAAATGGGAGTACAAGACAAAGTATAAACTTGATAGTTAGGTAGACCGTTACAAAGCAAAATTGGTTGTTAAAAGCTACAAACAAAAATTGAGAATCGACTATTTTGAGGTATTTTCTCTAGTTTCAAGAATAGACACTATATGCATGATTTTATCTGTTGTAGCTTAGAGCAAGTGGAAAATTCATCGAATGGATGTGAAATTAGCATTTCTAAATGGTGTATTACAAGGAGAAGTTTACATTGAGCCAAGCTTTGTGTGAAAAGAACATGATCATAAAGTCTATTGCTTGAGGAAAGGCTCATATGGCCTAAAATAAGAACCTTGTAGTTGGTACTCATGCATTGATATGTATTTACTACAATATGGTTTTGGAAAGTGTTCTTAAGAGCATACATTGTATGTTAAGTCAAAGATCCAATAATCATTCAATGTGACAATAAACCCATTACAACATTAGCTCAAAATTTTATGTTTCATGAGCGAAGTAAACACATTGATATTAAGTTTCACTACATTAGAGAACTAGTCAAGCATAGGGAAATCGATCTTCAGTTCTATAAATTCGAAGAACAAATAGAAAATGTCATGATGAAACCACTTAAGTTTGAATTGTACAAAAAGTTCAGGGCTATGCTTGGAATCATTAGTCTTGAATGCAAATTTAAGTAAATGATTCAAGTTTGAGGAATTGTGTTAAAAACATCAAACTTGAAATAAAACGTCAAAAATTAAATTTAGTGGTTTTGTATATCCATTCATTTTTTTAGAAATTTTTTAAATCCACTTATTGTTTAGTAGTTTAATTGTTGGTTATTATTAAAAAAAAACTATAAATTGAGGCCATTGTATTGTAAAAAATAAAAAAAAATGAAGAAGACAAAAAGAGTGTAAGTGAAAAAGGATTTTTTATAGTTAGCAAACACACTTTATTGTATTCTCTCATTTTATTATTATTTTACGAAATTATAAAATTCTATTATAATCAGTTTCTCTATAATATTCCTTCAACAGCATGAAATGTAAGATCTAAAAACATCATATGATATTCTTTTATGAGCCCATTAGGTAATGAATGATTTCTCCAAGAGAAATCCTTGCTTGTTTGAAATCCTTCATGAAAATATTCACAATATAGAATGGATTTAAAGCTTTAATAACCCTAAGGTCATGAGTGAATATATGCTGATAAGTCCAATATAGATAAACCACAGTATAAGAGTTAAGGTATAACTATAGCCAACTCTATGAATTGCGGATGTCTAAACTTAGAACAATAGAATTACGATGCCACTTCTTCATTTGTTCATAGACTCATTGTTGCTTTTATACCACTCATAGCTGACAACACTACACAAAATTGAAGAATACATATGACTAAAGAATTGACAAAAACATCAAAATAAGAAATACCAAGAGTTTGTATACTAAATTTTAGTGAAGATAATGCATTAGGTGTATTGCATACCTGATATGCGTGGCATGGGTATGCCATCTCCAGTAACTATGGAAGTGCCCTGTAAAGTTACAAACAAGAACATGTTCTTAGCAATTTGTATATTCTATGAGCAACTTTAATAGTAGATTACCTCTTTAAGTGCAGGCTAGGAGTTTCCAACTCGTAATTTAAAACTTCACTAACTTTAGATTGTTGGTTAGTCACCAATCTAGTTGTAGCATGGTAGCATACAACTAAATACAATGCAAAAGTTTCTCTTGTTGCAATAACAAATAACCACACAAAACTAATGTATTAATGTGTAGAGGCAAGTAGAATCATTACACTAGTTATTTTGAGGAAAACTAGTTACTCGAAGAATGAGTTTATTACTAAGTAATTTTACCTTGAGCTTTTAACTATCTAATTTTCCTGTTCAACCTCTCAGTTACACAAATTGCTTCCCCCATTATATTTACTAGTACATACACACTAACCAAGTAACCCCTAACTCCATTACCATACATTTCCAAAATAACGCTATCGACACTTACAACTGTCCGTAACAACTAATGTACACAAGTCCACAACCCAATCAATAAATTAAAGACATGATCACAATGTATAGATTCTAAACAATTGATAATAAAACAACGTACAACGAACAACAATTGTGCAAAAAAAATTATAGGAATTGTACCATCATCATGTCATTAGTAAAGACAACATTAAAGAAGTATTTAACCAAGCCTATGTTGATAATGGAATAAAAGATCAATGATAAAGCCACAGCGATATCATCATTGTCGGTGATCTCATTCAAAAAAATTCTTGATAAAACATAGAAAGGCGATGTGCCTAAATTACCATAAACAACCTCAACGCATTGAACTACCAAATTCAATAAGGTTTTCCAATCCTTGTTTACCATTCATGTTTGATCTACATAGATCAAATAAAAGGAATAGACTTGAATTTGTATTCCTACTAATTTTTCTTCTTCTGTTGCTTCTTGACTTTTTGTTTCTTATATTTTTTCATTAGCTTCTTTGTATGCTTTCTCTTGTGTAGGCTCATTATGTTTGGTTTCTTCCTGACAATTTGTTACTACTTCTTCATATTTGATTTCTTCTATTGCTTCTTAAGATTTTATAACTACTTCTTCCATTGTAACAAATGACTAAATTTCACATCTTCTCAAAACAACGAGTACAAAACAATTAATCTGGTGTATAGAAAGTCATTTGTTCCATTAAAGTGAATGGTTATTCTATTTAAAGCTTGTGCACCTTGTTTTACACCAATATCTAAAGTTCTCTCTTTGGTAAGAATTAGACAATACTTGTTAGCAATAAATGGAAATTTGTCCTTTACTTTGGAGAAGAGATTTAGTAGGTAGTATACACAACGTGGAAGTATGTGTAGTGTGCAGCTACCAATCAAATTCGAATACATGGGTTAATAGTGGGTAGTTATCTAAAACCCCACTACCCATGTTATCAAATGTTTAAATATAATTGGTAATTGCACACCCCATATACTTACACATAGCATGTATTACCTATTGAATCGTTTTCCTTTACTTTTAGTGATAATTATAATAACATTAAATTGATGAGATGAGATGTCCAAATTTGCTATAAATATTAAATTGAATTTAGAAGTACACACTATAAGATGTTTAAGATAGGTGAGAAATTTCAAGTTTACCGATCATATAGATAAATATTATACAAAGACCAATTATATAAAAAATATTACATGAATACATTACTATATCCCATGTTGGAAACAAGAAATTACTTTTATATGGATATCTCATTTTAAACATGAGACACTAGTACTAATCTCTCTAATATTAAAAATTAGACATGTAATGCTATTCGAAAATATAGTTTAGTTGATATTATACATAATTAGCTCTATTTATACATCATTTCATTGAAAAAACTTGTATCAAATTTAAGTTAAAAACTAAATATTGTAATACTTAAATTCTAAGGAGCTGCAATCAAATTTCTCCTTCTCATTTAGTTATTAAACGTTATAATTTTTATCAATTTATCCATTCCATCAACCAATTATAACAACATTCATAAGTAACTAAAAAGATAATATACAAAGAAAAATATATTCATTCCATTACTATTGGATAGAAAATATACAATATATGGGTGTTTTTTATCATATATAAGTCAACTATGTATCTAATCCTATACAAGTCATTTGTACTACTCTAAGCTTCTTTATGCTTCTTCTTATATCTTTTATAGCACTCTGTATCTCTTATGTGATGTACTTATCAAACCTTGTACATCAAATATAATTTGTTAGGGTTTCTCCTACAATAGATTATTGAATTGAGTTGGAATTTAAAGATTATGAAAATTATAACTAGATTAATAAATAAATATTATATTAGTAAAAAAATATCTCTATGACTCCCTCTTGCATATCTGATAGTATTGGATATATCGGTCTAATAGCAACAAGTGAAGTAATAGTAGATGATGAGAATCGAGGTACATCTAGTGTGGAATAGTCTACTAGCTCAAATAATGGGGTATCATGTACAATACGATTTGTTAGAGTATAAGGAGGAGGATCTACGAGAGGATTTGTTGTAGTAGAATCAACTATAGAAGGATAAACATTAGGAGGATGTATAAGAGGATCTACAACAACATGTACAAGAATATCTATAAGAACATCTATAGGAGGACCAAGAGATTTATCGAATTATAGTTGTTGATATCAGGCTTGACCTCATCCTCGTCTCAACTATGGCTTCGTCCTTTCCCTTGTATTAGAGGTCTCTTGGGGTGTTGCTCTTACTGATCTGGATCAAGTAGTCTAATACCTCTGAATCCCTACAATATATGCCTCCTTATAGTAGCTAGAGCATGTATTTCGTTTATGTTTATACTCCCCTCTATACATGTGAACGTATTCGACTATATGATTATGGTCAAATTGATTTAGTTAATCATTAAAATGATATGTATATCAACATATATGCAATGATTTGAGATAGGAGACTTACTAATGTTGCTAAAAGTGGTCCTAGCAGATTGATGAATCGTCGTGTCACTCTATAGTACCCGTATAAGTATTTAGGATAGACTATGCTAGGTAATGTATCATTGTAAATAATCTGAACTAGTCTATACCTCCTGTCGTGCCAATAGCCTATATATTTAACAATTTTCTTACCCCATTCTTCCTTTGATTTCCCTTGGAGATTTATCTTATGAATATGGTTTAGATCCACAATACAATTTTGTGAGATCTACTTTAATCTACCAAATTATCTCATGATTCTATCTAGTCGGTGCATTTTTACTATGTAAATGAAAATCATTGGTATACAAGCTAGCCATATGTTCCTCCCTTCACAACATATATTTGGTAGTGAGTCTAATATCTTTGGTATATAAGGCATCTATCATATCTACAATAGATAAATGTACGTTAGTATGAAATTTTTCAATAAAACTATTTAAATAATATAAGTTGTCAATGTATTATACCTATACAAGGGTCTAGCAGTCTAAAGTCTCTCAATATTAGGCTAATATGTATGTAGGAGTCCATATGATATAAAAAATGTCATCCCAACTATATGTTAGTAGACTAGGACATATTAGACATCTTTGTATCCTGTGTGGCATCAAATGAGGGAATATATCCCATGCCTATACATGTATCAGCAATACTGCACCACCCATATTTGCTATCCTATCCAGTGCAACTCGGTAAAGATATCTATATAACCATGCTGGGCATATTGATCCTAACTGTAACTACATGTAGTCTCTAAGTCCTTTAATAGTGCTAGGAACATCAAGTAGATGAAATTAGATGACGTTTTAGTGAAGAGGAGGCTACTTATCAATAATAATATGTAAATCCTAGTGTGACGCTGGATCACAATCTCATTTGCATTCGTTAATAGAGGAACTATGAGAAGATCCTAGAGCTAAAACATCTTAACTTGCCATCCACTAATTCAGTCCTTATCTAGTTTAACTCCTAATAATTGCTTACACAATGCAAGCCAATCATATATTATATGCCCTATCAATGTTTGCCCATTAATGGGCAAGCTAAACTATTCTACAATCTCTTGTAAAGTTACCTTAACCTCCTCTTGTATTATGTAGAATGTACTGGTCTTAAGTCTCCATCTCTCCACCTAAACAATAATCAAACCCCAATCAACTATATGAAAGGCAAATGTACTACACCGTAGAATCTATACTAATCTAAATATGTGTCAATCTTATCATTGTATACATCGTATATCTCATGATCATTCTACAATAATGCCTTCCATCGATGGCATGTGATAACACGAATTTATTATACATTTCCTATATTTGTTTAGTGCTATTTTAGACTTTATCAACTAGATTTTATGTTATTTTGAGCTTTATTAGTTTAAATTTCATTTTATGGATTCAGAGAGCATTCTATGAAGTTTTGAAGGTTTTCATCACATTTTAAGCTTAATTTGGACACAAGCATTGATTACTGATCCAAGTGAATAAGAATTGAGTGAAGAAATGGAGTCTAGTAAGGACAATAGTCAAGGACTTCGATTGTAGTCCTAACTAGTGCTCCTTATGTTGAGCAATTTCATCAAATTTGAACATTTCGTGTGAAGTGCAAGTACACACCTACACTCTATAGTCATATAAATAGCTTGTGGACATCTAATGATGAGCAAATCTTGTATTTTTTGTCAAACTCTCTTTGTAAACCTAATCCTACTCCCTATAACTAGACCCTTAGGCTTAGGTTTTGATAAAGAGCCCCCTTGATTAAACTTGTAGACTAAAATTGTATTGGGTCTCTCAAACTTCCTCTTCTTTTCTTTTAATTATGTTGTTCTTCTTTTGATATTCTTTGTAAATTGTTACTGAAATTTAGTTCTTATTGCAACAACTCCTATTTCATTCTATGATTTTGTGCTCTGATGGTCAATTACTTTGAGTTTATTGTTATCAACTAGTGTTTACCCAGGTTACTAGTTAGTGTATGAGTTTGTCGTAGAGACACAAGTCTTGCATTTAAACAGATAAGTGTTATTAAAAGGAATTGAGTATGCTAAGAGATTAAGTATTGAATTTTTCCATATTAGTGTAGTTAAGGGTAGCCAAACTAATAGTGAGATCTAAGTTCTTAATGTAATCCTATAATGCTCTATTCAAAAGCAATTCGAATAGAGAAGGTCTTAAGATTAGGAAGAGACTAGAGATGCGAGTCTCGCCAATTCAAAATCTGAATTCCATAGGAATAAGATTAAGTATCTCTTTGGTCAAAGAAATAATTGAGATTGTATAGTTCCATAGAACTAAAGAGTAGATAACAATAATTTACTAAGGATCGTGTTTATTTCTTTTAATTGATTCATGTTTGATTGTTTTAATTAGTTTTGTCCAATTTAGTTTAGTTTATTTTATTGTTCTAGTTTTCTTTATTGTTGCCTATTCACCTGCCTTTTTAAGCACTATTATCCTTATATTGTTAAGTTAGATAATTGGATATTCTAGGGTAAATTGCTAGTGATTTAGGTTCTACACACATGATTCCCTATGGGATTAACACTTGGGCTCACATTCTAAACTATAACTTGACTAAGCACTTACTTGACACACATGATGTATGGTAATCATGCTTTTAGTATCGTTATTAGGGAACCGAAATAGGTAGCCTAGTTGGAATTAGTAAAAACCTTAATCTCTAATTATTTTAACATTTTTATAATCAGACTTTCCTAAAAGTTCTTTTGATATTTTCTTTATTAGCACGTTTTTTAACCAATTCAGTGTTGTAGATATTAGCCAAGGAATTGCATTAAAGTATGGATTCAACTATCGAGCCAACGATGTAGAATGATAATGTTCAAGTTTAACTAATTTCAATTTTAGTTATTTATTTTATTTTGTTTCATTGTTGTTAGTTTGTCACTTATTTTGTTGTCTTGTCATAATTTAGTTCAAGTATCAAGTTTTGAACATTAGTTAGTGTTAGCCTACTCAAACAATTTAATCTTATCTAAAAACAGTTGCTAGATTCATTAATGCAATAGTAAAGTTAAAAGTTGTCATCCAACTGAATTGATACTTGGTCCATTTTTGTATTTCCATGCATTCTAAATTTGATTTTTTCTAATGTAATTGCAAAAACTAAGTTAAGGGAATCAAGATTTCACAAGTTCAAGACCTAGAGAAGAACATGATTAAGGTCCATGCCTATAGAGAACGATCGTATTCCCTATGTGAATATTTCAAAGAAAAAGTTCAAAGAAATTATAGATGAGAGGATTATGAGCAATGACCTTACCTATGGACCTCATTGGTTACGTAAAAAATGAAAGAACACAAATTATAGCTAAACTACATGATTGTAGACCGTGCTCGTGGTAGGTCCGTTGACCTCACCTAGTACACAAAAAATGAAAGAACAAGTTTGGCCATAGACCATGCTTGTGGTCTACTGCAAATTCAAAGACCACATGATAAACTCTTCATCTCCATTCTAATATACACATACGCTCTCTAAATTCCCATTTTCTCCCATTTCTCTTTGTATATACTTCCCAAATCATCACGAAATATCACAATTTGACACTACACACTATGAAATCAAATGTATATCATCCTTCTTAAGTTTTTTTCTTACATTTGTGGTTACATTGTATAGAAATTTGATTTTTGATAAGGGTTTCTTGAAGAACATCCTTGAATATATGTGTGGAGATCTTGATTTTTAGGAGTGATTTAGGAAAAATAATGTGATGAAATGTGTTTTACATTCATTATTTGCTAGAAACTCCATGAAAAAATGCAGGTTTGTTAAGGATTATGGATGAGAAATTAAGAGAAATTTAAAGAAAGTGAAGGAAAGTGATGGAAATTAATATGGATACCACTCTTGCAATGTGATGTACACAATTCGTGTTAAAATTTAGGAACTTATTAATGTTGAAATTCTTGTGTAATTAGAAAATCTATGAATTCTTAAAATTTTTTATATGGATTTATTTTAACCCGTGTCTTACATTCGTGTTAAAATTAGGAAATTTATTATTAATAATAGAATAATTAAATGTGGAAAGCAAGTTTTCAATCGATTGTATGTTGAATGCTAATGTTCATTGCAAACAAAGATTATGAAAGGATAGATTTGATTAAAGATTGAAACTTAGTGTCTCATTAGCCTATTAATTTTATTAATCCATGTCTTCAGATATTAGCATCGCAACATGTAGTATGCTGCTATTTCAAGAATATCTTATATTAAGCAAAGTTTTAAGAATTTGTATATGCTAAATCCTAATACTTTTGAATAACTAGAATTTAGTCAATCTTATAATTATATTATTCCATGAGTTTAGCAAAATTAACATTATATTATATAATCTTTTTGTTATTTCAATCATTGCCTATATCGCTTAATTGAATAAAGTAGTAATTAACAAGGAATGATAATAGAGTTTTATTGGCTTTTTGAATTAGTTATTATCTATATAACATGAATTGTTCTTTTTATCATAATTGAATTCTTTTTGAATGCATAAAATGTTGAGTAAAAAGCATACACACCTCAAGAACTCAGGTCTACTCCTTAGAAATTTGCTTTTGCAATTTCACCACTATGGTAGCAGCAGATATATGCCAGCCTATCAAAGAATGAATTTAATGAGTTCACATACTTGAACTGGAAGGTACTACCCTAGGCTAGCTATGAAGCTAGAATCAAACAACAAATTGAGTTTGGAGAATGGGACCAGTTGCTGACCATCAATGAGTCTGTATATAAAGAGCTAACCTTGGAATTCTTTAGTTGCTTCAAGTTAGGCATTGACAATTTTTCTCAAGGTAGGCAAAAGTCCATCCACTTTAGATGCTTTGGTAATGAAGTGAGCGTGTCAATTGATAATGTAGGCATCCATATGGGATTATACTCAACTGACTATATCATGATGTGGGAATATATGGAACTGCCTTATAATTTACTTTAGAGAGTACCTAAATCATTTGTCTGAAGTGATTTAAATGGAGGAGGAGGAACTTATAACCCAAGAAAGTCAAAAGCCTCAAATTTGACTGATCCTGCTTTGATGCTAATCCATTATGTTTTAACGAATAATATTACGGGAAAAGGAAATAGCTAGGGGGGTTGTAAATGAAAGAGATATATCATATCTGTATAACATTTCCAACAAGTGACCCATTAATCTGGTTACTAAGATGGCTTGGTTCCTTAGTGACTAAGTTGTTGATGCGCATTTTAAGTGTATTTTTATAGGTTGTTTCATTACTTGCCCAATGATAAATTTTCCCAACCTTGACAATGTATCTTGCATGCGAACATTGGATCCTCCAGTTCCTCTGACATATGATACCATTAAGGCTATGCAACTCCCTCCACCACCTAAAGTTCCACCTGAACCAACTGGTGAAGCTACATCCCCATCTTCATAGTGGAGGCATGGCTTATCTTCTTCAGTCATTCAAGTGATCAAGAGATTTATGGGAAAAATAATGAAGAAACATATGATTTTAATGCATAAGTTGGATTACACTTTAAAGAGATAGGACTCGATCATGGCACACTTACAACTGCAGCTACCAACACTACCTCCTATGCCAAAGCTTGAATCAGATGGAGAGTATAAGATTGAGGAGGAAGAGGACGATGAAGACGGAGAATGAACTTTTCTTGCACTTTTATTTTTCTAAAAGACTCAATTTGATTTTTATTTTGGATGACTATACTTTTAACTTATTCCCTATTAAATTTTTAGATAACTATTTTTACTTTTTTAAAAAAAAAACTTCATGCACATAATAAGTCAATGGAACTTAGTTTTGAACTTCACATTTTTCAAGATCAATACCAAAAACTAAGGAATTCTAGGTTTTTTTTCCTTCATTATTATTTTTTTTTATCCCACCTAAATTTTGAATTGCATTATCTTATATACCTTGGGGATAATGTACAACTTAAGTACAAGGGGAAAGTTAAATTATTCATGTTAACATTTTTAGATACACACTTAAGCTTTTAACAATTTTTTTTAAAAATCTTAGAAATTTGCATTCCCTACATAAGTAACCAATTTCTTTTTTTTTTTTTAAATTGCTCAAATCCTTTATTAATTCATATCACTTTGCTAATTTTAAGTGATTAAATTTTTAACATTTAGAGTTCCTCAAGACTTATGCTTAGATTTAGACTCGTGACTATGTTAGATATGAATGGGTTAAGTACTACTTATGTTGATATCTAAGCTTAATTTTTGAAGATGCCTATTTATCCTTCTTTCTCAAAATAAATAAAAAAATAAAAGTTAGAGTAGATGAACAAAGGATAATTTCCTTTGAAAGTTGATTGAAAATTCAAAGCAGTTAGAGATACAAATTGAATAAGTGAATTACAAATAATTGCTAAAGGTTATTAAGGATCGATCTTGGTCCCTCAAAAGCGAAAGACTCTTTCTTGCTGTTGATGTGTAAGAAGTAAAATTAATTAAAGTTGTTTAGAATCGGCCTTGGTCCTATGGAAGAGCAACGGAATTCCTTGTACTTAATTGTATAAAATATTGATTCTAGGTAAATCACAAGTAAGGGGAGGAATCATACACAAAAAGAAAAACTTTTGAGTCAGTCACAACCATGAGAAGAAATCAATGAAGTAGTATCAAATCATAGATGTGATAATGAAATAATGAAGAATCTAACCCTAATCATGTCCTCAATCATGGTCGTGATTGAGGAAGTATTGACGATCCCCTTATCAATCATGGCTATGATTGAATGGTAATAGGATGATCATAGCCATTACCAAGGGCGTGATAAGATCTAATAATGCGACGAGGATTTTATGGCATCATCGCAACCATGATTGGCTAAAAATAATTCTTTTCGAGACTATTACCCCTCGAGTCATGGGCGTAATGGAAAGGGTACAACTATTCTTTTCAACCTTTTCATACGAACCAATATATGGGAAACGTCAAGTGGTGCCGTAAAAGGGTTCATTCAAGTCCTTTGATGGAGAGAATATAAAAATACCACAACTTATGGAGAAAGAAATCATCAATTTCAGACATCAAATTTTATTAGAGTAGAACATCATCAAGAACAACACATCATCTACTGATAACACATCTATTCACCTATCCTTGTACCCAATTTGTATTTTTTTGTTATCTTCTATATGGTTGTCTAAGTGTTATATTATACTTTCCCAAAATTACTGAAGAGAGACAATGAGAATTCATTATTCATGTACTCGTCAGACTTCTTTAGTGGAATAAAAAGGGGTATTTACTTTTAACTTATTCCATGTTTTATGTCTATTTAATCATGATTCATGTTAGTTTGTGTTATTTTTGTATCATGTGTGAGTAGTCTATTAGGGCTTATTACATCACTTAGTATGATCAAGTGTATGGAAAAGTAATTTCCTGATTTGTTAATTTCGATAAATGGCATTTAATGAATCTAAGTACGGTATAGTACATGACATTGACTTAGGATAGATTTCAATAAAACATGTCGATAGACAATTCTGTTGAATAGATCTAGTTTATTGAAATAACTTACTTTTGATAATAAAGATATTATTAGGAAAGTTGCCACATCCTTAAGGGAATCGATACAATAATAGGACATTAATGTGATCTTACTTGGTTATTAATTAGGAAGAGATTTTAATAGACACAATCAGGATTAGAAGTAAGTAGTTCTGAGAAGAATACTTATATACTGTAATTTTCATAGTTAACAAGTATTAGGGTAAAAAGCGTTTTGATAAGATTATGCTAAGTGGTGAAGCAAGTCTGCATGTTAAGTGTGTTGTTCTTGTAATCATTGTATTAATCACTTTAGTTTGTGGATTAGTGTAGTTTAGTTAGCAATTGAAGTCTTAATAATCGATCACTTGATAAATTTGATTGCTAGATAATAGGCTAATTATTAAGTACTAGTGTTTGAGTCATTTTCCCAGTAGAGATGACTCTATATTCATCCATGCTATAAAGCAATAGATACATTTGCCTATCGAACCGAGTTAAAGATAGAATATAGGTTTGTAATTTGTAAAACTCGAAAGCTCTAAAATGAGGCAATCATACCTTCTCATTGGCAACTATTAAAGTAATTAACCGAGCTAAACTAGTAAAGATCAATCTTGGTATGTTAGAGGAGTAAGGTGCTTTCGCACTACTCATCAATCTTCAATAAGGAAAATCGATTTGAATTAATAAGCCTACGAATAAAAATTGGAAGAAGTAGAGGGACAATCAGATATTGAATTGATTTAATATGGATTTGATCTAGTTTTCCAAGAAAAAAAATAATTGAGAAAGATTTCTCTCCTCTTGAATTAGAGTGAATAAATCCTTATAACTTTTTATTGATTGGTTTATATTTGTTTTAATCTCTAGTTTAGTTTTTATTTAATTAATGTGACTAGCTTTGAGTTATTTAGATTGATTATTGAAATTCAGTAATTCTCAATTTGTTCTTAGTAAATTATCATTAAAATCTTAAAACAACTATTTGAATATATTATTGGTTTATATGTGTTTATTGCTATATCTATATACATTTATTGCATTTCAGCAATATTCTTTTCACATTTCCTCTCGAATTAAGCAATCATGTCACGTTGATGCAAGCGGTATGCCTATTATTGGCTTGGACAGTTTTTTGATTTTCCTCTTCAGACTAGTACTTGCGAATTGTGATGGTGTTGTTCTTTCTCGATAGAACTAATAATATTTATAACCTTTTGTTGCCACAATTGTCTGCAATCAATGATGCTGGATCAGTTTCATTTTATTATAGTTCATTGCATCCTTAAATGCAATCGCTTGGTGATTTTCAAAGTTAGAACAAATGGGTATGCTTAAAATGGGTAACCGTTATAGTTTTCACATTACATAGTAGGCACCTATAGCCCACACACAAGTTGATCTACGCTAGGATGGCATTTAAGTTAGTCTTTGGTTCTTTATTTGCTTTTGTTGCTTCCATTTTAGTGTTTCTTTGGCTTTTAATGGTCTATTTTATTTCCACTACCCCCAGCTTTTAATGGTTCTAAAACTGCACGAAACCCCCATTTTCTTTCTTTCTTTCTTTTTTTTTTTCTTCTTCTTAATATTGGACGCCTCATTTTTTTCATTTTTTTTATTATTATCTCATGTTAGTTTCAATTTTCATAATACAAATAAGTCGATTAGGCATGGTAAGTGGGTTAAACAAGTGAGCACAAGCATGATTAGGCTTATTTCGTAAGTTACTCAAGTATGGGTGTAGACAATCTATTTTTACCTCATTATTTTTTTTAATTTTTTTTTAAAATAAGGTAAAGGGTCCTAATTTTGGAAAAAATCACAACAAAATAAAAAATACAAAATATCACAAAAAGTAGAAAATTAGAAGAAAAAAAACCAAAAAATTTCTTTCAAAAAATACCAAAAAAATTGAAAAATTGAAAAACAAACACAAAAATAGAAAATTTTAAAAAAATAATTAAATAAAATAGGATAGCATTTTTAATTTAGTTTATTATTTTATTTAAGCCTTAATAATAATAAAAGAAAATTGAATCCATGGGCCTAGGTTTAGATTTAAATCTAGCCTAAACTAACCTAATCTATATGTAAAATTTGATTGTATATATAGATAAGTTATAGGCTAACGGCTTGGCAGTTCTACACTTTTACTTGAAATCGGGATTGACATAAAGGTCTTGGGTTCAATTATCGCAAAATGCACAAATTTATTTTTTCTTCTCTTGACTCCCATATGCTATGTGTCACAATTTAGTTCGAGTGTGTGCCCACCACAACACATGGCAAGCAATTATTAGGCTACGCAGCTGACTTGGTGCACATGTGATGCCATGTTAGCATATGTTTCTCTCCCATTCTTCCCTTTCCCTCCTTTTCCTCAACAAAACCAATCCAGACCCCTTACTTTGGCCTCAATTTTTGTGAGATTTCCATTTGTAAATACACCAATTTAAGGAAGATTCTTATTATCCACATTGCCTATTGTGAAGTGAATCCAAAAACAAGGTTGGATTCATTCACTTGACCATACTAACCATGGTGGAAAAATAGGAAAAAAATACAAGAAAATTTGGAATTTATTCATCCTTTAATGTCCATTCTTTTCCATATACTAGACCTCTAATCCATACACAGAGGATTAGGTTGCAATTGGTAGTAATATACATGAAAAGAAAAAAAACCTAACCATTAATACACCATAACCAAGTCATCCACTACACTAAACTTCAATCTTCAATTTGAGTAGCTCCATCCCCATTCTCTCTCTCTCTCTCTCTCTCTCTCTCACCATACACTTCCAACCACTATCATAACCCAACATACATACATTTACATCCATCGCATAGTCATGGTGCAGACAACTTACCATTACAATCGAGCTCAAATTGTACAACAGCTCCACTCCTTGATCACTCACGAGCCATCGACCTTAACATTCTTTTCTCTCACAAAAGAGCCTCAACTTAAATAGCTCCATCATTACTTGCCCACTACTGTACACACCAATGCAACTACAACTTGTAGCAGCATGCTCAAACCTATGTACCATATATGATACCGACCATACCAATGCCCCTTGAAAAACATGCACCACTGTACATCTTCACCAACCATGGCCACCAATTCCTACCGAACCTAGAATCGAATGCATCCACAACCCTTTCTCACGTACTACAGCACTAATTCGACAACAGTATACCCTTTTACATACAACTATTTGCCATTACTCATCCATGACCCAATCTTTGATAGTGGTAAACTACCTTTCGAACCCCATACTCTAATTATCCTTTACCGATGCCTTAACTCTTAGTTACGATCTTGTGTAACCTAAATTAATGACACCACATCATAGCCATGCTCACTACACTAAGTAACCCCGCTGTCAACAATCTTTTCTCACTTGACAACCACCACAGCAACTTCAGTGACCTACTTTTCTCTTTACCCATACGGTAGTGCTTTGTTTACTACCACTACAACCACTTCCATACAAAGCTACCATTACGACTGTACTTGTGGGGGTTGAAAACCTAAGAACACACCTTCCTTTCCCTTCCAACAACCCTTGTGCGGCCTAACCACCATTGCGCCATTGGCCTAAACAACAAAACCTCCAAAACTAAGTCCAACCACCGTGGCACTTTGCCAAGCTAACCATTCCCTAATTCACCACACTTGAAAAGCCCTATTCTCACAAGAAAAGAAACTTGAACCACAATAGAATACACTTCATCACTCCTTCTTCTTCATCCCTCGCCACTCACATATAGAGCACATATTGGGTTGGTTGTCCCATAGCTAACCCAATTCGTTGCTTTGATCCATGTACCCCATCTCCATTACTATGCTTGAAGCTTTTGGTTAGGCCCTTATTTTTTTTTAAATTTTTTGTTTTTATTTCATTTTTTGTTTTATTATTATTATTTTGCTTCGCATTGTAATTGTAACTAAAATAAGAAAATTCTAAAAAAAAAATGAAAGAGAAAGAAAAAGAAGGAAGAAAAAAAAAAGAGAGAGGAAAAAGAGCATAAAAAAAGGCAAGAAAAAGCTTATTTTAATTTTCATTTATTTTTAATTGTAGCAAGATAAAAGGAAAATAATAATAAACAATTAAAAAATAATAAAATAGGAAATAAATATAAATAAATAATAATATTATTTTATCACTTAGAAAATCCTTTTTTCCAATTAAACAAAAATAAATAGATCTTTTTTCCAAATTAAGAAATTTCTTAAACTTTTTAGAAATAAAACCTAGTTTTAGGACTCTTTAGATATTTTTCTTTTTTTTAGTAAAATCGAATCTACTTAAAATGAAAGCTTGATGTGTTTTTCGAAATTAAAACGAACCTAACACTCTAAAATTTTACAAAAGAGAACTATGTACGTCTAATTCCAAATAGCAGGTACATAGGCATATTTGGGACGATATAAAATACAAAAAAGCTTCTTTTTTTCCCTTTTGTTTAAATTGTTCAATTTAGTCTAATTTATTAATTAGTGATTGAATTTCATTTTATAAGGTAATATTGAGAGGTGATTTTAAGAAATTAAATCTAAATTAGGAAAATTCATGGTACTTGTATAAGTTTAAAAAACCTAATCTTGGGAGTTGTTTCTTTGATTTTTTTAAAAATCTTTTGCTAATAAATTGGTTTTCCCCTATGCGAGCTAGTTTTTAGATCAAAATCAAATCTACTTATTTGGTTTTAACTTAAACTATTTCTTGACCCTAGTGGGATGGCGACTCCAAAAGCTTTGAAAACTTTTTTAAGAATCTTTTTTTTTTTTAACCTTGGTCGATGACCAATATTAAATAGATATGGTTTAGTATTGATTGATTTAAGGAAAACTAATAAAATTAAGAAAAATTAGGCTCGATAGGATGTCGACTTCACTAGGAACGTCAAGAAGGTTAGCCATTTAGCTTTCTAAATTTAGAATTAGTTTTTGAAATCACTTTATTTATTTATTTATTTATTAGTTATTATTTTCTATATTTGTATTTGGTTGTACTTTCTTGCTTTATGTATTATAATTGTATGGTGGAAATGGTCAAACCCGAACCGTGTTAAGACCCTATGATGGGGAGGTAAGCATTGTCTAGGCTTTGGATGTTATAGTGTAACCATTGCTCGAGATTGATTAGGCTACCTTCACTTAAGCTTGATGTGACCAACGAAAGTGTTTTCTAAAAACAAGTGAGGTCACAAAATTTAAGGATCTTTCAGAACGTATCCTAATTTCATGCACTTCCCCTAAAATCTTAATTTAATACACTACTCTTAAAATTTGCAACCTTACTAATATTGGAACTTTTTTTTAAAAGCAATATATTTTGTAAAAGTTAAACACCAAATCAAGTAGGCGGGTTGCAACTTAAAGAATAATGTACTAACCCAAACGATTCTAATGCATGTTTCCATGTATATTATTTTATTAATAAATGATTCTTATTTATGAAATGCTTAGGCTTAAAATGTTAGATAACTAAGCAAATAATTAAAGAACTGATAGGCTATAGGATCTCTTTAGGATTCACGAGTAGTTGCTAAAGGCTAAAATTACCTATTTAAAGGAGAAGCTTGAATGTTTTGAAGCTCATAATCAAGTCTCAAAAGCCCTTTTTAGGCAAATCATTGGGGAAACACATGAAACAATGGAAGACCTTAGAGCTCATTTAGGAAACCTAGTTTAAGGTTTTTTCAGTTTATAGCTAAGAGGCCTAGGATATATGTCTTGTTTCAAGAGTAAATGTTAGGCTCTCTTAATTGGTTTTCTATACTTTGATTTTTCAAAATAATAAAAAGTTCTCTTTAGTTTATCATTCCTATTTCTTTAGGATTCCGTTTTATATATAGGTACTTCAATAGTCATTCATCTAACAATTTTTCTCAATCCTTTAGGGAAATATAAATAAAATCAATTGACTTGTAAATAGAGCCCAAAAAATCATCATCCATGTTTTTAATTTGATTTTTTGGCTTTTGTAAAATAAAACTTTATCTTTTTATCTCACAAAAAAAAAAAGAGAGAAAAAAAGAAAGAAAGAAATTTTGAAAATGAAAAGAAAAGTTGTTGATGTTCATAAATCCTTATGAGCTTAACCTAAATATGAAGGAGCTAACCCACACAAGGCCCTTTGACCTATTAAGGTAGCCAGCCTGAACACTTAGCCTCTTAAGGCATCCAACAAACACATACCACGACTCATTAAGGTAGCTAACCTAAACATAATCCTTAGCTTATTAAGGAAGCTAACCCAAACACTAGCCCCTTGGCCCATTCAATCATGGCCCATTTAGGCAGCCAATCTAAACATAAACCCTTGGCCACTTGACCAATTTAAGTAGCCAACCTAAAGCCCATGGCCCATCAAGGTAGTTGAACTAAACACAAACCCTAGCCCATCAAGAGCTTAAATCATTAGCCTTTTGAAAAAGCCTAACCATCAACCAATTCAAAAATGAAATCAAATGTAACCCAAGTCTTGAACTTAGATCAAGTGAAAAGATATCAAACTGAGGTATCTTTTGAGAAACAAGGAGGCAAAGTCAATCTCTATCGTGAGTGAGGAACTCACTTTTGAAAAGGTTTAGAATAAAAAGAGAAAAACTATATCCCGTACACTATCCCTAATCACTTCAAGAGTTAAAAAATATAATAATAAGGATATTTTGACTCATTCCTTAAAGGAGGTCTATTTTAAAAGCAATAGATAGATTAAAATGAAGTTAGTCTTTTATTCTCAAATTCTAAACATGATTATCTCTTGTTAATCCCGTTGGACCTATTTGAAGAATATTCAAATTTAAACCCTATCAAAAGCTACCTCACAATGGGGTAATTCAAAAGTTAGGGTCATTAGTGATAGGAGAAGGATAAAATTGGTTTGTGCTTACTTCAGTAACTTTTATTTGTTATAAGTTATTTTTCTTTGAAATGAAGAAGAGTCGATACCCTTCAAACACTCCAAGCTTATACCTACCTCATCCAAGCCCATATACTTAGAATCCAAGAATTTAGGGCCTTCAATCTCTCAAAGTCAAAGACTCAACACTAGATGCCCAAAGAAAAGGGGTAAAGTAAAAAAAAAAAATGAAAATGAAAGAATAGGGCAACAAAAAAATATTAAAAGAAAAAAGAAAAAGAAGAAAGAAAAAGAGGTTGTTAAATGGGCCTAAATGCAAAACGAAAGCCCTAAAGGATATATCACATTCTAATAGGGAGAGCAAAAGAATCAAAGCTCAAATGGCCCCAAAAACATAAGGCCATGAATCTTATGCCAAGCCTGGAAACATAAGCCTTACATATTAATCCCAAATCACAAGACACAAAGTCCTTTTACAAATCCTTAATTATAAACACAAGACCTTCCCACCTATAATACCACCCTTACTTAATAAAACTCTTCCAATCTTAAGAGATAATTTATCCTTAATAAAATTTTTTATTGAAACTAAGGCAAGCATACTTCTAATTTTTCCTAAAAGTGCTCAAAGCTATATACCGTATACGATACCAACCATACCGATGCCCCTTAAACAACATGTACCATTGCACATCCTCACCATTCATAGCCACTAAGTCCGATTGAGCCTAGAACTAAAGGAATCCTTAACCCTCTCTCATGTACCACAAAACTACTTCGACAATAGCACACCCCTCATGCATAACCAAGTACTACCACTCATCCATGACCCAATCTTCGACTGCGATAAACTACCTTTCAAACCCCATACTTTAACTATCCTCCACTGATGCCTTGACTCTTAGCTATAACCTCATGCAACCCGGATCTGTGACACTACATCATAGCAATGCTTGCCATACCAATCAACCTCGCTATCAACAAACTCTTCTCACTCAACAACTACTATAGCAACTTACATGGCCCACTTTTCTCTTTATCCATACAATTGCGCTTCGTCCACCACCACCACCACTACCATAGCCACTTTCATACAAAACCACCACCACGGTTGTGCTCGTAGTGGTTTAAAACCCAAGAACCCACCTTCCTTTCCATTCTAGTAACCCCTATGCGGCTTAACCACCACCATCGCCATTGGCCCAACTCTAAAACCTCCAAAACTAACTCCAACCACTATAGTGCTTTGCTTAGCCCCTCATTCCTCAATTCACCACACATGAAAAACCCTATTCCCATAAGAAAGGTAACTTGAAACACTGTAGAACACACTATGCCAATGCTCTTCTTCATCCTTTGCCACTCACATGCAAAGCATGTATCAAGTTAGTTGACCCACAGCTGACCCGAACCAATGCTCCAACCTACACACCCTATCTCCACTATTGTGCCTGAAGCTTTTGGTCTAGCCCTTTTATTTTAGTTTGTTGTTTTTATTATATTTTTTTGTATTTTTTATTATTTTTGCTTTGCATTGTAATTGTAACTAAAATAAGAAAAAAATTCAAGAAAAAGACTAAAAAGAGAAAAAAAAAAAGGAAAAAGAAAAAGAAGAAAGAAAAGAAAGAAAAAAGAGAATTAAAAAAAAAAGGGAAGAAAAAGCTTAGTTTATTTTTTATTTTTTTCTACGTTGTAGTCAAAATAAAAGGAAAAAATAATAAAATAGAAGTAAATAATAATAATAATAATAATTTTATTTTATTACTTAGAAAAACCTTTTTCCAAATAACAAAATAAATAGATCCTTTTCTAAAAGTAGAATATTTCTTGGACTTTCTAAAACTAAAACTTGAATTTGGATCCTTTAGATTTTTTTTTTTAATAAAATCGAACCTACTTAAAATGTAAACTTAACATATTCTCCAAAATTAAAATGAACCCAACACACTAAAATTTTACAAAAAAGAACTATATATATCTAATCTCAAATAACAGCTATATAGGCACCTTCGGAGCGACTTAATATACGAAAAAACTTATCTTTTTCTATTTTAGTTTAAACTATTCAATTTAGTCTAATTCATTAACTAGTGATTGAATTTCATTTTTACAAGGTAATTTTGAAAGATGATTTTAAGAAATTAAATCTAAATTAGGATAGTTCGTATTTCCTATAAGAGTTTAAAAAACTTAACCGTTGAACTCGTTTCTCTGGTTCTTTTTTCAAAATCTTTTTCTATAAAATCAGTTTTCCCTCAAGTAAACTAGTGGTTAGATCAAAACTAAATCTACTTATTTGGTTTTGATGTAAATCATTTCCTAATCTCAATGAGGTAGTGACTATAAATCTTTTAAAACTCATTTAAGAATCAATTTTATTTAAACCTTAGTTAAGATCAATATTAAATGAGTATAGTTTAGTATTTGATCAGTTTAGAAAAAACTAATGAAATCAAGAAAAAATCAAGCTCAACAATGGGCAGGTGAAAAAAAGTAGAAAGCATGAGCATGCCTAGGCTTAGGTTTGAGTGAGCACGTTAGGCAAGATAAGGTCGGTAGGTTGCTTAAATACGAGTATGAAAGCATGTGAGTAGCATGAGGATAGGACGTAGACCTTTTTGTTATTAAAAATTTAAATAAAAATAGTTTTAATTAGGTGGACCATTTAATATATTAACTTATTTGCTTAATTAGTTCTATTTTTTAATTTCATGTAAGTAATTTTGGTTTTTAATAAAAAATTATTAAATAAGTAAGAAAAATATTAATTTATTTTTAATTGTCTTGAACATGGGCACCTTAATGGCTAACATCCATAAAAAATTAAACTTTTGGTAGTAAAGTGCCTATGTTGAACATGAGGTAGGCACGTTGATGCCCTATTCAAATGTACAATTTTTGTGCATAAGTAACATGTAATCCTACATTAATATTATCTAAACAATATTACTTATATATGATTTTTCTTTTTTTTTTCATGTTACATATTACATTAATCAATATTATCAAATGTGATTGACTGCTTACTAAATTGAGATTTTTTTTCCATATTTTATTTTTTGTATTATGACTATATAATTATTTATATATGCAATATAAATCATAGTTATCTATTTATTATATGCACATAAATACATTGTATATTTATACATATGTGTTATATGTAATACTCTTTAGAATTATACGTATACACATGTATATACATGCCATATGTATGCATGTGTACATGCTTTATGATCATAACACGTATGATGTATGTTACGCCCCGAAGTGGCAGAGTCGTAATAACCCAGCTTTGTAAACCATCCTAAGATAGAAGTTGGCTTTACAACCACTATCTTAGTCCTGATCTACACAAGGCATCTGCGACTTACCTGCTTTGAAGTAAACAGTTTGTAATTTAAATAAATCATTTACCTAAGAAAGTGAGGAAATATATATATACACTATAATTCAATTATTGAAATTAAAATTTATAATAATTTTCCGTAACATATTTCTTAGTTATACATTATTCAGAAATGAAAAGTAATAAAATATGTGTTGATTCTTCAATGTTTTTCCTCACTCCCTAGGATCCAATAGTTGCTAGCTTCAGAGTAGTTGTTGCCGCTTCTTAGTCAGCATCTACACGATGTCTATAGGGATGTGAACAATCACGGCTCAATAAATTAGAATGGAGGACTTAAAACTATACCATAAACACAACAAAGTTTTCAATTAACTTATTAGGTGTAATGCATGTGCAAGCAAATACCATCACACGGCGTTATCCGACCCGTCGTAAGATTAGAGAAATTGCGCCCGCTCTAATTCGGGTTGAGGAGTTGCCATTAATGCAACAGCTCATGACCAAACTCAAGCTTGTGTAATGGAGACCTCGCTCCTCCCACGACAACCTTCGAACCATTGTCTTCACCCTCGCCACGACCTCCTCTCCTGTCACTTAGTTCGACTAAGGATGAAGAAGGGACCATTTTGCAATCTTGCGTTATCCCTTTCGAAGGGGTCGATATTTAGCCGGAGAGTCCTAAGTTCCCCTAACGGGTTGCCATACATGTCCGATTATGATTACTGGTTGTATATTTGATTAGGTCCAGTTTAGGGTGATCAATCATTTCATACAAATCATACAATACATGCTAGAGTAACAAACAGAATCATAGCATCACCTATAATCAAGCACATGCACACATCTAACTATCTAACAAGCACAACCAAGCATAATCTCAAGCCTCCTAAAATATAGCATTGTATTAATCCCAACTTACCTCGACTCCTTGCTCATTCACTCGAGATCCGATTTGCTCAGGCCATCGCCGATCATCCCTATAACACAAACGTGGTTTCAGTTTTTCATATAACTATTATAGGTTCATTTTATCCTATAACGATTATTGTTATGTTTTGTTTAAGGTTTAATATGACTAATTATCTAGGCCTTAAGTCTTTTATAATTATTCTAGGTTTGGGGTTAGGTTCGAGTTCCGTTTTCGTATCGATTTCTAAATTAGGTTTTAGTTCGATTTCTATGTAGTGTTTTATACTCTAACCTTAGAAATTTGTTTCAACCCATAATGTGAAATTAATCACATAATTTCCCAATTTCCTAAATACCATCATTACCCCTAATCAGTATTTATTTTATCCGGTACACTTAAATTCGTATTAGTGTATCAAATTCACTCCTACTATGAGAATTTTTTACATTTTTCATATAATTACATAAATTCAAGTTTCGTATCAGATTTATTGTAAATTTTTATTATTATCAAAATCTCAATTTTTATTATAATATTTTCTATTTATTATATTCTAATAATTACATATTATGTATTATTACATTTTATGTATATAATATACTTCTAATATTTCTATCACTCTAATTATCGTCTCTAAACACCAATTATCATTTCAAAATGTCTAAATTCATCCTAAATCAGATTTTACTCCTAATTACCCTAATTTTCAAAATTAACTTAAAATTTACTATTTTTCCCTATTACTCATTTACTACATAATTAACCTAATAATTACATCTAACACCCTAAATACTACAAGTATCATACTCCATCAGATTTCAACTTCCTAAAACATGTACTTATTCAATAAACCGGTAATTAACCATCTAATTACTTTATTAACCCTAAATTACCCATTTTATGTCTTATTTTAAGGCCTAAAAATTATCTAAAAATTTCAAAAATTAATTTTTGAAAATGGCCTTCTTAGAGCTATTCTATATCATCTAAGTGGTCTATACAAAAATTTTGGGCTTGAAACTACACTCCTAAGGTCATTTATTTCTAAATCGAAACATGCTCGGTTTTACACGATTTTTTAAGAACCTTATATCACGAGACATATTTTTATCAAAATAATATTTTTCCTAAAAAATACATACAAAAATATTTCAGAATAACAAGTTTCATAATTTTCTAAGAATATTTACTATTTTGTCAAAATTATATAAAATCGAGCTGGAAATCGAATTCACCGATTTAGGTGGTTCCGGCCACCGTCGATGGCCATGGGTGTCTCTGCGCACCTAGACGTTGCTACCACCGTGTAGTGGTGGTGGCCGTCTACTTCCAGCTACCCGTCGGATTTAGGTTCTTCTTTGTGGCCCTAACTGCACAGCTTTTCTTTTTTTTTTTTCTTTGGTTTTTCTCTCAATTTTCGACTCTCCATAATTTTCTCTAATTTTTAACTGTCCAAATGAGCTTTTGAATTTTTCTTGCTATTTATAAAACTTTAGTGTAATTATTGTGCATTAAATTCGACAAGATAATTGCCTTATCCCTTAATTTTTGGCTCTTTTGTTTTCTTAATTTAATTGGACGATTTTTTTTTCTTATTTTTCCCAACTGCCTTGACCTATATCTAGATCATTCCTTATTTTTCTTGATTTTTTCTTAATTAATTATGAATTTTCTTTAATTATTTAGTATGATTTTAGCACATTAAGCGTATTTTAAATAATTACGCGTATTTCTACATACATGTAAATTCATATATAGGATAATTAAATATTCTTAAATATTATTTAGATTATTTTATGATTTTTAGTATATATATAATTTATCTCGAGCGATTCGTTAATTATCTAAATGCATTTTCGGCATTTTCTATAAATAACAAGTTATATACTGAAAATTTAAAATTTTTATATTCTTTTATTTTATTGCTTATTTTCTTAAATTTAAACTTACAAAATCATTTTTCTAATATTTCTAGCTTTACTTTATAATTTAGACTCAATCGGATCTTTCAACCGATCGAAATCTCAAAAAACTAGTTTTGGGGTTTATAATGTATACATATACAAACATATGTAGTATATATGTAGATGTTATAGGTACATTATACATATTACGTAAACATAGGTATATACATATACATATATATGCTTTACAAACATATCTTGTCGTATTATGCAAATGTATGTATATACGTAAACACATATATGTTTAATACTTAGGTTTTCCACAAAATAAAGTAATTTAAAGTTCATGGTAATCTTATATATTTATTTATCTATTGATATATATATATATATATATATATATTTAAAGAAAAAGGGAAAAACAACATGAGTAAGTGAGGGATATTTAATATTTTCCTTCTTTTTCTCTTTATCCTCCCCTGTCTTCTCTCGCTCTCTTCCACATTTCATTTCTGGAAGTTCTTGGTTAGTTAAAAACATGCAATTTTCTCTCTCTCTCTCTCACATCCTCTCTTACATTTCATTCACCCACAACTTCCCTCTTTCGATTACCCTCTCTTGTCATTAAAGTACAAAACAACCTCGTAGGGCTGTTAGCGGTATGGAGAGCTGCCGCCAATTCCCCCTCATCGAGCCTACAACATCGCATTGTGCCATTTAAATCATGTCTATCATCTCTGTTGCCGGAGCTCACCCTCTATGTTTGTCATTTCATCACTTAACTTGAAAATCTCCAAAGCTTAATGAATCTATCTATGATGAGAAATGGGAGAATGTTCGAACCAGGCTTTGTCCAAGAGTTGGATTAAGGACTCAAATTGGTGAAAGAACAATTCCCTTTGCAAATTTTTTTCAATTAACCTTGACCTGTAGTTTTCTATTCCGATGAAATCCTACACCATTAGAGAAGATGGAAGTGGACAAACGTTGACCGGAAATTTCGATCGGTGATACTCCGTCTTCGACTTCGATTATCTTCTCCAACGTGATAGTGATTTCATATGGACCAGCACATGACTTGGTTGTATGTTTAAACTTCGGCGAGCACTAGTTCAAAATTGAGAATGCCATCGGTGATGTCTTTCCATCCGATTATTCATGTCCAATGGCATTCTTCTTCAGTATTTCAATACCCGGTCTATTCTATTTCCAATGAGTCAACATCCTTCTTTCTTTTAGTTTACTGTAAGTTTGTGTGTATTATTTCTTTTAATACCTCACAATTTAATCAGTATGCATGTTATGGTTATATTATAATATTATTAGTTATAACGAATACATATTATTCAATTATAAAATCGGGTTGCATTTCTCGATTAAGAAAATGATGAATGATAGTACTTTATTTTGTTTTATTTGCTTTTTCCAATTACTCCGTATGAGTTAATTCAGTTTCTTTGCAACAACTTCTATTCTAAATTTCTAATCATATCCCTTCCAAACTCTTATTATTATATTATTTGTTAGAGCAAAAAGAATATAATAAACATTGCAATAGTTTTTATATATTATATATGTTTTATAGCAGGTTCTTATCTTATATCAAATTAAAGATGTTACTTTATATGTAGTTATTTTATATTATATGTTATTATACTATATTAAGTTAGATATATATGTATATTACATATTATATATTATTATCTTATATCAAGTTACATATTTCATACGGAATGTTATTATATGTCATGATTATAACAAGCATCAAGTTAGTTTATATTAACTTATTATGTAACATAATAGTATATATTATTATGAGTTGTCACATAAATTACTATGTTATGAATAAATTAAGAGATGTACAAGTAGTTTTAACAAATCAAACATATCTATATTAGTTAAACAACAGATCTATAGCAATTAAATAAAAATGAAACAAAAACAATGAAAATATAAATAAGAGACTAGAAGAGAGAAGAAAATATGGAAACCATTCAAGCAAATTTGTGCTTTTCCTTTCTTTGATCTTCTAGAGTTTTGGTAAGCTCAAAATCACCATAACCATCAATCAATACCTCCTAAAAAGCAAAACACAAGCTAGTATCTACTAATATAGTTTAATATCTAAGAGAGGCTCAAGTATTAAAGAATAAACACAAGAGAACTTGTAAGATTAAGGTTGATACAACACAACATTAACAAAATCCTAATAGAGAGTTTGAGAGAGACAAAAAGAAGAGAGAGAAAAGAATATCTAAATTATGCTATCCCTCCATAATACATTAGGTCATGGACACATGGGCTAAGGCCTAACATTATTAGTTTACATTCGATTAAATGTATTATCGGTATATAATAGTTACATATTATACTATATTTAATTATTATATATATTATGATTTTTTAATTTAAATATGTCATATTATGTAATAAATAATCAATGTTTCAAAGTTATAGTTTCAGATGGTGCATTATTATATATCTAAGTTGACTAGATATTCTTTATAGGTTTTAGCGTAAGTAGCTTAGTTTATTAGTTTTTTGCTAAGTGAATCAGATACTTGACACTTAGTTATTGCTTATGGTTGTTAGTTTAGAAGTATAAAAATGGGGCTAATTAGATATCCATCTATAATTGGATTGTTGCTTGTGTATGGCTTGGCCTAGGGGGTGGTGGTGGTAAAAACCCATGAGGTACCCTAATAATCGATATGAGATGTTATTCATAGTGGAGTCATATATTGAAAGGATCGAAAGTAAATTTAGTGATGTTGAGGCTAAAGGTAGTAGTTCCTAATATCTTTTAAATGGGGCTAGAGGTGATAGTTCTTAACTTAGGAATAATGGGGCTAATAGTAACATTTCCCTATTATATATTATGTATATTTTTTATGTAGTTTAGTAGTGGGGTCATAAGTACCTCTGTGTTGTATGATGGCTTAAATAAAAGATAACTAAATCCATTATTGTGTATTTTGTGTTGCACTAGCATGTGTGATCCATTTATCTTTTATGACATACATATGTACTTGTGGTGTTATGTATTGAGTTTTAGCTCATCATTTCCTATTTTTCAGTTATGGGAACTTATTTAAAGGTGCAAAATTTCTTGACTTGGAGAACAATTTAGGGGACGGGGTTTGGAGGTGAACTTGCATGAGTACAACCAATAAATTAGGATAGTAAGAATTTCATTTATATTAAAAATTTCTTATTTAAGGATCTAATAATTGTTTAAATTGTAGAATTAAATTAATGAGGATATTTGGAGACACTTTCATAAATTTATGAAGATTTTACTTGCTGGTTATACCTACATGTCATTAGAAGATAAGGACATTTGATAGTTTATGATGTCTTGAGTCTAAGGTGTTACAATATGCTTCATGAATGTATTACACAAACATATGTATATGTGTATACGTATATGCATTACGAACCTTATGTATTACGTATATATAATTGCTCGTTTCTAGAGTAACATATTACATTAGTCATTACTTATTAGTATCAACGATGATTTTATGAACTATTTATGAAATTAAAATATTTTTCCCGCTTATTTTATTTTTCTTTCATAATTAATTATTTAATTTAGTGCATTAATATATATTAGTAGTATAATACATAGGAAAAATATTTGGAACTTTAAAAAATATATATGCCATAAATTATCGAGCCCATTTAAAGGCATGCAAGAATAAATGGGCCATAAGGATATGAGTACATTGAACTTGCAAAAAGCATGAGCATGCTAGGTTGGCAATTTTTTTGCACACGAAGTTACGCGAGCCATTCATTTGCTAAGCCTAAGTCAGATGAGTTTAAGTTATCCATTTAAATTAATCTTGTAATGTAACATTCAAATATTAATCAACTTAAATAATTTTCATTAACCAAAAATAAATTGAATAATTAAATATATCTCTTGATAAGGGCCCTATGACTTTTGTATAACTAAGGGTAGATGGTTTTAGTTTATAACTTGAATTAAATCTAGTTACTATGTAAGTAAACTGATTTTAAGGGCATGTCAGTTTCTATTTATAAACTACATTTTATGTTTTTTTTTTTTTTCTAATATGGAAGCAACAACTAGTTCCTCTTTCTTTATTCATGGAATTGGAACTAATTGCTAAGGTGTTATAAAATTTTCAAATCGTTTTGTCCTCAATTCTTTGGCATGACGAGTTAGTTCCTTTCCTAGGGTGGTTCTAGAGCTACCCTTTTAGGTCTATAGTCTATGGAGGTGCTCATCATGTTAGGCCCTAAAACAAACAAAGCATTGTTGGAGAGGCATTGGAGTAGGCACTAGGTGATATTAAGTAGGTTTTACTTTGAATTTTCAAGCTTTATCCCATATGGTAGATTATAAATATGACCTTTAGGTCATCTTCAAAACTAGGTGGAATTAGGATTGTTCACCAAAACGTGTCAAATTGAATTGAGGCAAACTGTAAGACATGGCTCTTTTATATGTGGTTTTGCCCATGTATCATTTTAGAAAGGACTTAAATGGTTTGCGGTTTGGTTCAAAGAATTAAATCAAACCTTTTCAACTTAAACCAAACTGCTTCTTATAAAAAAAAAATAAAACATACTTTAGCTTTAGGCCCTATTGATATTTCAATCTAAACTTATTTACCTTTTATAATTTATCATCTCATCTCACCCTCCGATCCTAAAGTCCACTTCTTTTTCTCTACAATTATCTCTTATCTCTTAAGTAGACTTGAGTGCTTTCATTATCACTTAAGATGCAATTCTACGTACAATGTTGTATGGCATACATTCTTACATAATACCCCTCAATTTGAATAGTAATGTTTGGTTGAAAACTTTAATAGATATTAATACTATTAACTAGAACAAGGTATTTTTAAAAACAATTAAATTGAACTAAAACAAATTGAACCATATTTGAAGTAGTTTTGTTTAGAACACAAATTGTTAAAAGATAATGCAATTCATGAGGGGTTTGAAATAAATTGTTTCAAATGATGAGGTCTATACTGAACCATACTGAACCTAGAGCACCCTCATACCATACACTTATATTATAGGTTGTAATTGCAAAGGTTCTTATATGCTATTATTAAATGTATAATATAACATACGCAAACACATCATCAAAAGTATTTTCAATAAATGCAATTAATATTTAAGTAAGCTAGCTAACCATAGTCATAAGAATGAAGAACTTAAGGGGAAAAGAAAAATCTAATAAAAATAAAAAAGTAATTATTATGCTCCATCTATTGCACTTTTCTACCTCAATAGAAAATGAAGGTTTATAATTACTATATAATCTACAAATTAATCTTCCAATTCATGTGATAAAACCTTTATTCATGATATATTTTACAATCTCTAAATACATATAAATACTTTAGAAAAGTTGTTAACTTAGAATGATCTAAATCAATAAGTGCACTAACATTGTTCATATTCCAATATAGTGAGTAAGTTAAACTAATTGACATCTGAAACTTAAAATTCCAATTGGGTGAGTCGTAGAACTCAATACATAACTATTGCATACATATAATCAATTGCTACACCACATATATGCACAAAATTTACTAATGCAACAATAACATTTATTAAGATATATATATATATATATATATATATTCAAAACCTTGATAACTAACACTCAAAATAACTCATATTTCACTTCTTCATATGTAACCCTATTGTTTACCTCACAAACTTGCAAAATGATGATGTTATTTCCAAGCGTATGCCCTATTATCATCTCATGTTGTCACCTATTAACATGTTAAAATACCCTAAGTTAAGGAGTAAATTTATAAAATAATAACAGGAATTTAAGTGATTAATATGGAGTTTTAAGTAAATGAAGTAAGAAGAGTAATTTAGGTATTTCAAAACTGTAATTGTTTTAATCTTTGAGTAAGGGTAAGTGATTATTAAATTACCAAATAACCTTAGGCATAATTAATTTAGTAAGGGTATTTAGGAAATATATTTTCTAAAATTCTTATAAAGGAGGGTAATAGATAAATATATAATTATTGAAATAACCTTAACCTATAGTTAACCAAGTAAAGGTAATTTAGTAATTTAGTTTGCTTAATAAGGAGCATATTACTAACTTTCTTCCTTTCATTTAATTAAGTGAAGGTGGTTTAATTTATTAAATTATCGAGAAATAGGATTAGGTTATTGAAAATGAACTAAATTTTAAAATTAGAAAAAAATATAAAACCTCCCTACTAACGTCTCTCACTCTACTCACATTACTTTTATAGTATTAAGGGTTTAATTCTTTTCAATTTGAAATAGTCAATCAATTTCATTACTTCTAAGCATGCTAGAAGCGTTTTACATGGAAGTATTCTAAGAGAATTCTATAATTTGGTAAACCTTCTAATAGATACTTTTGTTGAATAGTGGATGAAATGCAACCATCATAAATATGTTTTTAACTCTTCTTTTGGCTTTTAATGCATATGAATTCTTAAGTAGGCTTCTTTTAACCCAAGCTCATAGGCAAGCCTAAGTGCACAAACTAATTGAAGAGGACTTAGAATCATAAAGTCAATTCAACAATCCTTCAACGAGCCAAATCTCTCTAAAGTATTAAATAAATAGGCCCAACATCGTGAACCCTTCAATGAGCCTAAAGTCGATTCATTGTATGATTCTGGGCTTACCCCATTACCTCTGCACATACATAGTTATGTGACTCATTATATTGATGTGCAAATGGAACTTTTAAATGGTAATTCAAATGAATTAGTACTTACAAAGCAATGAGAAGGATTTGCAATAATTAAAAACATAAGGTGTACAAATTTGATAAGTTGTTATATGGACAAAGCAGGCACATAATAATGGCACAAAAAATTATATAAGATATATTAAACTTTTGAAGCTTTTTCCCATGCAATAGAGTCCAAAATATGACCATTGAATCACCCTTAAACTTAAATTGAACTAGTGTTGCTTATAAAAGATGAACTAAACTGAAACAAAATTGGAGGAACTACAAAACATGGTTCTTTTATACTTTGATTTGGTCTATGGTTTAGTTTAGGTTCAGTTTAAGGATTGAATCGAATTGAACCGCTTGAGTTGAACCAATCTTCTTCTTATCAAAAAATAAAAACAAGTGACATTTTCTAGTTTTAGACATTATTAACATTTTAATCAAACCTTATCTAGTTTTTGCTCTTTATCATCACTTATCTCAACTTCTACCACCTTCATCTCTTTTCTCTTAAGCATATTCACAAGCCTTCATTATCATTTAACGTGAGACCCCAGTCTTCGACTAACTATCTAGGACTTGGAATGGTAGCACATTCCAAATAAATATATAACTTAGAAAGAGAGGAAATGAAGTGCTAATAAGAAGTACAAGTCGCTAGCACAACTATGTAAAATAATTGTAGTTGTTGAAAATTAGTAGATTTAAGGTTCCAGAAAATATTCTCAGAATAAAATGAATTCTTACTATGAGGTCATAAAATTACAAAATGGCTTTAGGGAAGTTCACTTGGTAAGATAAAGTATATGAAATATTTAATTTAACAAAAGCTTAAGTTTTAATGATATTATTTATTTCTTTACAACCATACAAATTGCATTGTGATAATTAATGAATTCTCAAAAATGGATTATTTGGATTTTATATCTAATGAAATAACGTGAAATAATATAAGGAATATATAGACATGTAGTGTGAATATAGTTTGCATAAATATATATGTATTTATATATTGCCAGAATCACTTAAAATCTTAGGTATGTAATGTAAAATTAGATTAAAATTAACAAAGTAATAAACAAATAATAAAAAAAATGAAAGTAGAATTAGAGTAGATCCTTTTTGGATATGGCAATACTAGTGTAAGAATAAGGCAATATTTATGTGGTTTTTGGACACTTAGTATTTGTAGGAACATAATACATGCACTAAAAGAATAATCTACTAACCTAAATTCTTTAGCCTAAAACCCAAGAATAGCTTTTCTTTCCATTTTTTTTTTAGTCAGTTTGCGTTTAGGGAAAAATATAGAAAATCCTAAAAGGAGAGAAATTGGTTGAGGAAAATGTAAAAGAAAATATGGTGCAAATCTAAGGTTGATATGAAATGCATGTAACCACGCAATTTGGAATTGTAAACTAACCACCATTTGAAGGGAAATGCACTATCTTCACTAATCAACAAACACTAGGTTGCTAACGGTGGCTAAAAGTCCATATGTTGGCGAGTTTCCTTTTTGCCTCCAATTTTCGATTAACTTCTAAAAATAACAAATGTTTTCCAAAGATTATGAAACTTAGTTTTCCTAAGTAATTTCACATGTAGAATTTAAATATCAAAATAGATTTTGCAAATTCAAAGAGGAAATATGAGATCCTTAGGAAACCAAGTTAAAAAATAATTTTGTAACAACTTTCTAAATTAGTAAACGATGTTGTTTCTATACGTATTTTTGCAAATAAGTTCCTTAAAGGGGTCTATTTTAATGTTATATAAATACTTTTGAAAAATTATGAAGTTGGATCTTGGGCATTTTGGAATAACATTGAAAGTGTGAGTTAAAAATGTGAGAAATGATATTTCATTCAGTTATTTGATTTACATATGATATAATCTAGTTATAAAAGAGTTTCGGATATCAAATTATTTTAGTGGAGTGAAGAAACAAAGGGAGTGGATGCTGGAATTGGATGATTTGATGATTTAAGAAGTTTGTCATGTAGGTCAGAATATGAGTTAGAATGGGCGTTAGAATGTTAATCAAGTGATTATGTGAAATAGCTTAGAGTGCAAATTGTAGGTCCAAAACTGGTTGATTGATTTCTAGATTTGCATACGTGTTTTCACAGCAATTCTCTATATCCTTTAAATATGTTTAGCTAAATAGTTAACTTAAGTGGTACATTGGTAGTACTATAGCAAATTAGACGATTGATATGTGTTTTATTAAAGTCTTACATCTTAAGATTAGAATAGTGTGAAAAGGAAATGAAATATGACAATCTATATCATGTTGAAGAAGTTTGAAATTATATTAGAATGTGTGCTAGAAGGACCTTATATGTAGGGGTGAGTTAGAAACTGAGTTAAAAACTAGGTCAAAAAGTATTTTGAGCTAAAAGTATTTTATAAAGAATAACACTAAGACCTAAACCTTAAAGTGTAAGTAAGTTAATAACCTTACTTATACCTAACCTACATTGACTTAAGTATCATACACATTTTATATAGGTAAAGCTGGCCTAGGAAGGGTTACGGGATCAAGGATAAGAATTGGGGACATTTGCTAAGTAGCCCAATTAAGTGGATTTACTTATATTAAGAGTAGATTATATTTGCTCATACAACTTACTAACTTGCTTGGTTGCGATTACCTTAATTGAGTGTTGTACAAGTATGACATATTGAATAATGAGTCATCAAGTGCCTTATGAACTGCTTAGTTTATGTTGATTGGATGAGTTGGGCTTGGCTATTAACTATGATGACTATAGTTGTGTAAATTACTTGGTTTTATTTGACCTTATAGATCTATGTATTGTTTAGTTGTAATTGATGATGTGGACTAGTATTATCAGGGATAAGAAACTAAGTGTTGACTACTAACCCCACCTCCTAAGGTGTTCAATTAAGTGAACCTAATACTAAGGTCTTAGAGACTGAAACGTAAAAGAAATAAAGCAAAGCTTGGCTAATAAATTAATGAATAAGTTTTCTTATGTTTCTTGGAATTGCTTGATTTTTCTAGTTATACGGATGATGTATTTGTGGCATAGCATGAAAGTAACCTATGAGTCAACTTTTCTAAGACTAGGTTTTTACTAAGTTAAGTTTTATCTTGAAAACCAAATTCTTGTTAAGTAAACAATTTATTTTCTAAGAGCTTAGTTTTATAATGTAATCATCTTGGTTTATAAAGACTGGTTTTCAAGTATATAAAATTTCATAGCATAAGCTAGGTTGAGCTTGTTAGGCTCTTCTCCAAGTTCTTAAATTTGATAATTCAAATTCCTAGCAATGTTAGCTACTCAAATGTTTAGGTTTAGGATTGGGCCTAAGCTAGGATATCGACGCCTATATATGTCAGGTGCATGAGTATGGTACGCGTATGTTATATTTGCAATTGCTTTGTTGAGAAGAAGTGTGTTGGGATTAGAATTGTTAGTTTGATATGTGTTTGTAATGGGATGCTGTTTTATATTATTGCTTGTTTATCTGCTTTCACGTAACTTACAGTAAGCTAAGGGAAGTAGGGATCCACAACATGAGAGCAAGGGGAGCTAAGTATTGTATAAAATTCTATAGTTGTGATACTTTGAATATGTCTCACTATTGTAAAGATTTCCACTGTGATTTGTTATATGGAATGAGAAATGTTTTGGGAACAGAAGTTTCGTATTGTTGGATGTAAAGTGAATTATAGGTTTTGCTTTATCTTTAACTCAAGGATGGCTGTAACAAACCATCTTTAGGTACCAAAAGTAAAGAAAACATTTTAAGTAAACACCTAGAAGGCAATACATTACACTTAAGATGCAATTCCACTACAACATAATGTTATATGGTTTGAATTCTTATGTGATACTCCTAAACAATAATGTAGCAATTCGATTCATTAGGAGTCTAAATCAAACCATTTTAAATGTGGTTTGAACCAAATCAAACCTAACCTTAAATACCTTTATACCTTGTACCTCTATATTGTAGGTTGTAATTGCTAAGGTACCTTATATGCTGTTATTAAATGTATAATATATCATACATGACTTGAAAAATATTTTCAATAAATATAACTAATATTTAAGTAACCTAGTCAATTACAAATCTTAAGAATTTATGGAAAAAAAAAGTAATTGTTATGCTATGAAATTGGATGATGTGGTCATGTTCATCCCTTAATAGGAACATGAATGGTTTAGAAATTGCTATTAAATGTGTAAACAAATCTTCCAACTCTTATGATAAAACCTTTATTCTTTTACAATCTCTAAATATAATAAATATTATGGAAAACTTGTTAATTTTGAATGATTGGTACCACCTATTATTTAATAGTTGCACTTGTGACATTCTTATCCTATTTTGCTTAGTTAAGTCAAACTCATCAACATCTAAAACTTAATCCAAATGAGTAAGTCATAGAACTTGGTAAATAACTATTGCACTCACATAATCAAATGCTGCACTACATACTTACCCAAAATTTACTATTGCAACAACTAACTTCAATATATTATATATTTATTTAATTTAAAATTTGATAACCTTAACGATAAGTGCTTAGAATTACTCATATTTCACTTTTATATTTTTATTCTTTTTAATTTTCTAGGTTGATGAAAATAGGAAAATATGCATTTTTGGACTTTTAAATATGTCATTTGTATTACCAAAGGGTTACGTAACATCCAAAGAGATATATCTTCATTAAACTAAATGCTTTAGACAAGTGGTGACATATTATCGGTGAAAAAATCCAACTAAACTAACAATAGTAGATAGAGTTAGTCTAGGTAGTATTACTGACCCTCCAAGGTCTAATTAGATACTAAAATTGCCAATTTCAAAGTTTAAGTAATTAATTTGAAAATCAACAAATAAGTATCAAATGCGACATAAATCTTAAAGTAATGTTGCATGATATAATAAAAATGGTCTTTCATAAATCCATCAAATTCTCACACTATGTTTCAAGCTCCATCTTTAATTCTATCTTTACAAACTAATCCCTCAATTCATATTTGAGCAAGATGAGGAAAAACAACAAATATATGAACAAAACATATTTGTTAATTCATCGTAACTGCAAACATTTGTGTAATAGTCTGACATGCTAATGTACAACATGCACTAATATACTACATAAGCAACCTTTCGGTAACTATAGTATCAACCTATATGGGTTCAAAACGAAGCAAGCAACGCTTCCTCTATTTTCTTGAGGTTACCTTTCTTTTCCAGAGGTCACCTAAATCAAATAGAAATGTACTTAGTCAATGGCTTGCCAAAAGTCATCTCATTGTTGGTCCAATGGCACTCAAAAGGGTTTTACAAAAACTTTGAGCTAATGGCTAACCAAGTATCCTATACTATGGGCTCACAAAGTTTTGGGTGGACTAACCACTAAGAACAAGAACAACTAAACTTGAAGTTGATGACTTCACAAAACATGCAAGTCCTAAGATTCATAACTAAGCAAATAACGCTTAGCGACTCAAACCAATTGATTAGAGTACAATCAATGCAATCTATGTGACATAAAAGCCAAATTGTATAGATTAAGCATCATTTGCTTATAAAAAACGAAGCTTCTATAAATATGTTCCTTAGATCATTTCATGTCATACCATGAATGCAATTAAGCTCACTAATTAATATTTAGCAAGACCAAGAACATAATCATACAATTTAGTCCTACCTAAACATATATTCAGACATGTTAAGTCACTAAGAATTTTTATAACTCTGCTATCAACAAGACATGTCCTATCCAAATATATACATATATTAAAGTTACGGATATTCACAATGTTTACATATATACTGTAATATTTCAAATCAATATATTAATAGTTTTTCATTTAATAAGCAAATATTATATCAAACAGAATAGATTGCACTTAGTGAATTATTGGAGATACATGAAAACCCAAATGTAGCTATACTATATTGTAAATGCTATGTAATTATGAGACTTATTATTAGTACATTTTCTTCTATGGGCTCCTTGAAGGTATGCTCGACCCATATCTAATTAAACTAAGAGGATAAAGAAAGAGAGTCACAGAAATAGACATAATAAGATCATATTTGTAGGTACCTCATCAAATCTAAGATATGGAAGACTTCCAAAAATCCCACCTGCTTAATCTATCTAGACCTCCTCTTTACTATAAATACCCTTAGACCTCCTCTTAGTAGGGGAATTGACATATGCTACTATCTCTTTATACTATTTGTTTATTATTAATCACCCTACTAACTCGAGTGTCAAAGTGCATAAGCTAAAGTCATCTCCAATGGTCCTCAATAATGTATACTTATTATTTATGCAAGCTTAACCAAAACGTATTCAGGCAGGATCTTTAGTTGAGAACCTACTATCAACGAAGTCTAAGGGGGTGACACTTATTTAACTTTGTAATCCTCTTAAACATATAAAAATATTATAATTTACATGAAAAAGTTACAAATGGAACTTTTCTCCTTTTAAACTCTCATGTCATCATATGGTTGATTTAGATAGTAATTATAATAAAAACTATTTATTTTATTAATTTGCTAGTTCGGTGGTTTTGAAAAAATGATTATAATGACTACCAAACTCATGCTGTTTCAAAATCTAATTATACATTTGCAGAATTTAGTTATTAAGTATCTTATAATAAAAACTAAAAGTCGAAAGAGCATTGTTTAAATTTTCAAAATTTCCTCATAAATATTAAGCATAAAGAAGTAAAGTATAAAAATTACTCACTAAATTAATCATAACAAATTACTCCATTAAAATATACATTAAATTAAGGCTAAATTGATTTCTAAAAATTATATGGGCTGGTTCAATCATTTTAAAAATTAAAGAAAGCAACTATCGAATTTTGAAATCACTAATCTACTACTATCCCCTGGTTGATTGACTAGCTAGTACTCAGATGGACCTTGAAAGCAAAGTTGGGTGATCATTAAAACCACAATTCTTAGCAAAACCATGCCCATTTGTAAGCTCCTGAAGCTTGTTCCTTAGTTGTCCTCAATATTAAATGCTTGACTTGACTTATATGAAGGAATCACAAGCCCTTTTCAAGGTTCTTGTGTAATAAGGTTGGTGCTCCTACTCATGTGGGTTTGGTTGTTGCAATTGATGTTGTTCTCCCACCTGGCAACATTGATCTTGACCCCTACACACCTCTTTCTTCTAAGTCTTGAACATTCCAACCAAGATTAACAAGGGTATTGTTGAAATCATTACCTCTATGGAATTCATCTAGAATGGTAATATGGTAAGCACTTTCGAGGCTACCCTTCTTATAAAGCTAGGTATCAAGTTGTTCTCATATGATCTTATCATGCAACAAGTGTATGATAATGGCCTTATGCTTAGTTTAGAGGTTCTTGACATCATTGAGGATGACCTGATGGGGAAGTATGGTACTGGTGTCTCCATGGTTACATAAGTGTCCTTTACCCTCTTATTCCCTATACCTATTGCTACTCTCCTCATTATCATCAGTGGATATAAAAATGTTTTAGTTGTTTCCATCAAAATTGAGAACTCTTTCTTATAGGTTGAAAAAGTAAAGGAGTAAGTTGAAGACCTATGCAATTATTCTTGCTATTGCTGCAGCTACCCCTATGGATGCTAATGCTACCTTTACTACTATAAACCCTACCAGTTTTCGGATTCAAACTCGGAGTCAATCAAAAGAGTCATTGGATAATCTATAAAATTGCCTGATATATATTGATATAAAACCCTAGAAGACACAAAAGAACCCTAAGTGATAAATATGAAACCCTAAAAGAGATGGAAACTCTAAATCATAATCGTACACATAAAACCCTAAACCTTAATATGCAAGAAACCCTAAAGTGGCTACAAAACCTTAGTAGACCTCTTAAAACCCTAATTAAATGTCTAAAACCCTAATATAACTAATGAAACCTAATTATATGGCTAAACTACTCATTAAATATAAGTGATTTTGCGAATTGCTTGAAAACCCTAAATACTAACCTTGCACACAATCCAACAACTGTAAATGGTTTCGAACATTAGTTTAACCTAAGGAGTTGGATAGTATAAGTTAACAAAGTTATTTGAAGTAATAAGATATGACAAAACTCTAAACTAACCCTAATTACACTTAATTTTCTTAATTGTACTTAAACAAAATTAAGTATCTTAATTATGCCTTAATTCGATAACTAACCCTCATTATATTGTATTTAATAAGTAGATAAGATTCATTAATGGGAAGGCACCAAGGGAATTATTTTTAAAATCAAAGGACAATATCCTTTAGGGGACAAAATCTTTCCCTAATTCGCAAAAAGCAAATAAGGTATAATTGTCCTTAAAAGGAGACTTATACCCTAACCCAAAAATAACCACCCCTTGTTCCCTTTGACTACCCTTATGCTGGGAACCCATTTGGCCTTCCTTTGCCTTATTTTTCTTTTCATCACTTACTAAAAACTCTTAAGAACTCTCTAAAACAAAACCCTAAGACATCCCCTTCCATCTCTCTCTCACCACTCTCTTCCACTTTACTACCAACCCTTTTTCCCTCAAATCACTACATGTCACCACCAACCATCACTTCCCACACTAATGTGTCTCTGGGATTGAATGCATGGAGAGGTACTACAATGAAGCAAACCAAAAACAACAGAAAAAGTTAGCAAAATTCAGGTAGCTACCAAATAGATATGATGCACCACTCGATCTTATTCTACTTACAATCCGCTGGATATAATACATTAGTCCAAATTGAGGGGTCACTTGCCACTATTCCTTGCTAAAGGAAATAGATAAGAGTTGAATGATAACGAGAACACTAAGGTTACTCAAATGAATAATTTTGTATTTCAAGAGATGATGATCGTTCGTATATAAGAAAGTGAGGGTTTATATACTCATCCATTAGGGTTACTTTACATGTATGAAAAGACAAAAGAGTATTCTACAACTAGGTTATATAAATAATACCAAAAGGGGTAAAATGGGCAAAGAATATTCAGTATAGAAGAGAAAAGAATTATTCTAGAATATTGTGTTAGAAGACATGTGTCGCTTAGTAGCTAAACATTAAGAATATGATATAAAGTAGGCGGAAACAAGAAAGTGTTGTAATCAAGGGCTGACCTAATTTGAATTAGGTTAAGGACCAAACAATTCTTTTGAAAAGGATTTAGTTCTATTCGGGGTTGGATGTCGGTGGTCGGGTCGAGAGCTGGCCTTGACTATTCTTAGGTAGTCTTCTAGGACAAAGCGTAGTTGTAGAATAGGGACAAATCAGGCACATATAAGGATCTGATAGTCGAGTCGGTATTAGATCAACTCAGGATAGGAATACCTATCTTAGCTATAGCTTAGAGTTAGTATCCTTCGAGCGAGTCCTTAAAGTCTTCTAGCTCAATTGGGTGTGATCAGTCAAAGGGTTTGATTCTTATCATCTACTTGGGGGTTAGGAAGATTTGTCCTCAAATTTAGAGTGGTCTCTGCTCTTACTTCTAGGGTGCTTATAGGGTCTTCTTCTGTTAGTTGGTGAAGGATCAAATTGAACACATTAAAGGTGGAAGAAACTCCATAGTCATCAAGCAACTCCATTTGGTATGTGTTGCGGTTGATTTTATTCATGATCTTAAACGAACCATCAGCTTAAGGAGATAGTTTATTCTGTCTTAAGTGTGGGAATTGTTCTCAACTGAGATGTATCCATACCAAGTCTCTTAGGTTGGAAGAAATAGTTCAGCAGCCTCGGTTACCAATTTCATTATACTTCTTATTGAACTTGGTAATCTTCCCAGTTACAGTTTGGTGTAGTTTATGTAGTTCTTGAGCTCGGTCTACTCTAGATTAACTCTCTTCAATAGAAATTGGGGTACCAATCACATCTAGGGGAATGGTAAGGTTAAGGCTATAGACGATCTCAAATGGAGTCTTCCCAATAGTATTATGGATAGTTTGGTTGTATACAAACTGTACAACTAGTAGGCATAGATCCCAATACCATAGGTTCTTTCCCATGATAGCTCTAAGCAGATTACCTAGTGTCTTGTTTACCACTTCAGTCTGGCCATCAGTCTGAGGGTGGCTATTGGAGCTGAATACAAGTTTAGTTTCAAGTCTTCTTTAAAGAGTCATCCAACAATAGCTCAAAAATTTAATATCCTGATCTGAAATGATAGTCTTTAGTACTCCACGTCGGCTCGAATTATTAATATTTAGAACTCTCTCACATAGTCGTCAACAGATCGACTTCCTTGGCGAAGTACCTACAACTTTAGAAACGTATCTTATAGGTAAGTCTCGAGCATAAATCTACCTCTTAATAACCTCTTTATCTCTTCCCAAATTCTAACACCTCGTCTTCTATCTCTTACTCTGACTACATTCAAAATTTTCCACTATATGGTGGCATACCCAATAAACTTTAATGCAACAAGTTAGACTTTAACAGTATCTTCATACTTATAATATTCAAATACTTTCTCAACCTTCTCTTCACACTACAAGTATTCATCTGTATCTCCACTTCTACCGAAGGGCGAGATGTGAACCTTGACATTGTCTAGTCCTCGAGGAACTTAGTATCCTCGTCCCTACGCTCGATAGTAGTCATTTCTTCTTCACCAAACTCTTGAACATCTAGCTCCTCATCATCTTCCCCAATCTGCTCCAACTCCAGTCTTCGTCTAACAGCTCTATTTATTACTCCTCCAACTCAAGGCAGTCAAATTAGGTGATTGGTTTGATTGCTTTGGCCATAGTATCTCTCAGTGGCATCATCTTGTTGGTTTCATTGCTGTATACCTTAGGGTTGTTGCATATTAACTTACATCATTGTGACTAGACTCTTAATAAGGTTTATGAGTCTGTCAAGTTTGTTGTCAATGGATCTTAAGGTGTTACTACCATTATGACTGTGACTAAGTTGAGCACCACTACCCTAGTCACCAATAATTCCCTAAACACTTAAACTTGACATGGTACAGTACTTCTCAAATGGAATAACAACTTGCTAATAGCTTTAAAACTTGATAGCTACTTAAATAGAATAGAGAAATAAAGTAGGAACTGAGTAACAATGAAACTACACTTACAGTCAAACATACTACAGTAACTACAGAAAAAACATAGCATCCACTACCAGTAAAGCAAACCCAAACTTCGCTACAACTTCGCACACTCCCTTATGGAACTGTGCTTTGATACTAGCAAAGCTGATACATATCTGGGGTCAAACACATGGAGAAGCACCATAACGAAGAAAACAAAAAAAATAGAAAAAGTTAACAAAATCTAAGTAGCTACCGAATGGATATGATGCACCACTCGATCCTATTCAGCCTACAATCTGCCGGATATGATACATCAGTCTAAATTGAAGGGTCACTTGCCATTACTGCTTGCTAAAGAAAATATATAAGAGTTGAATGATAATGAGAACATTAAGGTTACTTAAATGAATAATTTTGTATTTGAAGAGATGATGATTGTTCGTATACAAGAAAGTGAGGGTTTATATATCCATCTACAAGGGTTATTTTACATGTATGAAAAGATAAAAGGATATTCTACAACTAGGTTACATAAATAATACCAAAAGGGGTAAAATGGGCAAAGAATATTTAGTGTAGAATAAAAAAGAATCATTATAGAATATTGTGTCGAAAGACACGTGTTGCTTAGTGGCTAGATATTAGGAATATGATACAAAGTAGATGGAAATAGGAACGTGTTGTAGTTAGGGGCCGACCTAATTTGAATTAGGTTAGGGACCAAATAGTTATTCTAAAGAGGAGTCAGTTCTATTTAGGGTTAGATGTTAGTGGTTACGTTGGGAGCTCGCTTCAGCTATTCTTAGGCCATCTTCTTGGATAAAGCATGGCCGTTGAATAAGGACAAATCGAGTGCATGTAAGGATCTGATAGTCAAGTTAGCATGAGATCAACTCGGGATAGGAATCCCCGTATCGGCCATGGCCTAAAGATAGTATCCTTCAAGTGAGTCCTTGGACTCCTCTAGCTTGGCTATACGTAATTGGTCTGAGGAGTTGATTCCTATCATATACTTTCTTCCCTCACTCCCCCACCCAACGATACATACACCCGGTAAAAACACCCTACAAGCCTATGTCACACTTGAAGGAAAGCAAGGCCTCATCATAACTCTTCACCATAATTCCCCTAAAGTTTATGGCATGTTCCTGTATTTTAAGTTCTAAAATTCTTATTTGCAAACATGTCATGATAATGTAGTGCAGAATAGTGATGGAAAAGCATTGAGAATTCTTATACATGGCTCATTAGTTAAAGTAAAGCACTAATGTACATGGAAGTATAGAGATAAGTAGGAAAAACCCTAGAACCCTAATTTTCCCTTATATGCCACCACTAAAAGGGGATGCTCCCTCCAAGATATGGCATATTTATGCATCTCAATGACCTCACTTAGTGAAAAACTTAGTTTAGAAGTGATTCAAATGCACTAAAGTGGGAACTACATGTAGAAGGTGATGGAAGACTTGGAAGGCACCTTGGATGCCACAAGTAGAGAAGGATATAAGGTGCAAATTTTGATTTAGTAACTTAATAACATCATTATTAGCTAGTGATAATTTAGGATTAGGACTTCATGAACAAAGTTTGGTAGGCTAATGTTTGGTTAGAGGCCTAAATAGGCTTAATTTGTGATTTTGACCTAAGGAACTTAATTGAAGGCTTAATAATAAGTAAGCACCAGATCTAAATATATACAAAAAATGGAGTATTTTATGAGGTTGTAATAGATTAAGGCCTACAAGAATAAATAGAATTAAGATTAGGGTCTTAGGATGTGATTTAAGCCTAAACCTTATTAAAAAGCCCAAAACAAGACCCATAATGCAATTGAGAGAATCTAATAGAAACTTAAAAGAAGAGTATTAAAGGCCTAACAAGTCCATTATGCCATTTAGAGAGGAGCCCATTAGGCTTAGGTTGAAGTTATTGTAAGAAACTAGCAAAAAGGACCTAATTTGGCCTATAGAAGTAAACCTAAGACCAAATAAAAAACTTTAAAAGATGATTCTGAAAAGTTTACTTAAAATTCACTAAGCTCAAGAATCCATAAAGAAGGTTTAATACCCAAATCTTAACCTTAAGCCCAAAACAAGGCCTAAAAGCCATAAGAGTCAAATAACAACCTTTGACCATCAAAATTGTTTGGCATAGTCCATAAAATTGTAGGTCTAATACAATTGAATGGACCCCACCATATGATAGAAAACTTTAAAAAGATGAGTGTCGACAATGAGAATGCTGAAAATAGACTTAAAACGAAAAATTTATGGCCAAAATACAAAAGAAGGAAACATAGGTAATTATGCTGAGATAAGTTAATAAATTAGTATAAAATAGGGACCTTACTTACTAAAATTACCTTCTTCAAGTGACTTTGGTATAGAGATTTACTTGATTGAGGACTATTTAGAATACTATACGTCATTATTGAGTGAGTACATCGACCCCTATTATATGTTGTTTTTGCTTATAGTTTAGTGCACCATTAAATTATATGACTAATATAAATCGATATGCTTAAGGTGCTGGGGAACTTGCATGTGTTTGAATTTGGATGCAATTGCATGATAATATACTATAATATATTGGAATACGCCTGGTTATTGCATTAGTTATTTATTAGGACATCGGAGTATCTGCTTTTATATATTGTTTGGTTACGCATAAACCAGAGCAAGAGATCATGCTTTATTAGATCCATATTCTCTATTATATGATGTGTTGTTTTCATACAACAAATTCATGCAACATGTTCTTGGTTTGACCCTTTGGGAACTACATAGCTTTAAGGAGTGCCACTTGCTTAAGGTTGATCCATGTCTACTACTTTAGGTCAAAACAAGTAAACTGATATTAGATAGGATACGAAGACCCATGTCTTGATTTTCCTAAATAATTTCCACCTAGACAATGGTGGCATAAAATTGTGTTTTATATAGTAGTCTACAACCTGTATATGATCTTTGCATTGCATATGTTTGTCTTTGCATTCATATGCTTGTTTAAATAACTTCCTTGAACCTTGTTTGTTAATAAGATAAGAAGATTACTCTCTAAGTAGTGGTAGCTTACCACCCCTCCCCCCCCACCCCCTCTATCCTTATGGTCTATTGATTGTAGACTAACTTATGGTTGGAGTCAAGCTAAGAGATGCACAAGGTTATTGGATTGGATGCAAAGACCCATGTCTTGATGTACCTAAATACTTTTCACCTAAACAATAGTAGGAGTAAAACCAAGCTTTATATAGTCGACCTTAGGCTATATATGATCTTTGCATTGCATATGTTTGTCTTTGCATTCATATGCTTGTTTAACTTGCTTAAACGTTGCCTATTAGTAAGATAAGAAGATTACTCACTAAGTAGTGGTAAGTTACCTCCCTTATATTTTATTGATGTAGAGTGACTTATGTTTAGAGCCAAGCCATGAGATGCCTAAGGTTATTGGATTGGATGTGAAGACCTATGCCTTGATGTGCCTAAATACTTTCCACATGGACAATGCTGGGCATAAAATCGTGCTTTATGCAATCATCCGTAGGTTGTATATGATCTTTGCATTGCATATGTTTGTCTTTGCATTCATATGCTTATTTAATTAACTTACTTAAACCTTACTTGTTAGTAAGATAAGAAGGTTACTCACTAAGTAATGGTAGCTTACCCCCTTATATTTTATTGATGTAGATTGACTTATGGTTGGGGCCAAGCAGTAAGATGCTCAAGATTAATAGCACTAACTTTAAAGATGTCAGAGGAAGGAAAACACAAGTGAATCTTTATTATATATTTGGACTTGTAGTTTTTACTTTATTTTTAATTCATTAGCAGTCCTGAATTACTATAGTTATCATTGTGGTATAACTTGTAAACTTATTTAGGGGGCAACCATCCTTGAAATCTTGTATTAAACTTAAAGTTGATGTTTATCCATTTAATTATCATGCCTTGATATTACATGATAAGAATCGTCTTGTAAAGGCTAAGGTTTTGTGATTGCCTTATGTAGTACGAAAGAAGTTTTTGATCAATAGTAGAGATTGATCTTGGATCTTCTCATAGTACATGACAGTACTACCATGACTAGACGCCCCTTAGGTTGTGACGACTGCTGCTACCAATGAGGAAGAAGGAAGAGCTAGATGATTAGTCTGATGAACATATGGGTTTTAGTTCATTTGATTAGGTTGTTTCATAGTTTTCATAGGACCTTGTCAATCTATTACTTAACTTTCAAATTTTCATTTTTTTAATGGTTAGATCATCATGTTTATTTCTTAGGCTAAGCTTTTAGCAAAAAAAAAAAATGTTGGGTTTTTCTTGCGGGTCTAGTCCTTTGTTAAGGACTTGAATGTTCTTTTTCTTTTTCTTTTTAATTTTTTATGTTAAATTTCCAATTTTTCAATTGCAGGTCTTATTCTCAAGAATAAACATAAGGATAAAGTGAAGAGATCTTTCAATTAGAGAGGTCCTTAAGAGGTTGATGTGGTTTTTAGGGACCTTAAAAGCGGTCCTTAGCATTTTAGATGTTCTTATAAGTTTCCTTTTTACTGTAAAGACTAGTAGAATGGGAATTGGAAACTAGTGAAGAAATATGGCCTATGGTTTGTCTTGGGCCAAGGAGTTCTTCTTTTGGAGTGTAGTTCTACTTCAACTCCTTTTAATTATGTTAGTCCATTTATAGTAGGATCTTACAATCTCTAAAGTGAACTTTAACATTGAATTAACAACTGGGAAAAATATGAAATTAACAAAATAAGGCATAGTGCAATTAGATCAAAATAACAAGAAATCATATTTTGATAATAAGAAAGAAAACAAATTACAAAGAATCTAAGGCTTATAATAATTGAATACTAAACATCAAGAAAGCAAAGAAGGAAAGGAAGAAGAAGAAGAAGAAGAAAAAGAAGAAGAAGAAGAAGAAGTCATCTAAAAACCTAACCTAAGACTGAAAAGATAAATAACTAATGATGTCCAATGTTATAACCAATTGTAATGGTATGGCCTTCATATATTTATATGAGTAGAGCAACTTCAGAGTTTCAAATATCTTCAAAATAAGGAAATCCATAAGAAATAACATGTTCATGCCCTAGGTTTATGCCCGTGATTCATGGGCATGATCTTCTCTATAAAAAAATTGCAAATAACTGAAATAGGAGATTTTCCATGATTATTAAAATCACATGTCTATTCATATGTTTTTATGAGTTTACAATTCTAAAAGTCCTTTTTGAGGTAAATCATGTACAAAATCACTATTGAATAAACTATTGGTGGAATTGTGATTTTAGGAAGACGATTGTACTAGTTGATAGTTCTATTGGTCTATGCAATTCTATATGATTATATTTGATTTGGAAGGAATGAGCTATCAAAACTAAAATAAAGAACTAGATTTTTGCAATTCAAAGTAAGCAAATCAAAATTGTAAGTGAAATGACATTATATTTGCATTTTTTTTAATTTAATTAATTACATTACTAGTTTATCTATTTAAGATCTATCATAAAAAAATGAATAAATTGAGGAAAAAATATATATAATTTATCAAATGATGATTTGTTAAGTATCCTTATAAGTACAAGAGAAAAGAAAAAGAAATGAACATAATATTTTTATAGAATGTTAGTGTACTTATATATATAGAAAGCTATGGCCTTACAAACTAGGATTGAAAATAATTAAGAGATTCTTGACATTAGTACTATTAAAGAGAAGTACAAACCATTACTTCAAAAGACTTAAAACATGAAGATATGGATATTATTAGTAGTATTACCATTGATGGTTAGCAGTAAAGATAATAATAATGATCATAATGATTATGTTATAACTGCTTGTAGTAATTTTGTTGATGACCGAATAGTTGCTCATTAATGTTTTATTTTAGTTTAGTATTTTATCATAATAATTTATGTTTTAATTAATTTATATCAATACTAATATTTATGTTTTAGTTTTATACATTAGCATAACAGTTTATGCACAATTTTCGTACCATAACTTATATTATGGTCAAAATTTATATTGAATTTCTTTATAGTTTTTAAAATCTAATTTACGCTAGACTTAGAAACTTATGTTTCTATGTTCCAGCTCTAAGGAACCCTTGGTGATTATAGGTAGCATTGCTAATTTGACAAACTTGAGGTTGATACTCAAGGTTCATACCCATGATCCTGCTTATGATTTTCTCTAATCACCAATTCCCCCTTATTATCTTACTCTATTGGACATGATTTCAATTCATAAGCAACACTTGTGGGTGTTTAATTAGTTCAAAACTTGATTGAATTCTTTAAACAAAGCTTGAAATTCAAATATAAACAAATCAAGCACTAAAATCACTAAAAATACCCAAAAAATATATAAAACACTATAAAAATCACTTATACAAATTGGTATAATTTAGCACTTATTAGAGAGCTCAAATCTGGTTTCTTGAAGTGTCTAATTACAGTTGGTACCACTCTGTCTTGAGTTTGCCATGGCTTTTAGAGTTGCTTGGCTTCTACTATGTGTTTGCCATGTAGTTGCTCAAGAAAAGTTACTAGTGCATGATAGTTACTATTGTGTCTATTAAGGATGAGTGGAGCATAGCAGGGTCAAGCTGACTAAAGGTTTAGTTCTTTTCTACTCATAGCTTAGAGTTGAAGCATACATATCAAATTTGATTATGGCTTGAAGCTTGAATTCGAAGCATACAAATTGGACTCAAGTGTAGATTAGAGCTCGAATTTCTCACTTAGATCATATGTATTGTAGCTTACCTTGATTGTGTACTTGGTTTAGTAAGAGTTAGTTCTTGCTTAATGCTAGTATGGATTAAATCAAATCTATCATCTGCTTAACTCTCAAGTCCAGCTACTATGCATCTGATTATTATTCTATTTGCTATTGTAGTTATTCTTGCTTAGCATGTATGTATAGGTTGGTGCTTGGTTGAGTCCTTGCTTAGCTTTGGAGCAATCTAAATAGTTTTGTATGAATTGGTGCGATTACTCAAGCATATAGATGAGGTATGGAGCCAAAGTCGCACAAAGTTACATAGGATAATATAGGGTTCTATTCAAAAGTGTTTAAATCAGTTTTGATGCAAGCTGTTTAGTGAATTTTCAAGGGGCGAAAAAGGAGTATTTTTCTTACATTATCAATTAATCTTAATGATGATACTTTAACTCGATTTCACTACTTTCAATAACATTTCCCTTTGTTGGCCCTTTTTTCCCTTCAAGCATCATGATAATGGCCTTATTTGATCAATTGTCAAAATATCTAATGAAATCAAAGGAAGGGACTATGAGTTATGACCTTTACAAGGCAACATATGAAAAGTTTTCATATCAAAATATATTAGGGAGAAGAACATAATTAAGAACACATCAAACAATTACATATTTTTGTTTACTATAGATGTACTAATGTCGATGTATGTTCTTCATTCTGTGATGTAATTTCTAGTAAAATAAAGTACGACCATTAAGTGGCACTATCTAATACTTTGGCGTGACTACTTCAATACCTAAGTCATCATAGATATAGAGCAAGAACCCTAATGAAAATGGAAGAGGGAAGTACAGAGGGAAAAGGGGGAGAGAGTATATGTGTATCTCTTTACATAGGGGCCTCATCTCCTACTTATAAGTGATAAGGCCAATATATTTTTGGAAAAATATCTCCCATTACATCTTATAGGGAGTCTTTTTAGATTAGGCAAGCTTTTTTAATTAAGTACATATGTATCTTTTTAGAGACTAGAGTGCATCTGATTTGTTAGAACTCATCCTCCCATATCTCAAGCAAACTGGTTTTAAGGCTTGTAGCTTATGTTTTAAAAATGCCTATTAACAAATTCAACAAAAAAAAGGGGTTTCTCTTATGGGTTCGGTCCTTTATTAAGGACTTGAGTTTTCTTTTTCTTTTATTTTCTAATGTTAAAAGTATAGTTTATAAACTCTAGGTCTTATTTTTAGAAAGGAAGTAGGAATAAAGTGAAGAGATCCTTAAATTAGAGAGGTTCTTAAGATGTTGATGTGACACTTATAGGAACCTAAAAGGGATGCTTAGCATTTTAAATGGTTTTATAAGTTTTCTTTTTACTATAAAGGCTGGTAGAATGGGAATTGGAAACTAATGAAGAAATATGGTGTACGGTTTGTTGTTGTTGAGGAGTTCTTTGTCTTCCATACTGTGTTGTTTCAATGGGTTTTAGAGGACACCTAATTTTTATGAGTAAGTAATTTGTTTGTAGTATTTGTTAAATGTAATATATGGTTCAAACTTATCTATCATATTATTATAACAATATTTAACAACTTTCATAGAGTAGTTTTTCAATACAAGAGAACATTATTTAATGACTTTATGAAATTATCTGTATACTATTGCCTTTTGAGTTATTTTCATAATTCAAAAGTTTTGGGTGGGGAGGCTGGTGGTGTGGGGTGGGGGCGATGGTAGTGGTAGAAAAATGTTGCTACATTTTTAGAAGACATTTCTTTGAAAAACACTTAAAAGCCAAAATAAAGTGGCTCTATTACAATGCTTGATTCTTGAAGCAATAGGTTTTCATATTATGATTTACATCAGATTTACTTGTATGTATATTTTAGGTATGGAGAAATCATGGCAGTGCTTGAAGTGTTTCTCCTTTGTGTATGTAGGTGGTTTTCAAGCTTTAGTGGTGGTTTTGTTGCTAATTGAGTTAGCTTTACCCTATGATCTTAAATGCATAATTGTTTGTTATAACCTAAGACCATGGGAGAAGCTCAACCCAAAAGACTATTGTAAGCCCTACTTTTAGTGAGCCTAAGATTTGATTAAGAGTACTTTCTGAATGTTCCCAAGGATCAACTAAACTAAGAACTTAAGTTTACATTTAGAAACTAATTAAATTTTTCCAATTCAAAAACCAATTATCAATAAAACCTGAGCTTAAAAAACTGCGAATTCTAAAGTCACTTAAAACCCTAAACCCTAAAACAATTAAGGAATTTTAACCCTAAGTAATTAATCGATAATTTAATTTGAATAATTTTATTCAACTTTAGAAAATTTCACAATTTTATAAAAATAAAATCATAAATTACAAAACAATGCAATATGAAAACCTTAAAACAATTTCCTATAAGACCATACCCTTATCTTCATGTCTAAGCCTTACACATAAATAAGTAGACCAACCAATCACCTTAGATGACTTATCAATTGAGAGTTGAAATTATTTATCAATTGATAACTTATTAAATTTTAGTGATAAGACATTTTCCTTATCACCCCTTTACTTATACTACATATGGATAATTTTTCACAAGATTTCACATGCTTAACTTCGTTAAATGAGACAAGACCATTCCATGACCCCAAAGGACACTAAATGGCATATTTGAATAAGGAGAAAAGGGGAGCCTTGCTCTTGTCTTTCAACCATCAATTACTTTCTCTTATACACCACTATTCACTCCTTAATGCTTACATCATTAACAGTTGCAATTGTTGACTTTTATATAAGCTACAAGACAATACTTTCAAGACATCTTAAATACTCATTTTCTCTCATTCCCAACCGGCCACTCTTCCCATTATTTCTCTCACTTTCAATTTCATTTTCACTTCTTCTTTCTCTTATTTGAAACAAACATAAAAGGAGAAACAACCTTACCCCACAAAATCAACTTTGCTACCATTTCTCCAAACTTCACTGACGACATTTCCTTCTCCTTTTCTTGTGTCATTTTCTTCCAACATTTAAGCTCTTTTAGAACCATTAGAACCTTCCACAAACCCCACTCTAAAGGATCAAACAACTTGGGTTTCCAAAAGGTTGAAAAAGGAAGAAGCAAAGTTTAGAGCTTAAGTGGAACCTTTGTGCATAATTACCGTATTTTGCATTAAGGACGAGTAAGTGTTTCTTGTGATTAGTGGGTTAGTGTTAATGTTAGGAGACTTTGATTTCTTAAAGATATAAGTATGATTTAAATTGTAATAATACCAAAGACCATCTTAAGAAACAAACTCATGAAACCCATACATGAAGTTGAAACATGAGCAAGTAAAGTTGGTGTTTTGTAAAAACACTTGTTTAACACTTTGAATGAAAGATTTTAAGTTGAGAAAATCATGAAACAAGAGCTTGAATGGAAGATGAGCATGCTGGACATGAGGATTCAAAAGTCTTTTGGGTGTTGATTTTATTTCCATTAAGTTAAACATGCTTAAATCTAGACTTAAGTTAAGGAAAAATTCATCACATGAAGTTTTATGAAGAAACCGACTTTATATGACATGAACTATGATATGGAAGTTGTAATAAGTATAAGATCTTCTATTTCTTTGTGTGAAGCATGAGTTAAACAATCATCTTACGGAAGAAAAGTTAAGTTAAGATTTGGATACAAGCAGTCTAAATGCATGATCTAACACCTAAACTTAAGGAAATGATGAAACAAGTTGAAAAACCAAGTGAGAACCCCTTGGAATCATCATGTCAAGATCTGGAACATGGGTAAAACACACTTAAAAAGATGATAAAAGTAAGTGAACAAAGTGAAAAGATCAACTAAAGCAAGTATAGTAAGTATACAAAACCTAAAACTCTCAAAACAATCCTAGAACTTTAAGTTGGGCCTTTATTAAAATTCTGACTAGCACTTCAAAACATTAAGAGAAGTTGTTTTAAAACCCATAAGAAATCTACCTAAGACTTTATAGGCCCAACAAAGTCATTAACTTTAGTTTGAACAAAAAACAATCTCATTTAATAACTTAAGCCTACTAAAGAGCCCATAAAGTGGTTGTTAACCTTAGGAGTACAAATCAAACTTGTAAATCTGATCTCAAGAAGTATTTTGAGCTTAAGATAAAATCTTAAGATCAAGCCCAAAAGATTTCTCAAGTTATCAAAAAGCCCAATTACCATATGAGGCCCAAAAGTACCCTAAAACATAAGGATCGCTACTGTTCTGACCCATGGATAGGTTTGCATGCCTCATTTCAAAAATCTAACCTCACAACATTAAGGTACACCTGAAAACAATGAAGATTGATTATAAGATCATAGAAATCGATTTTAAAACGAAAAAGTGATACGTGATTAAACTTTTATGTAAAAACCGGGAAAAGTTACGAAAACTAGTTAAGAGTATAACTTAAGGGAATTTGACTTAGTTTCCTAAGTTTATTTCAATCGCTTATAAATATTATTTCAATGACCAGGGGACACTGCGTACGGAGATGACTTACCCCCAGATTACTTTGATTGATCTACATGGCAAAGTGAGTAAATTCCCAATGACTCTTTACTTGATTTTGCTTATAAAATAAATGCACAAACTTATATATATAATTTGGATGCTTGTGGGATATGGGAAATGCATGTATATGAATTTGTAGATGAATGCAATGAATTGTTAATTACATATAATAATGGGAATTGTTTGTACTAATATGTACATGCAAATTATATGGAGTGAAATTGTTTGATTACCTTGAAAATCGAGTTAATCACTTATACGATTAAAAAATCAAACTAACATATACATGTGAATTATATGGAATGAAATTGTTTGATTACCTTGAAAATCTAGTAATCACTTATACGATTAAAAAATCAAAATGAATCATGCATTCCCCATATTGCATACAGAAAACACCGACTACTACTTTACGCAGAAGATGGGAAGGGACTCACAAAAGGACGTACCTCCTACAGGATTGGGTACTAGCTATGTCATCATTTATATTGAGTCTATATTCTAAGCTGATGGGCTTACTAGGCGCTGGGAGACACCAACTGTCGGTGAGGGGCTAGGTCTTGTGGCTTCTGCTTAGGGCGTGTATTTATGGATTGCAGGAGCCACCACACTGTTAGACTTAGGATTTAGAAAATATGATTTATTATTTAGTAATGAAAGTATATATAGGTATATATATACATAGTTTTGTTTTGATTGAAGTACAATAGTCCTAATGAATTAAAACCCAAGGTCTAGAACCTAGATTTTGGTTTGGGTCAGTTAATTATCTCCAAACCCCGACTACAAGGAGCATAATTCTGAGTCGTATGCAGTTCTTAGGTCATTGCATGTATTGTTTGACATACTGATTGTCATTATGCATCTAATAAATTTCTACCATGTGGTACTGACTAGGGTATTTATCTCACTAAGCTTAAGCTTGCACCCCTATAGATTTTTATTGTTGTAGGAAAACCTCTTCACTAATCCGGGCTGAGGTATGCTTGTGGTAAGTCTTGTGTAGGGATGGGTTAGAGCGATTAAAGAGAAAAGAAGACATTTTATAATAGATTTATAGATATTTAGTTACTTTTATGTTTTTTCTCATAACATTAAAATCTCTAATGCAGTTCCTTTATAAACTACATTTGTTTGTGATATTCTTTTGGTGTGGGTCTCACGAGGCCACATAATTAGCTAATTTATACCAGAGAAGTAATTTTAGTTAAATTACTCTATATTACTTGTCTATGGGCCCAGTGGTAATGTATAATGGAAGGAGCCTTGTGTGTCATATAAAAGGCCTATGATTAGTAAGGGGGTTGATAGTAGACCTTTATATGATATAAGGCGACCTACCATGACAACGATACTGCTGGGTTGTGATAACTATCCTGATAAGTGAAAGAAACCTTTACACTTAAGTGTTACACTTAGTCTATATTATTTTTTCATATGAGACTGTAACATTACTATCCCTTTTGAAAGTCAATGCTCACATTAGTCTACTTTGGATTACCCACATTGAATAGCTTTCACTTTGGACAACTCTTATTCTGCTTCACTAGATAGTCCTCTCTCAAGTTGTTCCTTTTCTAAGTCACCCCTTCCATGGAATTGGCCTCTCAACAAGAGTATCAAATGTTATAATCTAAGCTTAAGTGGAGAGTCAACCCCTTAGCTTAAGTGTTATATTTAGTCCATGCTATTTTTTCAAGTGAGATTGTAATAGTTTTCTCTTAAAACAAAGCATTAGAACAAATGCATATAGAACAAATATATATACCATTTAATAGTGACATATTTGCACAGTTATGATGCCTTTGCTATGGTATAAGTAAAAAAGAAATTTTTTGTTTTTAATTTTCTATTAATAAAGTAACCACTTAAGTTTTCCTTTGTCTTCTTCTATTTCTTCTAAAGGATTAACCATCTTTTAGCCTTATTGATTAAAAAAGAACCTATAAGTCAGAATCTTAGTATTACACACTATTATCAATTTTGACAATAGACCAAAAGAAAAGAAAAACTCTTTAACCTTAACCAATAACTTAAAAATCACATTGTAATGACTAGTAGGAAAAAAAAAATAATCTGACTCGATCATTTTCAATGAAATCAAACAAAATGAAAGAAAATTTGTTGAGTTTATAAATACATTGATAGTCGCAAGAAAAATTTTAAATTTAACATAATTATAAAAATATAAAAATGAGAAATATGACGCCCAAAAGAATTAAACAATCTTTTGCAATGAAGAATGGCATTTTGAATGACATAATACTATTGTACCAACGAATGTATCTCTTCATTTACCTTTCAATTAGACCAACGTCGGTTAGGGTTTCACTAAGTGTCTTAGAGTTACTACAACAAATTTCGCTTTATGAGACACACTTTCTATGGTAGCTATTTAAAAACCACTCAAAAAGAAAGATTAAATAGCGGGTACTAATATAAAGGCATCACTATGGAGAGAACTATGAGAGGTAAAGTTTTTAATTGAAAAAATTAAACCCTTTATTTTCTAATTAAAATAAAAAGTAAATAGCCTAAGGTGTAAAAGTGAAAAACCTTATCACTTTCTATCTGATGTAGTGTCGACCACTAAACACCTTACCTAAGCTAGACTTCGAGGCTTATAGAGCTTAGCTAGGAGAATACTAATTGCTTAGCTTAGTCTTAACGAGCTCATCTATCAAGAAAGCTAGATGGTGAACACTTTGAGTGCTCTACTCAGATACATGCTGGTTTACATAGTCTCTTATTCAGATATTGAGCGCTTAGATGATGACCTGTTGAGTGTCAAGGATTTGAAGGTTAACATCTTTGCTCTATCCTCTTGCCAATCTCCTAGAGCCTTCTCTACCAACTAGCTATAGCTTCAGCTTAACTTCGCTACAATGCCACAAGATTCTAAAATGCGAACCCAATGACAGGTTGCCACCTATCCTTTACTTTTCTAGCATTTATACTATATTCCTTTTTATATTTTGACATATTTACCCCTTTTGTTTGTACTAAGAATCTTCTTTGTACATTATCCTTTATGTAATTTCCATTATTGTATTGTTGCCCTAAGGACCTTACTATAAATAGTCCCTCATTTGTAGTTGTAGACAATCAATTTTTAATTTAGACATTACATATTATTCCTTATTCTTGTGAGATACCCTCTCCAAGCAATAACCTATACTCTTATTTGATCTTGTTAAGTAGCTTGAGATTAGCGATTAGTAAACCTTAGTATTAACTTGTTCATTATATCATGTGAAGTACTAAGTCATGCCATGTTTGTTGGTGCATCATATCTAACGAATAGTTTCATAGAAGCTACTGTATTTGCTGACCTATATCCTCTTCCTTTAATATCTCGAAGGACCTATTGGTTAGCTTTCCTCTGATAAGTCCTAGTAATTAACTTAGCTCCTAGGCACATCATATAATCCTAGTATTGGAGCTTAAGGTTTTCAATTTATAGCTAAGTGTTTGTAGCATTTTATTATAGTAACCAGTTTGTAAGTGTTGAGGCTATTGAAGTTTGTAAGGTGTTTGGTAATCTTGTGTTGAATCTCTTATTGGGTTGTATGAGTATGGAGACCTTATTGAAGAATGTCGAACCTTAGTGTATAACGAGAGATAGGTGACGTTGAGAGTGATACTCTTAGTCGATGATGTATTAAGTAACAAACCCCACAAACTGCCAATGAGTAAGCGTAAAACCTTACTGCTATTATGTCTAACTTAGCTGTATCTGTGTAATGGTTAGTAGAGGCTCGGCAAGTAAAAGCAAATGCTAAACGAAGACAAGGTTTATGTAATAGACTCAGAGGACATAATGTAGAAATCTAAGCTCCTAGTGTTATAAATATTTTGCAAGTGGGACCTATCTAGGCTAAAGGACTTGCATGTTAAAGGCTTGAGTTAGGAGAAGTTGACGACATGGAAGATGTAGGAGATGAAGATGAGTGATTCCTTGAGTACGACGAGCATGAACTCTTAGCTCCTAAAAGGACTGAGTACATTACAGTATAAGTTTTGAGCTTCTCTAGATCTAGTAGTGCTAACAAATATTTAGGTTAGGAAGAGAAGGTTGAGAAGATTTTTTACTTCTATGATTACGAAGACTTAGTCCATATCCATATAGCAGCCTTAAAGTTTTCTACGTATGTAGCAATATGGAGGAAGAAATTACTGACCATGCATCAACAAGCTTGGTGAGAAATATGAATTTAAATGAGTTCTAAGGAATAGATTTGCTCAAGAGCACTATGAGCAAGATACTTTCCAACGTCTCCAAAAACTCAAGCAAGGTAGCTAATCCATAAACAAGTATGTCCAAGAGTTTCAATTACTAATGATCCATTGTCATGTTGACAAACCTGAAACATGAACTGTGTCAAGGTTCATTTCTTGTTTGAAGCTTAAGGTTGGAAATATTGTAGAGGTGCAAAGACTTAGGACCTTAGATGAGACCAATAGAATTACTCAAAGAGTTCAGTGACAAAAGCAAAATCAACTTAATCTAGCAATAAATAGTTGACTTAGAGTGCCAAGTAAATTTGGCACGTCAAGTCGACTTACATATGACTGAGCTTAGTATAGTTCTAAGGTCGATCGTCAAAGTTAAGCTCTAAGCAGACCTGATGAGGGTTAAAGTAAGACTAAGGCTAAGGAGCTTAAGGTTAAGAAGGACCAATGTTAGAGCTCATGATGGAAGACCTAAGAAATTAAGTTCTTCACTTGTCTTGGCTTTAGAAATATTGCTACTCAATGACCAAACAGATGTGTGATGACCATCAAGGGTAAGACCCTACAGATTAAAGTGGAGAGTGCAAGTGAAGTTAAAGAGGGGAAGGACACCGAATAGTGTTTCGATGAGTTCTTAGACGACCTAAAAGCCCTTAACCAACTTGAGTAAGGAGAATAATACCTCAATATAGTTGTTTAAAGAGTTCCTAGTACGAGTGTTGTGAAGGAAATTGAGTAGCGAGAGAACCTCTTCCATACTTATTGTTGAGTGAGTGGAAGTTTGTGTGTTTTAATCATTAATAGGGGAAGTTGTACCAACGTTATAGCATAAGGAGTGGTAAAGACCTTAAAGTTGTCGACCTATCCACATCCCCAACCTTATAAGATCCATTGGCTGAACGAGAGAGGTAGACTCTAAGTCATAAAGTAGGTGAAGGTGTTAATCTCCATTAGAGAAAGGTACAAGGATGAGACATTATGTTATGCTTTGTTAATGTGTACTTCGCATATATTGTTAAGCCGACCATGGCTATTTGATCTTAAGGTGCTCTACTACAGGTATAAAAACACTTACATATTCTAGAAGGATGAGAAAAGGGTTGTACTAACCCTAATGAGCCCACAAGAAGTCCAAGAATTATAGGAGATGATTTCCATATTCTTACATAAGAAGTCCCTGGTGATTTCGTGAGCCTAAATTTCTAAAGATGCTAAAAGGGAAGAATTTGTATTTCTATTGGTTAGGAGATTGCTTGACCTAAAAGAGGATAGAGTATTGCCAACTAAGGTGCAATCCTTGCTCGAAGAATATGTTAACCTGTTTCCAGTCGAGTTACCAAGAGGTTTACCCCCTATAAGAGGCATAAAGGACTACATTAACCTCCAACCTAGAGTTACTCTACTTAACCAACCTACTTATAGGCTTAATCTCAAGCAGGCATCTAAACTAAAGAAGCAAGTTGATGAGTTGATTAAACGTAAATAGGTCAATGAGAGCATAAGCCTTTGTGCCATTTTAGTTATCCTAATGTTGAAAAAAGATGGCTCTTAGAGAATGTGCATTGATAGCTGAGTAATCAACAAGTTTACTGTCAAGTATCGATATCCAATTCCTTAATTGGATGATATGCAAGATGAGTTACATGGTGTACAGTTATTTTCAAAAGTTGATATGAAGAGTGGCTTCTGCTAGATTAGGATGAGACCCAAAGATGAGTAGAAAACTACTTTCAAGACAAAAAAAGGTCTATTTGAGTAGTTGGTAATGCCGTTTGGACTTAGAAACATATCAAGCACCTTCATGTGATTAATGAAACATGTTTTGAGACCTTTGATTAGTAAATGTGTTGTTGTTTACTTTGATGATATTTTATTATATAGTGCCAACCTTATTTCTCATGTCACATACTTGAGGTCTATATTTGATATCCTCTACACCATGCAATTTTTTGACAACCTGAAGAAAGATACCTTCTATTAGAGTGAGGTAGTAATCCTTGAATATGTTGTTTCAATAGGAGGTATCAGAGTTAATAATAAGAAAGTTAATGTTATTCTCAAATGGTCGTTGTTGGCCAGTACTGTTGAAGTTAAGATTTTTCATGGTCTAGCTTTGGTTTACCAAATGTTCATCCGAAACTTTAGTTCCATAGTAGCCCCATTGACCCAGGTGATCAATAAGAACTTTGAATTCAAATGGTCCAAGAAGGCTCAATGCAGTTTTGAAAAGATCAAATCCAAGTTGACTTCTACTCCAATGTTAGTATTACTTGACTTTAGTAAGGTTTTTGAGCTAAAGTGTAACACATCTGAAGTAGGTATAGGTATTATTCTCATGTAGCAGCACGGACCAATTGCATACTTCAATGAGAAACTCAAAAACGCTGCTCTTAAATACTTAGCATATGACAAACAATTTTTCGCCCTTATCTAAGCACTTTAGAACTGACAATACTACTTACTACCAAGAGATTTTCTTGTCTATATGAATCATGAAACTCTCAAGCATCTTAGAGGCTAGCAAATACTCACCTAACACCATACCAAGTAAGTAATGTTCCTAAAAACCTTTTACTATGTTATCAAGTACAAGAAGCGAAGTATAAACACTATAGCCAATGCCCTACCTCGTCAGCATGTTCTTATTAGATCATTACAGGCTAGAATACTTGGGTTTAGTATCTTACCTGCTCAGTATGAGTATGATCCGTACTTTGGAACCTTAGTGGCCAAGTACAATATTGGAGGAGTAGTAGATGGGTTCTACTTAAGTCAAGGATTTATGATGAAGGGGAAGCAAATATGTATGCTAAGCAGTTCTACTAAGGAATTACTTATGCAAGATGCCCATGCTAGGGGCTTAGCTAGCTATTTTAGTGAGAAGAGAACTACAAACCTATTAAAGCAACATTCCATTAGCTTGGGATGATGAAGGATGTATGCAAGATTCTTAAATGTTGTGAAGTGTGCAAGTGAGCTAAGAGAAGAAAGGAGCCATATGGGGAATATCTACCTCTACCCATACTCGAGTAGCCATGGATCGATCTAAACATGGATTTCATACTTAACCTACCTAGAATACCTTGAAAACATGGCTCTATTATGGTGGTGGTCGATTGATTTCGCCAAATGAGCCACTCATTCCTTGCCACAAAGGTAATGATGCTTCATTCTTTGCTAACCTCTTTTTATAGGAGATTATGCAACTACATGACATCCCAAGAAGTAATATTTCATATTACAATTCGAAGTTTATGAACTTCTTGTAGTGAACACTATGGAAGAAGCTCAACATTAACTTATATTCAGTACTTCTTGCCATTTGCAGACAGATGACCAGTTAGAGGCTGTAAATAGAACAATAGGAAACTTGCTTCTAGCTACTATTAGTCAAAATCTACAAGATTTGGATCTCTATTTATCAGTCATAAAATTTGCTTATAACTTCTTTACTCATAGCTCAACAGGAAAGTCATCTTTTGAGGTTGTCTATAGACTTAATCTGAATTTTCCACTAAATATGATCACTAACCCAATCTCTTCAATAGAAAGCCAGTCTAGTCTATAACCCACCAAGGAATTCTAAAGACTGTACTAGAAGGTCACCTAACAACTAACTAAGACAGTTGCTTAACAATGAGAGCAAGGGAATCAAGGACAAAAGCATATCATTTATAACCTTAGAGTCCTTCTGTGGGTTCACCTCTGTAAAGAACGGTTCCTAAGAAGGAGGATGAGTAAGTTATCTCCCAGATCAGATGGCTTATTCAAAGTCCTATGAAGGATAATTGACATCACTCATGAGTTAGAATTACTTGAAGACCATGGGGTATCCCTAACCTTCAATGTTTCTAATCTGATGCCCCATGAGCTAAAAGGAGAATCTGACCAAGATTTGAGGACAAATCTTCAACAACCCAGGGGAATTGATGTGGTGCTAACTACTAGACCCTTCACCCAAGCCAAACTTCAAGGCTAGCAAAGCTTAGCCATAAGATTCCTAATTTCACAGCTCGGCCTTAATGAGCTTATCTATTAGGCAAGCTAAATGGCAAACACTTTAAGTGCTCTGCTTGGATATACCCTATTCTGCCTAGTCTCTTATTCAGATATTGAGCGCTTAGATGCTGACTTGCTAAGTGTCAAAGTTCTTAAGGTTGATATGTCTACTCCTTCCTCTTATCGATCTCTTAGAACCTTCTCTATCAACCAGTTATAGCTTCAACTCAGCTCAGGCACAGTGCCTTAAGATTCTAAAGCACCAATCTAATGATAGGTTGCCACTTGTCATTTACTTTTTTGACATTTGTATGTAAGTGACGTAATTTCATATAGTTATTCAAGTGAGTAATTTAAGGAGTTAGTGAAACTAATCTAAATGACCCAAAAATTTATGAGTAGATTTGAAATACTAGTTGAAGACACCCCATTGATGTAGATTTCGAAAATATAATAAAATAATAATAATATAGCTAAATAGTGTAATTTAACTATATATGTAATATTTATTGTAAATGTGTAAAATTGGTTCCGTTAGCTCTTAAAATTTTAAAGATAAATTATATATATAATAAAATTATTATGGGACTTAAAATAACATATAGAATATAAGTATATGTGTTTTGTATAATTTTCAAATATATACATATACCTGTAATTAATTAAAGTATCATATTATTTATATCTTAAGCTAAAATAAGGTAGGAAATTTGATAAAAAGGTAATAAAAATCCTAATTAAGTTTGGGTAGTTAGATTTACATAGTTTAGGCATATGGATTGATGTAAGATAGGTGTTAATGAATAAATACAAGATAGTCTCAAAGGAAAGCTTAGAGGGAAAATTTAGTGAAAATAATGAAGTTGACTAAACTCAAAAGATAGCTTAGAAGGTCTTCTATTAAGAAACTTAAATTCTTGTAGACCCAACAACTCATTTAGAAGGTAACTCATAGAAGGTATTTGGAGAAACTATAGATAAGTAAACCCTCAAAGTTGTATCAAAGGGTGTTCATGGAGAAATCTTGGGTATTTACTAAACTCAGGTATTGACTTAGAAGTTGAATTTACCATGAACTTTGATGCCCATATGGTTTAAAGGGTATCCCGCCAGAAGATCTAAAATTGAGTAGACTATACGATTGGTTCAAAAGGTGCCTTAGAGAGTACTTAAAATGAAAGTACATATGTATAAGCACTTACGAGTTACCTCAAAGGATAATTCATAAGAAATCGTTAATACTCATCAAATTTATATGTTGATTCAAAAGTTGGTTTCATTATGAATCCCCACTCTAGTAAGGCTCAAGAGGTGATTCAAAGACTTCCCAGTATAAAAGCTTCGTAACTGATTTCACTCAAAACTTAACTCAAAGGGTATCAAAGGTATAATTCATTGATGAAATGACTATAATTTCCTAGATTTGTGCTAACATCACTTATAAATTAAGTTCTAAGTCAACATAGTTTCTAAGGAGATGAATACCAAGCAAGTGGGATCAATGCTTTACTATACTTTGAAATATTACTTAAGAATACTCGAAAGTCTTAGTATGTGTCTTACTTGTGATTGTAAGTTAGTAGCCTAAGTATGTACAGCGTATATACGTTTAAATATTATATTGCTGTTATAGAGTGCTGGAGTGTATGTATTGGTTGTTTTATGGTATTACTTGCTTTGGACTGTCAGAAATTACTTAACCACTCTAAAAGCAATCTAACACAAGCTCGGCTAAATTACTAATCGGACTTACATTGCGACTTACTAAGGGAGATAACTACAATTATTGAGCCAAACATGGACCCTTCGATGAGAATAGCTGACATGGTCCTCTCCCTATCCTTAGTTGAACTAATTGACAAGAGAGGAGATCGCAGCAAGGTTCTGGATCGTGGTTTGAAGTAAAGTCTTGGGCGAAGCGTGTTTCTCCATTATACAAGCCTTAGTTTAGTTTTGATTCATGATGTACATGGCATTAAACTCCTTAACCTAGATTAAAACAAGCGTAATTTCTCTGATCTCACGATAAATTGGATAATATCATGCAATGACGCTTGTTTGTATATGCATAATATTTAACTAAACTTGCTTGAAAACCATGGTTGATCTATGTCTAATAGGTGCTATTGTGAAGTTGTGGTTTACTCCCTTATAGTTGTTGTGCATGTTTTTCATAGAACTAATCTCACCACTCCAAGTTCTAGAAGATTAGACAACAAGGTTAGAGAGTGAGATTCAAGACTTAATGGCTAAATTTCTTATTTAACTGTCGGTTTTACTAACTTATGAGGAAACTAACAAGGTCTCCATTGGTGACCCTCTAGTTTTCAACTATGGATACTACTATTATGCTTTATAAACTTGTGAACTTTTATAAATCCTTTACTAATCACTTTATTTTCTCATATCAATTGAATTCTTAGAACTTTTTGTTAAAATTTAGACTTTATTCTCCACATGATTTATAAATCTTGATTTTCTTAGTCATTTAAGCCATAAAAACTATTTTCATAAGCTATTTGAAAAGTTTGATATCTATTAGACTTATAATTAGATGGCTCGAAGTAGTGGAGTAGTAAACACTTTGTGTAAGCTATACCTATGTTAGTAGTTAATGTAGCTGGCTTCTATCTTAGGTAGGTTTACACAACGAGATTATTATGATTCCCTGGTTTAGGATGTGACATGTACTATATTCCTTTTTGTCCCTTATCATATTTACCTCTTTTGTTGTACTAGGAATCTTCTTCATTCATTATCCTTTATGTAATTTCCATTATTGTATTATTGCCCTAAGGGATTTATTATAAATAGTCCCTCATTTGTAGCCATAAACAATCAATTTTTAATTCAGGCATTACATATTATTCCTTGTTCTTGTGAGATATCCTCTCCAAGAAAAAACCTATACTCTTATTTAATCTTGTTAAGTAGTTCAATCTTATTTAATCTTGTTAAGTGGTGAATGAACCTTAGCATTAGCTTCTATGTTATATTAAGTGAAGTACTAAGTTGTGTCATATTCGCTGGTGCATCATATCTAATGAATAGCTTCACAAAAGCTATTGTGTTTGCCAACCCATTTCCTCTTCTTTTAATATCTCGAAGGACCCATCGGTTACCTTTGCTATGGTAAGTTCTAGTGATTAGCTTAGCTCCTAGGCATATTACTATCTCTAGCATACTATCACTCTTTCTCTTCATCTCTCTCTCTCAACATTCAAAAAACGTCTAACTACCCCATCTTTCTCTCTTCATCCACTCGACCAAGACCCCCATTAGCCTTCTCTCTCTTTGTTTCTCACTCTATAAAGTGCTTTAGTACCCCCCCTCTCTTCATTAATTAAGGAAGAATCTTATCCTCCGCTCTCACTCTTAATCTTTCATAGGTACACCATACTTCCCCAACAAGTAATTTTCTCTCTTGGGTATTGTCTTCATTAAAACACAATGGTTCTCTCTCTTACACTCCATTCATTGAGGTACAATAACTACATTCTTCTTTCTTAGGCATTATGCCAAAGGAATAAGGTATCTTCTCTCCTAGGCATTTTAAACAAACATTCCCCTCTCCATTCACCTATCAGAGTAAGGATAGATACAAAGCGAGTAAGAAAATTGATTAATTAGCCTTCAAAAAATTTTAGGGTTTCATTCTTTATTAGGGGTTTTCCATCTATTATGTAATTTTTGCAATTTTGATGTTGCTATTTTTTTTTTCTTTTTAGGAAATGATGTGATGCTTTGTTTAGTTTCTTCTTATTTCAACAATCTAAATGAAAAGATATGAAGTGACTCCTCAATAGCTTATGAGAAAGTTTGAAGGAATTGATAATAGGATTTTTTTTGTTATAATTGCAGTTGTGATTAGTTTCCTAAAGGTTGCAACTAGACAAAAACCTCGATGTTACTAAATTTTTATTTATTTTATATTGTAATGTTTATGTCTTTGAATCCTTCAATAATATTTGAAACTCTATATTAGTGAATGAAATAGATGTTTTTCATGCCATTGGAAAATTAGTTGAATGTTATCCCTATGAGGTCTACTATCTTGTTCATTTATATAGCTTTGATATCCATTTGTTTGCATTATCAATGGGACTATCAAATTCGATCATATTACCATTTGGAATGGAAACCACAACCCTAAGCTGGAAGAATATGTGGAAATTCTCAATAATGTTGGAATTATATTTATTTTCTAACAAAGATAAAGGTAGTAAAGATTGCTAAAAATTTGAAGATGCTATTCTTGGTGGCAAATTTGGCAAGTATTTATTTAATTTGTGCAATAGTTGAGAACACAAATTTAATTTCATAGTATGCTTACTAATTCTTTACATGTATTTGAGGTAAGGATTGACATATTAAATATTGACATAGTTTAGGATACTAGAGATATATAGATAACAACTATTGTATGCAAAGCTGCAAATGATGTTGTTAAGGTATCATATCTTTAAGTTTCATGTTGTTTCCTTAAAAGAATTCTAGTTTCTTCAAAAAGGTTTGCACATATTCTCTTTTCCAATAAACATATCGATGACTTACTTATGAGTGATAAACAAAATTTTCAAATGAAAATTGAAATTCATATAGTAGGAACATAATTGTCGTCATGTGATAGATAGGTGGCTTCTATTATTACCTACAATTGGATGCAATGTTATTTTTATTAAACAACATAGATAACATGTTTTATTAAAGATTTAGTTATATCATGTAGGTAATTTTTACAATGTAATTCTAAGGTTGAAGGTGATTAAAATTTTATGCAAATTAGATCAATATTAGGTCAAACTTCAGCTTCATTGACTATATAAAACTTATTTATTATTAATGGATTTGCATATTTGAAGTCTCAAGCTTGATTTTAAATAATCTAGGTCAATTTAGGAGCTTAGACATCATATTTTTTTATATAAAATGAAAAGAAAACTATTTTAAGGTGCTATGTTAGTAGTTCAAATATTTCCATATAGATATAAAACTTATTTATATTAGAATTAAGGGAAATTACAAATAACCCTCCTAAACTTTGATTTAGGTGATAATTAACCTCTTAAACTTTTAAAGTGTAGTTTTTTACCCTTTAAATTTTGATAAATTAGTAATATAAAGGTGATTTCTTTTTTTAGTTAAAAAAAGTTATATTATGGTCAAAGTTTATAAGGTCTTAAAGTACATTTTGATAAACTTATAAGGGTATTTGTAAACCCCTCAAATTTAGCCTTTTGAGTATAGAATTAAACTCATATATAGTAGATGATCTTCTTAAGTTAATAGAGTTAGTAAAATTTAAAACCGATTAAAATTCCAATTCGAAACCAAAAGCAAGTGTGAAAAACCTTAAATTATTAATAGAAACTCTGGTTGCGTACAAAAACCTTAAACTTTAAATATATGTAACTTTAAGAATTTATACCCTAAATATATATAAACACTAGAGATTGTACCTAAAAGTGATAAAACCCTAAAATTATAACTTTAGGGATATAAAAGTACTAATTCACCATAACTTACTCTAAAACCCTAATTGATAGTATATCTTTATTATCTTACTAAATTATTAGTAAAAGATCAAATATGACTTTCAATTATCCATAAATACATATAATACTAAAGTAATCCATTATAAACTAGGATATTCCATTATAGATTGCATCCATCCTCCAATTATATAACTAGATTAGCATCATAAAGAGTTAAGTATTTAGTTGATGTTTATACGATATGTAGTCAATATTAATATACTAAATGACAATTTTCATGATAATTACATTAAGTAGCCTACTAAATGATGTGTATAGGATATAAATACCTAAAGGAAAATCTCATTATCTATTCTTACTAATAATTTCAATAAACTTTATATTTCCTTTCATTTCCTTAATTTCCTTCCCAATTTTCCTTAATTACTTCATTATGTACACTTAAATTACATGTAATCCTAAAGAGTTGACCAAATTAAATATCGACCAAGTTAACAAATGCCATTATCATCTAGAGTTTTCTTTCACTTTCCTTAGATTTCTCCATATTTTTCACATGATTTCTTCTTCCAATTTGCTTCCTTTTGCCATTTACTTTTTTCCCTAACTACACCCCACTTGTCTTCATTACAAAACACAAAATTACAGAAAAACAAACCGCTTTTCTTCCCCATCCCTAAACCGTCACCTTCTTTCCTTTCATCCTCTTCCACTTTTCAAAATTTACTTGCATATTTCAACAAATTTTTTTACACCGTATACTAGCACTTCCCTTACATGATATAAAGGACAAAAGGTATGTTTCTATATGGTTTTCCATCTTAATTAGCAATTAGTTATATATGTTAGGTTAATTTTAGAATTCATATGTCATATATACATGTATGTTGAGACAAATAAGATTTGTATATATATATATGTACTTAAGTGTAGGAATACTTGGTTATAAGAGTAGAATACATGAGTACATATACCATATGGATACATTTGAGATATTTATGTGTGAATTTTAGTAAAATATATGGTATAAGTGTAGGTATATATATAGATAAGTGCAGAAGAACACGTGTATATATGATGGAAGATTCTTATACAAGAGTATTTTTTATGTACATAACCAAAAATAAGAAGTATACTAAGTATACATATATATAACTTACTAATTAAGCCCATAAGATGCAAAAATATGGATTTTATGAAGATTTCTTAAGGGAGTATAGGAGGCATACGAAAATAAGTATAAAAATACATATACTACCATATATATATACGAGTATATATATGGGTATAAGTACAAGTATATGTATAAGTATACTAGTATACATACAAGTGTATTAGAAGTATATATACACATAATATATGTATAGAATATATAAGTACATAAGTAAATTACAACATAATTACTTAAATTACTAAAATATAGTATAGTAAAATAATAAAATATACAATATGTACAAATGTATACATATATGGGCCGAACTTACTTTAAGCCCATAACACACATCTCAATTTGAGTTAGCCTTATTTAGGTACATATAATAGTAATAATAATGTAAAATCATCTAAATATAAGAAAATAAGGGTTAATTAAATTATTAAGTACTAAAATAAGATATATAAAAAAAATAGACAATAAGAGTATCTAAGCTTCAACAATTAAAATTTCAATAAATTTAATTCATATTGTAAAACACGGGTCTTAACATCCAAAATGAATATCACCGTGTGAACGTACGTTCGAAAATGATAAAAAATAACTATAAGCTTGTAAATATCGAAGATAAAATAAAAAAATTACACGCGACTAAATATATAAGATAAAACTAAATAGAATAAGTAATATAACTAAGTAATGGACCTATAAACTGATAACAAGGAGAAATAAATAACTAAATACATGAAATATCATAACTTACTAATATACATATATAGTTATTATTGATCCTACTAAAGTATGATATATCTTGTACATGCCATACTTGGGTTATATTGCAAAACTAGACAAATTACAATAGACTTTTAGTTAACTAAGGAGTTTCATTTCTTAGAATGCTTATAAGTTTTACTATCTTTTAAGCATTTCAATATCGAGTTCTGGAAACCCCAAAGGCTTGGAGAATGAGTAATAATCTAGGTGAGGGAGTTCTAATGACCCGCTACTTGTTTGTGTGTATTACTTATATGATGCTTTACCGCTTATTGTTGCCTGTATGTTTGAATGACTATTTTGCTTATATACCATCATCTGTATGATCACCTTTTGAAAATTGACAAATATAAATATCTGACCAGAATAACCAGTTCTATTCATCGCATATCTATGACTCAGTAAATGTATAGATGGAGAGTGCTAGCTTTATAAAATTTTGAAGAAAGTATTTTATGGGAAACACTTTTCTAATCTTAAACATATTTTGTACAATTTTGATAAGGATTTGCAGTACCGAAAATAATATTTTATCACTAAAGCATAGCTAATATAAGATCTCCAATTGATAGTGAGAGAACTTGCTTTATTATGCCTGTAAGGCTTTAAATAATTTTGTTTACGAGAGGACTTACATGTTTGTACCCGAAGGGCCTTGAATGGTGGATAGTCCTAGTTTGGGATCCATCTATTTGGATTTGAACTCTTTTCTCGACTAAGGTAATAGTTGAGTGTTGCCTAAAGAGGTAGTGTCCCTAGGCAACCTCATGCGGATAAGCTAAGATGCTCTATGCGGTTAAATACAGAGGGCAATTGAAGTGTAGACAACATAATTCTATACCTTCTATAGTTCCAGACTCCTATGGATGTGTTGCTTGCATTCATCTTGTGTGTAGATAGCTTGCATGTGTATTAATAACATTTCATTAACTTACTTGAATAGTAGTGGTGAGGAATGAACTCACTAAACTGTTTTATGCTCATTCCCCTTTAATTTCTTTTGTAGGTTTACTTATGTTAGGATTTAGATAAGTCTCAAGTGCTAAGTGTAAGATGAAAATATGTATGTTAGTATTAGAATTAGCTGAGTTCTTTATAGATGATACATAAAAATGCTTTGTAGAAAAATTTTATATGTTAGAATTTAATATAATTTAATTCTTCTTACAGTTTTGTAAAGTTGGCATATCCTATCTTATTATTTGGTAGGGAATACCGATTTTCTGTTGTTTTGAGGAACTGTGGGATATCGGACATCCATAGTGATTTATATTTTACATTTTGCAATAAATTAATTATTTAAAAATTAATAATCTTAGTAATTTATCATTTAGAGTCTTACAATCTCTTACTTGCAAGACGATTTCCATATCATGAGTGCACATATGATATAGAAATTTTTAGGCAATCCTATTGGGCTCCCTTTAGGGTCCTGACAATATTTACATACTAAAATCAAAGTTCAATGAGGCTATTCTCAACCTATAAAGGTTGTTTACCAATTTATCAAAGTTTATGGAGTAAAAAATCATACTTTAAAAGTTTAAAGAGTCAATCTTCACACAAATTAAAGTCTACGGGGGTTATTTGCATTTTCCCCTAGAATTAATGTATAATAAGAGTTAAAATGTGTGCAACAAATCAGTAAAAAAAAAAAATGTCCATCTCTATGTGTATAGAGTCACAAAAGAAGTGATTAAAAGAATTTGATGGAAGGTTATTTCACCCCATTAAAGTAAGATAGAGTTTTACAAATAATGTTTCAAGGATGAAATGCTACATTAGTTATTGAAACTTTCCCTATGATATGAGAATTTTCCTTGTATCATCCTAAAGGAAGTTAATGTAACAAATACTTAAGTATTCATCTTGTTCTTTTGATATGATATTTAGTTTTCTCATACATAAGATCAATTCATCCTCTTTGATTCTATGTTTAGACTAGCATATAGAGGTACTAATCTTACTTTTAAGTTCTAAAAGATGGTTGAGTTGATAGGAAAAATGTGAGATTTAGGTCCTTATCTATATTTTGCTTTAGCATATGCCTAGAGTTTCTTCTTAGTCGTTGTTGTGGTTCTTTAGAGCATAGTGATAAATCCACTAGTGCTTTGTATTGATATGAATGATTCTTCATGGCATTGATTGGTAAATTGGTGGAATGATGTTTTGAATATAATTTTTGTTTATTAATTTTCCTCTCTTTGAATATAAAAATTAATACAAATTAATAGCAATTGCACTATTTAAAGTTAGGGCATCCTTGATACGGAGATCTTCAAGAATTTCCTAATGCCAAGCGAGTCACTTGCCCGTTTTGTATTATTGCTTAACCAAGTTACTTGTTAGAGTAACAAAAACAATAATATTTTCTTTTTTATATATTTTTTATTTAATTTTATTTGGTCTTTTTTTTTTTCCAATTGAGAAGAAAAAGAAAAGAAAATTTTCATCTTTTTTTTTAATTTTTTTATGAATTATTTATTGAAAAATGTAAATCTTTCTTTTTTGGCCCCTTATGCCTTGTACATAGATTAAGGTAGCTAAGGAACCCTTTTTTGCCCGTGAAAGAGAGCAAGTTAATTTTTGTTAATAAAATTTGATTAGCTACAAAAAAAGTGGAGAACTTCATACTAATGAAACCAAATTACATATTCGAATACTTTAGTAATTGTTGATTGTTATGTGTAAAAGGTAGTATGGGTCAATTTATGGATAGATTTGTATCTATATAACCTAGTGCTTTAATCATTGAGATAATGTTAAGTATGACTTGAAATGGTCGCTAATGCTTATCTTAGTTGTATTGTATTGAGTTTCATGCTCATTAAGCTCAAGTGTGTTCTTTATCTTACAAATTTAATTTGGTTTTCTTCTATTAAATCTTATCAGTACATAAAAAGCAATAAAAAGTAAAATCTTAACTTGGCACTAGAAGATACTTGACCAAAAATTATATATACATTTTAAAATAACTAGAGTCCCCATCTTGACAAAAAAACAAAATTGGGCATTGCAATCTGTAAAGAGTTCATCCATAGTATATATATTTGCATAGGACATATTTTCTCTTTTTTTTTTTAGTTATTTAATGATCCATGGCTGTAATATTTACATTTATTTTTAATAACCTTCGTATGTTGTCATCCTTTCAACATTTGATATTATATGTCTTTTTTAAGGCCTAAACAATGAGAAGTATCAGTTTATGCCTAAATATAGTGATATTTTTTATTATTAATAAGAAAGAAGTTTTTTTATTTTTTCATGAGATACAACTAAAAAATCCTATTTATTTGTTACTAAAAGAGGTTCGTCTTCATTGTAACTTGTAAAACCTTCAAATCTTTAGATTTTCTAATGTTCATTCTAGTCTTATCAACATATTTCTTTAAATTTTAGATTGTAATTATAATAGACATTCAAGTCTATCACATGGACCTAGCACTTTGTATTTTCTCCTAAAAAATCTAGTTATGAAGTTTGCATTTATTATTTTTTTGTAGTTAATTAACTTAAATGATAATGTGTTATCAAGGCTTAAAGTAACTCCATGAAGGTAATGCTTCGAGGTTGTGGAACAAACAAAGATCTAGAACCATGCACGTATTGGACATGCAAAGAAGGTAAAAGCAGCCTTTAGAAGAAATAGGTATACTTTTATTCTATATTGCAAAGAAGAAAGGTGATATGAATCCCTTGTACATAGGATAAATTGGTTAATTCTATGTTTATTTAAGGTTTCTCTCCCTCTCTTAAGTTTTTGTTTTTCTTAACATATTTTCTACGTATTACTAGGAAAAAGTTATGACATAAGAATTCTTAGCATGTATAAAATATGATTTTCAAACTCTCATAATTATTCTTTGGTTAATTAACCCTTGTAATTATTTCTCCAAATGAATTGCAGGAGTGGGATTTTTCTACTATATACTAATCTTTTCATACATTGTTATTATGCCGGAGCTCTCTTTAGATTTTACAAGAAGCTTCTAAGTAGAAGATCTTGAAGCTTTGCTTCCAACACTCTAAATATTTTAAAGTGTTGTTCTTTTCCTATAGTATAATGTTCATTGTTCTTGGTTTTGTATGATATAAAGTGTAATTCAGAGGAGTAAGAAATTATCTAACAGTCTGTTGAATAGCATAATTTATTAAATAGTTATGGAACTTAGGCATTTTGAAGGAAGGAAAGTGAATTTCTATTCAGTAACTCAATATGTTATTAATGTTGGTTTTGGATGACTTATATAATATTGGAGTATATGAGATTCCTATATAATTATCAATTTCTAGTTTTATGTAAGTGCTAATAAATTTAATATGAAAAATTACTGCAATGAAAGTAAGAGCTACATGTGAAGAAATAGATTAAAAATATTATGATAAGTCCTTGTTAGAGATCTAATGAGGCAGTTATAATTGCCCCATTAGACTAACCACTCTACTAAGCACTTAATAGGGTGGTTATAGTCGCCCCATTAGTGACCTATTAGGGCGGTTGCAACTTACCTAAAAGCTATAAATTAGGATACACCCTCATTAAGGCGATTATTACCATCCTTCGATTTTACTGTAACTATAGTTGTTAAAATGACAACTCAAAAATATGATTCTATAAGTTTATAGTCTTACAATATTTTTTTTTCAATTAAAATGGATATAAAATTATTTTACATACAGACTTTTAGTAAAATTATACACTTTCATATACAATTTTATAACCTTACGATTTTACTGATTTTATACAATTCTATATGATACTACTAATTTTATATATTCAAATAAATAGCAAAATCATGATTTCAACAGCCATGATTGCAGCACCCTACCTATAGGGTGAATGACTTGATTACTCCAACAATCTAATTACCCCATTAGATGACTTATTGAGATGGTTTTAGCTGCCTTAAAAAGTTTAATTTGTTGTAATGAGTAAGGTCTCAGTTAGAGATTTGATTTATTTTTTTCCCCTTAAATTAACATCTTCTTGTTTCTTGATCAGTTGTCTACTGTGTTTTAATTTTCCTTTAACTTGCACTTTTTCTTTTCTTTCTTAATTTCATGTTAGAATTTTTCTTCAATTTTGATCTGTTTATGTTTTTATTTTTTTCCTTTTCAATAACTATATGCCGATTTGTCATGCCCATATGTCAAAATAAACTCAAGTCAGCTTCCACTTGTCCATCTAACATACCACGTAAGTTTCACTTAATGTTGTTACAATTACTCCTTAATAGAGTCCTTTAATTTAACTCTACACCAAGATGTTTTTCATTTATTTAACATATAACATTATTGAAATGCTAATATCTTATTTGAATTACTTTCATTACCTCCCATATAAATTTCCCTTTTATTATGCATAAGTTTGGACTTTGCCTCGTTCTAATGGACTCATCTCAATTTATTATGATTTTCTTTTGTGATATTTAGCATAGTTTAAGCTATCTTTAAGATTTTTCCTCATACCTATTTTTTATTTCTTTTTTATATTTTTAAATTTTCATAGTGCAATATGTTATTTTATCATGGAATTAGATAAGACCCCAAACTCAACCCTTAACTTTGTCATAAATTCCTGATTCTAGCTTTTTATTTTAATCACAAAATGTGCATAGTTACTTAGTATTCTACATCTTTTGAATTTTCTTTTTACCTATCGCGACAAGAGTTTTCTTGATAGACTAATGTCACAGGTGGATTTAGTCACTTAATCTCATACAGCACTTAGTGTTCCTGACCACACTAAGGAAGGCAAAGTCAACCTGTAACACACTCACAAAGTTTAGAGAGAGAAAGTAGAGAGAAAAAATTTGAAGGTATGTTGTATTCATTCAAATGACTTGTATCTTACATCTAAGGAGAACACCCCTATATATACAAAAAGCCTTTACAATTTAATGGTTAAGATCAATTCGATCTAATGATTACAGTTGACTCCCAACTACTACATTCACCTATCCCAACTATTATATTCACCTATCCCATCTACTACTACATAAGATTTTGGACTTCTCTGAAACCTTCTAGAGCTTTTCATCTTCTAGGTGCTTTTAGTGGGCTTGGGCTTTAGGAACCTCTTAGGAATAGCCCATTTTGAAAGGTTCGTAACATTTTACCCAACTCAATCCAGTGACGCCTTCGTCACTCCTTCATCATGGAACTTTCGAATCTTGTCTTTGAATTGCCATAATGCTTTAGCTGGTTACCAATTGGCTTCACTCTCTGGTCTTCCCTTCCACATAACCATATACTCATGTTTTGGAGTTAATCCATGTCTCCTCACATGTCTATCAGCTATGATCCCTTCAACTTCCTTATCAAATCAATCACGTATTCCTATTAGGGCCCTTTGTGATATAGCTCTTATGGGGTCTTCCTTATCCTTGTGGAATGGTTTTAGCATGCTCACATGGAAAACCGAGTGGAATTTCAGTTTGGATGGAAGTTCTAATTTGTAAGACACTCACCCCATTCATTTCACAATTAGGAATGGACCCCCGTAGCGCCTCATTAGACCTTTATACAGTTGTCCCCTCGTATGTTGTATCAAAAGTAACTTAACAAGCACTTGGTTGCCTACTTGATATTCCATCAACTTACGCTTCTTATCTACAATCTTCTTCATCCTCTTGATAGCTCGATCTAAGTATGTTTGAGCTAAGTCATGATTTTCTAACCATTCCCTTACAAATTTATATGCAGGAGGGCTGGACCCCGTATATCCCATTATCAGTGTATGAGGAGTTAAGGGTTACCTTCCTAGGACAATCTCGAAAGGACTCTGTTCAATAGACTCATTCTTCTATAGGTTGAATGAGAACTGTGCCACATCTAACAACTTGGTCCAATCACGTTGGTTAGCTCCTACAAAATGCCTTAAGTATGATTCCACTAGAGCATTCACTCGCTCTATCTAGCCTTCCGTCTAGGGATGAAAACTAGTTGAAAAGTTCAACTCGAATCCCGAACAATTCTATCCAAAATTTCCTTGTGAATCGCCCATCTCAATCACTCATAATGTTTCTTGGCAAGCTCTAATAGTTTACTACATGTCTTAGGAACATTCAGGCCGCCTCATCTATAGGGTACTCCATTGTTGCCGAAACAAAAGTTGTGTATTTTGAGATCTTGTTTACCATAATCATAATTGTACCATACCTTTCCAATTAGGGAAAACTTACAATAAATTCCATGGAAACACTCTCCCATGGCCGTTCAAGAATGGGATGAGGCACTAGTACTCCTGAAGTTGCCTTGTGTTCAACTTTGTCTTGTTGGCAAACGAGATAAGTTTGGACATAACTCTCAACATCTTCCCTCATGTGTAGCCAAAAATACTTTTCCTCTACTAAGGCTTGGGTACAGTGTATTCCTGGATGACCTGCCCATTGAGAATCATGATACTCTCTAAGTAACTCCCTTCCTAGGTTCAAGAATTGGGGCACATAAATTCAATGTCCCTTTGTGTATATTAGTCCATTCTCTTACCAAAATCTCCTTGTTTTCCCTTCTTGACATTGGATCAATAGAGCTTTAGCTTGTTTATTACTCTCCATCCCCTCTTGAATTCTATCGACAAAGTTGCTTTTAGGTTTGCTGATGGCTACCAACTCAACCCTTCGACTCAAAGCATCCACCATAACATTAGTCATACCTGACTTATGTTCAAGGTTGAAATCGAATTCCACCAAGAAAACCTACTATCGGGCTTGCTTAGGAGAGAGCTTCTTTTGAGTCTGAAAATAACTAGTAGCCATATTGTCAATTTTAACCACAAACTTCTTCCCTAACAAGTAGTGCTTCTATACCCGAAGACAGTGTACTATCACCATCATCTCCTTTTCATGCACTGGATATTACTTCTCTATGTCATTAAACTTCTGGCTCTCAAATGCCACAGGGTGTCCTTCTTGCATTAAAACCCCTCTAATAGCAAAATCACTAGCATCTGTACATACCTCAAAGGGTTTGCTAAAGTTAGGAAGGAGAAGGATCGGCTCCTCAGCGATTGCCATCGTCAAGGTTTCAAGTGCCTATTGTCTATCTGTACTCTAAACCCAAGGGGTATTCTTTTTGAGTAAGTCTGTCAGTAGGCTCGCTATCTTAGAATAGCCCTTAATGAATTTTCTATAGTAATTCAATAAGCCAAGGAGGGATCTCAACTCAGTAGGCTTAGTGGGCTCCTTCCAATCCCAGATGGCCCGCACCTTTCCTTCATCCATTCTAATCTTTCATCTCCCTACTATGTAACCAAGGAATGTCACCTCTTCTCATGCAAAAGTACATTTCTCTAGTTTCACATATAAATCATTCCTTCTCAAAGCTAAAAATACCGAGTGAAGGTGTTCTATGTGTTCTTCCAATATCTTACTATAAATCATAATGTTATCCAAGTGTACTACTAAAATTGATCAAGAAAGGAGGCCAAAACACAATTCATAAGTGTACAAAAAGTAGCCGAGGCCTTAGTAAGGCTGAACAGCATGACTAGGAATTCAAAAGCACTATACCTTGTAATACAAGTGGTCTTGGGTCCGTCTCCTTCTGTAATCCTCACTTAGTGATATCTTGATCATAAATCCAATTTGGAGAAGTATCTAGCTTCTCGCAACCTGTCAAATAGGTCTGATACTAATGGAATGGGATACTTATTCTTTATAGTGACCTTATTTAGGGCTTGATAATCAATATACATTCGGAGTGATCTATCTTGCTTCTTTTAAAAGAGTACAAGAGCTCTAAAAGGTGCCTTTAAAGGCCTAATGAAACCTACTTCTAGTAATTCCTTCAATTGTTACCTTAACTCTTCTAATTCTAGAGGTGACATCTTGTATGGGATAGTAGTGGACAGCTTAGCTCCAAGTTCTAATTCTATCACATAGTCTACCTCTTCTCTTGGTGGTAACTTCTTGGGCAACATTGGCGGCATTATATCCCTAAATTCTTCCAATATCTCCCCTACTTGAGATGGAACCCTTTCTTGACCAATAGTCTCTTCCCTGACTTTTAAGGTAGCCAAGTAAGTGACTTCATTCTTCTTGAGTCCCTTTTCCAATTGCATAGCCAATAAGAATTTGGTGCCTTGGCCTACCTTTCTTATGACGAGGACTACACATTGTGAGTTGTGATCAAGTACACATATGCAATTAGCCAATGGTATGATAAGTGCATCAATACGATCTAGCAAATCCATCCTAATCACAAACTCAAAATCATCCATTGGCACTACTTCAACCGTCTAATTTCCCTACTAACCCCTAATATGGAGCTCTATCCCCTTAGTTACTCCAATAGTAGGAACTTCTTTTGAGTTAACTATTTTTAGCCATGTTTTGTTCTCCTTCACTTTTAGCCCTAACTTCTTTGCTGCCATATCAAAAATGAAAAGATGAGATGCTCTTGTATCTACGAGGGAATTAAGTTTCTTACCTGCTACCGATACTTCAGTATACATCAATCCTTTTCTTTTTTCATTAACTTGAGACTTCATGGCACTGAGTAGACGAACTGACCCTAACTGAGCCTCATCCCCTTCATCTGAGCTTTCATCTACTACTAGTGTCATCAATCTCTCTTTCTTGGGACATTCACTAGCATAATGGGGACCATTACAGAAATAACATTTCAATTCACGGGGTTTCCATTGTTCCCTGTCTCTCCCTTTACGAGTTCTACCTCGATCATTATCTCTTTCCTCTACCTTGGTTTTTCCCTTTAGAAGAACTCCCACTCTTCTCCCTTTCAGCTCCCCCTTTCCATCTTCCCCCTAGGATCTTAGGATCTATCTTCCGAAATTCCATTAGGCCTTCAGCAACTGGTATAGCCTTGGAAATGTCTTCTACTCCCCTTCGCTCCAGTTTTAATTTAGCCAAAGGTTTTAAGCCATCCACAAACATTACCAAAGCATCTTCTTAGTTGATCAACTCTGAAAATTCCTTTACATATTGCTTTATGTCACCCTTATGGGTTAAGTGATGCAATTTCACCTTTGCTTCCTTAGCAGCATTTTGAGGAGAGAATTGACCCTTCAGCTCTTATATAAAGCTATCCCATGTGTTGATATCAGCTACCCTCATGCACCATCATACCATAGCAAAGTCTTTCAGATACATAGCAATAGTATGTACCTTTCCAGCATCATCTAAGATTCCTACAGCGTTAAAGTATTATTCCACTCTCTATAAGAAGTTGTCTACTTCTTGAGCAGACCGCGTTCTATTAAAATGCTCTGGCTTTGGAACATCAACCTTATAGCCCGTCTGGACGATTACTCCATTTGCAACAGCAATTCGACAAGCTATCAATTGCATCTTAAGATCTTCAATCTCCTGATGCATGGTTACTACCACTATATCAATCTTAGCTTCATAAGCCTCTTCCTTAGTTTTTAAAGCCGTGACTTGGGCTTGGAGAGCATCACCCTTCTCTTCAATAACGTTTCCATGCTACCTAAGCTCTTCTATTGCACGATTTAGTACTCCTTGCAATTCATCTCGGAGTTCTTCTTCTATTTCCTCAAGACTACCTTAAGACTCATCAAATTATTCCTTGGCCTCAGTAATGCTCAACTCTGCCTTATTTATCCTATTAAGGAAAGAGTTCAATAAGTCCCGAGACCTAACCCTTTTCTTAGTAATACAACGATCATCATGGTCGGCCAACTCATCGACTAATGAAGTATTTTTCTCTCCTCCAGATAACATTTTCTCTACAAGTAGTTTATTTTCCAAGCTTTGATACTACTTGTCACGGGTAGATTCTGTCACTCGATCCCATATGGCACTTAGCATTCTTAATCATACTAAGGAAGGTTAAGTCAACCTGTAATACATCCACAAAGTTTAGAGAGAGAAAGTAGAGAGAGAAACTATGAAAGTATATTGTATTCACTCAAATGACTTGTGTCTTACATTTATGAGAAACATCCCTATGTATACAGAAAGCTTTTATAATTTAATAGTTAAGATCAATTCAATCTAACGGTTACAGTTGACTCCAACTAAATCCACCACAACTATTTTTTTACTTATCCGTTAGACCGTTGGCTTATACTTTGACATTCATTACAATTAAATTATATTTAAACTATCTGATTCCCTAAACTAAAATTTTTAACTAAACTAAAACTAAAACTAACACTAAAACTAATTGTTCCTAATATAAATTACTTCTTAAAAATCTACAAAATTTTTAGAAATTTTTCTTTTTCTTATTATTTTGGTATTTTTATTATTTGTTAATTTTTTTTTTGTACAAATAAAGATTAAAATTAGGTGTCTAGATGTATCTTTAATTATTTATATCTATTACTGTTTTTACTCTAAATACGGGGGGTTTATTGTATCGTCCTTATGTATCTTAGTTCCCTTAATTAATTCTGAACACTTATTTATTATGTAAGTTTCTCCGTCTTGGGATTCATTATTAAATGATGTTTATGTTTCTCAAGAAAACAATAAAGAATAAGAATTGCTCCAAACAGGATCGCCGGTTTCTTGAAAAAACAGATTCACAAGAATATTTCCTTTCCAGCATAACATCAGTACAATACACCATAATTCCACAATTTTGGTGTGGAGCTTATATATACACACTTAGAGTAAAAACATATTAAAAAATAATAATAAGAAAAGCAAAGTCAAATAGGGTAGGTGATAAGACATATTTATACATTATTCACAACTTGCTGTAGCTGGACATCCCGCCTTAATGTAACATACCTTCCAAGATAAGCTTCGAGATGTTCAGACAAAGATGACTTATCAACGCTCTCGTGGTGATAGGCCTTGCACACAAAATAAAGGACTGCTGGGACAACAAAGCTATAAAGCATCACCATGACCCACAACACCCCACATACAATTCCAATCAAAACTCTAAGTGGCAATAATGATGCTGTGAACCCTCCTATTACCACAAAGAACTCATACAACACCATAACAATCAGGAACATAACCTGTAGACCAATGAAACACCCAACTGCTACTTTCATCTTCCCTTTCATCAACTTTCTTCCCTTCCCCATTGCTTTTCTACCATACACATCTTCCAGGACAGACACCACGCTGGCTAATTGCCATATCATGGCGATGTACACAAACCCCACTATGTACAACACCAAGAAGATCGCAATTGTTATGATTTTTATTGTAAAAGACCCATCCACAAATATCCAAACAGCCAAAAGCACTCCAGCCACGAGATTAAAGAGGAAAAACACTACGAAACTCCATAGGAAGGTGATCATGAGTCTCTTCCACACTCTTGGCATCACGCTCATGACCTTCTTGAAAGTGGTCTCCTTGGCTGTGTAGATACATGCTACGGTGTATACAACAGCCGCTGTGGAGAAGATAGTCAAATTGAGGGCAACTACGAAATATACCACATCGAAAGACCATAAGGCAATCTCTAGCCTCCTCTTCTCGTTTCCATCGAGAGGTCGTTCTTCAGCGTATTCAGGACCAAGTTTTGTTTTGTAGATAATGATCTGAGAGACAAGGGTGTGGACTAAGGTAAGTACGGTGAGAGGAAGGATGAGGGAAAGTGTGATTTGGGTGAAGATTTTTTTCCATTTTAGGATGATGTTGAAAGACTCCTTGTAGATGCGACAAAAACCATAGTTTTGAAGCTCATGTTGATCTCTATCCATGATTTGTATCTACTGCTTTGCCGCTGATTTTTGTCTTGAAAGAGGAAAAATGTAGGTATATTAGCTGATGGACGATGCTGAAAATGAAAGAGGATAATGAATTTGAATTTTATGGTGGGACTGATATATGCGTATATATAGAAAGATAATGGTGGACACAGGGCATACACCAATTTGATATATTTCCCGGAACCAACCGACTACCGTGGGTTTCACAAGCAACTTACTTAATACTCTTGGTCTTGATTGACGAGATCAGATAATTTTCAATAATAGACGACCACGAGTACATAACGTGTGGATGACATGTTTCTTGTTCCTTTGTTTTTGGTTTTATATGTATATAGCGGTATATATGTATATATATCATCTGCAACCTATCTCGTGAAGTTCGATGGACTCTATTCCATCGACAACTTATTTAGGTTTCTTAATTAATTATCGACAATTGCATCCTATATGACGAAAAATAGCAACGCATTACGTATTACACACTTCGGCTATTCCTACATATGTCCCTCTAACATTGGTCGTAATTGGGTTACATCTCTCTGGAAAAACATCAGCCAGTGTTCGACATTCGGGACCTATAACGTATTGGACCCAGAAAGGGCTGTAGCAATGGAGACAAAACTAGGTTGTTGAGGGATTAGATTTACCTTAATTATCTAAGTCAAATGGAGCGGGGTTGGTGGGTTTGTGACAAAGAACCGCTTGTTAAGGCATGTTGAAGTACTCAATGGAAAAACTTTTTGACGTTTTCATTGTAATATACAATAGTAATTGAAATGTATCCGTCAGCGAAAACAAAGTCGCAATTAATACATAAAACATGTAAGCTTTGTTATCAACAGGAACACATTTTAGAAAATATATATATGTACGAAATTCATACGTGTATGCATACATATATTTCAATAGGAAACTATAATTAGAGCGAAAAAAAAAAGGGAAGGGGGGGAGGGGGTGTGGGCGGCGGGTAACATGATATAAATGTAAGTGTTCATTTCTTTTCTTTTTTTTTATGACATATATGTAAGCTTTTGTTATCAACAAGAACACATCTTAGTATATATATATACATGCACATACACACAAATATATTTGAATAGGAAACTACAATTAGAGCAAAAAAAAAAAAAATGTAATAATGACATGATATAAATATAAATAGCAAGACTATTTTTATGTGGAGGCGATACTATAGATGGTCGATTAATGCATATCACACGATCACACTCTTCGAATGGTCTTAAAGAAGCTTGATCTATTGACACATAAAACATTATCATTAGAGAGGTAGGTGTGAGAGAAAGAATAAGTGATCTTAGTAGCTTACAAGGGCAAGTGATAAGCGTTCTGTATTAGATTGTTTATTTAACCTTTTAAAGCAAGATTTTAGCAGTAGAAAGGCATTTTTTGTAAATCTTCTATTGATTGATTGACAAATGAGATGATGTAAGATATATATAAATATATATATATATATCCTCATTTTGGGCTTTGATGCATAGTGGATTCCTTGATGGGCATTTTATAGTTTAAGCTCATAAACAAGCCTATTTATATGCATATTAAGCTTTTAAGCAATCTAGGGACAAAAAGAAGTCGAACCAATCCAATGATCTCCATTTTTACATTTATTGAATCAAATTTCTTTATTATATATCTAAATAAATTGGCTCAACTCTTTAGCTTATGCTAGTAGTTGAAAATAGTCATTCCCTGATTTAAATTAGGCTAAGTCAAATACTAAATGAGCCCTCTACATTGTACCTCTTAAGGAAAAGCTATTTTGATGAAGCCTGAAGTGTTACACATGGCAAAAATACTAGCTCTTTAAGTCATTGTTTGGACGTAGATAAGTTTAATTATTGCTTCATCATTTAGCACATCCGTAAAGCTAGTATTTTTGCTTGCCAATTAACTATGGCATAGTAAATTTGCATTTTATGTTAAAAGTATGTCATAGTAATCACTACATGGTTTATATTGTCTTATCTTTTTTCAAATGATCTTATCGCCCCCTAAGGTAACACACAAACACTTATAGTTGGGGTTGTTCATGAAACCAAACTAAACTAAACTGTACTAAATTACAAAATGTAGTTCTTTTATGTTTTGGTTCTATTTGAAGAAAGTTCAAATAATTTACGATTCGATTTAAAAGGCTGAATTGAACTAAACTCTTAATCCCAAACTGAACAGTTCCTTATTGAAAAATAAAAAGGTGCAATTATTTTATTTTTAAATCCTATCAACATTTCAGTTAAAACTTATTTATCTTTCCTTTTTTGCCATTACTCATTTCACTCTTAGCCTTTATGGTGCATTCGTTTTCATTCACTATTGTCTCTCATATCCAATTAACTCACATGCCTTCACTACATTTAAGATGTAATATTAACATGAAATAATATTATGTGCTTTTTAATTTTATATAATATACCTTATTTTGGATATTAATATTGGTTAAAAACTTCAATAGCTATTAGTAATATTAGAAAGAAAATTAAGCTTTTAAAAGTAGTTTAAACCAAACTGAACCAAACTGAATTGCATTTAAGAAAATTTAGTTTAAATCTCTAAATGGTTAAAAGTGGTTTGGTTCATTAATTATATAAACCAAATCGTTTAAAATATGGTTTGACTCAATTCAACCTTTGAACCGAATATTACCATGAACATCTTAGTATGTTTGTAATCTTAGACCTTTAGCAGTTTAGCCCATCTTTATACATTTGTTATGGAAAATATATTTCTTTTTACTGTAGTTGGATGAATGCTTTAGGCTTTAAATAAAAGTTTCTTAATAAAATATGTATATGTCTTGAACTTTGATTTCCTTCAACAATTTGGAACTCATTATGGTCTTGTATTGATTGTTTTTTTTTTTCAACAATATCTTATTTTTATCTAATCTAAGTCTAATCTATATCAATTGAAATTTGATATTTGGAAAATTGTCTTATTTGTATATTATTTGTTTTTATTTCATAATTATGATGAAGGTAGCAGTTAAAGTGTTAGAATTGATAAATGAAAATTTACAAACTTTTAAGAGAAAAGATTTAAAAATATATATTTTATGTATTTGAAATGATTATTTTGATTGGTATATTTAGAAAAATATATTTTTATTTTTTTAATTCCTTATTCCTATCAAATACAAATGTTAAATATCTCTCTTAGATTTTGATGACAACAAAAAGGGAAAAATGCTAATGTATCATTAAGATTGCCTGTATTTAGAAAGTTTCTTATAAAGTTTAAAAATCGCAATCTCAGAAAGATTAAAATCGCAAACTAAGTTATCTTCAGAAACTTATGCAGAAGAATTGATTTGATTGAAAAAGAGAATAATCTAAAAATCTTTAAAAAGTATTTCAAAAGCTTTATAAATAGAAGTGGTATTGCACTTCAAAAGCTAATTTAGAGACTTTGAAGAGAAGAAGAATTGATACTCTTCAGAAGATCATTCAAAAAGTTGATATAGAAATATACGACGTTGAATTTTAATTCTTATTAGATTCGAATTCAATAAGGTATAGCTTCACTAGATTAGGTGTATTAGGGAAATGCACTTAATCCTATTTCATTTAAGATAAAATCAAGACCCATTGGGATTATTTTTGAGTGAATTTATTTTTGATAAATCAAGATATGCACAAGAATAGATAAAGATAAGGATAAGGTTGATTAAGATATTATGGAATTTTATAATTTGAACTTGAGGCTTATCCAAAAGTTATTGATAGAGCATATCTTTTCGTCAAATTCAAATCAGAAGTTTATCTGGTGGTTGCTATAACGACCCTATGGAGAGTCTAGTAGTATTGTCTAGAATTTTCATATCACGTGCGTACCTATAATAAGAAAACCAATTTGTAAGTTAGAGATTATAAGACTCTAAATAGTTAATCGCTAGGCTCTTTAATTTTAGTTCAATAACCCATTATGTAATATGAATAACTATGGATATCCATTATTCCACAACTCTTTAGAACTACAAAGAATCGGTATCCCCTGCCAAAATAGTAGAAAAAGATAGACAATTCCAGAAAATTTTAAACTTACTAAAGATACTAAACTTAATTTACATAATAATCATTCCTATCCTTATCCCAACTATCAATGGTAGTACTGTACACCTAGTTCCTATCCCTGTCTCAATTATCGATCAACCTATAAGGAAAAAAACTGTTGGGGTATAAGCTTACCCTTAGTGAGATAAATCCTCTCGTCAATATCGTATGACAAAAGTTTATTTAATACATAAACATATGAATGTATGATCAATCAATATGCCAAATAATACATGTAATGGCCTAAGAATTGTATGTAACTTAAAATTACGCCTCTTGTAGTTAAGGTTTGGAGATAATTAATTGACCCCAACCAAAATTTGGGTTCTAGACCTTGAGGTTTGTTTCATTTGCACTATTATGCTTAAGTCAAAACAAAACCATATATATATATATACTTTCTTTCTTGAACAACAAATCATATTTTCAAAATCCCATGTCTAGTAATATGGTGGCTTTTACAATCTACAAACACACGCTTTAAGAAGAAATCATAAGACATGGCTCCTTATTGACGATTAGCGTCTCTTGGCGCCTATTAAGCCAGTCGGCTTAGGATAGAGACTCAATAAAATGATGATATAGCTAATGCCCAATTCTCTAAGAGGCCCTCTCCCTATGAGTCGCTTCCCATCTTCTACATGAAGCAACAGTCGGTGTTATTCAAATGCAATTATGGGGAATGCATGATTCATTTGATTTTTTAATCATATAAGTAATTAATCCGATTTTTCATGGTGATTAGACAATTTTATTCCATACAATCATATGTATAAATTATCACAAATAATTTCTATTGTTATATGATTAACAAGCCATAGTATTCAATCACAAATTCATACATATACATTTCCCATATCCCATAAGCATCCAATTTATATATATATATAGGTTTAGGTATATCTATTCTACAAGCAAAATCAAGTAAAGAGTCATCAGAAATTCACTCACTCAACTATGTGGATTAATCAAAATAATTCAGGATAAGTCGTCTCCCAAAAGCTAAGTCTCCTAAACATCACAAATGTAATACTATAAGGATTTGAAATAGGATTTGGAAAAATAAACTAAAACCTTTTTAGTTATACTTTTGACTTGGTTTTATATTTTTTCCCGGTTTTTAGTTAAAGTTTAATCACGTATAACTTTATTATTTTAAATGCAATTTTTATGATCTTATAGTCAATCTTCATCGTTTTTAAGTGTACTTTAACGTTGTAAGGTTAGATTTTCTTGATGAGACATAAAAAATTACCCATAAGTCAGAACAGTAGCGATCCTCATGATCTGGAGTGCTTTTAGGTTTTGTTTAGTTAACAGGCTTTTTGGTAACTTGGGAAATTCCTTAGGCTTGGGTTTAGGACTTTATTTTAAACTTAAAATACTCCTTAAGGTCAAATTTTTAACTTTGGTTTATACTCTTAGTGCTAACAACAACTCTTTGAGCTTTTATATAGGTTTAAATTGTCAAATTGGCTTGTTTTTTGTACAAATTAAAGTTAGTGACTTTGTTGAGCATATGGAGTCTTAGGTAGACTTCTTGTGAGCTTCAAAAACAATCTTTCTTAATATTTTAAAGTGCTAGTTAGAATTTTAATGAAGATTTAACTTAAAGTTCTAAGCTCGTTTGAGAGTTTTAAGCTCAATTTTGAATTTTAGGTTTTATATACTTATCGTATTTACCTTAGTTGGTCTTTTCACTTTATTTACTTGGTTTTATCATATTTTTAAGTGACTTTTATTGTGGTTCTAGATCTAGCAGTGAAGAATCTAAGGTGTACTCACTTGGTTTCTCAACTTGTTTTATTATTTCCTTAAGTTTAGGTGTTAAATCATTAACCTAAGTTACTTATATTTAAATCTTAATTTAACTTCTCTTCCATGAGATGATTACTTAGCTTATATTTTACATGAAAATAGTAGATATCATACTTACCACAACTTCTATATCTTACAAAGTTGGTTTTTTCATAAAAGTTTCATGTAATAGATTTTCCTTCATTTATGGCTAGGTTTGAGCATCTTTAATTTAATAAAAGTAGAAAAGACATCTAAATGACTCACATATACTCCACATCCAGCATGATATCTCCTCATTCATGTATATATTTCATGATCTTTTCAACTTAAAATCTTCCATTATAAGTGTTAAACATATATATTTACATAACACCAATTTAGCTTGCTCATATTTCAACTTTCATGTAAAGGGGTTCACATGCTTACTTTTTAAGGTCATCTAGCTATTTAATCATCTTATGATCATGCTAATATCTTCATAAAAATATGATCTCCTAACATGGCATATTAGGT